>JAODKL010000021.1:23817309-23830562 GCA_026780765.1 Petrocephalus schoutedeni | reverse complement strand
GGGGGGGGGGGGGGGGGGGGGGGGGGGGGGGGGGGGGGAGTTACAAACATTAAAAGTGGGCAGCAGTACTGAGTGCAGAAACGGCTGGTAAGTAACTTTTACGCCACATTCATAAGAAATACAACAGTGATTTTACTTTTGAGACTTTACCTTTCCTGTTAACTTCCAAAGTTAAATAAAAAATAACTTTAAGTCCCCTCCATTCCTGTTTGTGTTAAACACACCAACCCTAATGAGCACCTTGTTTTTTCTCAGATAAGCATCTAATGCTGGTGTGTTTTTTAAATAGGACATTTTTCCCCTTTTGCATGCAGTTTAGCCAATTACGCTGCTTTGATACCAGGAGGTTTGTCCCTCTAGGAGCGAGGGTGTGTGGGAGAGGGGGAGAGAGACGGGCAAAGCGAGAGAGAGAGAGCGATCTGGACCTCAAAGTCCTGCTTACCCACAGCCTCACTTTAGTGGCATAAATGCAGTAGCATTATAGTGAGGCCCATTACCAGGGGCCAGTGATTCAAAATCACACCCATAATGTAATAATAATAAAACAGACTGAAGGCACACACACTATTCAGATACAGGTCAATAATGGGAGTTCTGCACCAAAACAAACATGTGGTGTACAAGGTCGTCGACTTAGCCTGTAAAATGCACACGCGTGCGCTACCCTCACTGGCGTGTGACGTGCCCGGCGCCCTGCAGACAGAGCGATTGGCATGGCGGCATGATCGTTGACATGCCCAACAGGAGACTGAAGAGGGGGGGGGGGACAACCCAAGAGACCCCCCCCTCCAACACCCCAAAACATCCCCATCAGGAGATGGGCCTACATCGAGCTGGCCACGCCATCGCTACACCCGTCCCGGGGACCTGGGGGCCATTCCTACACCCCCTTCTGACATTTATTCACTACACTATGCAGTGTCCTTCCAGCCCCCACTTCTAGGTACTTTTTTGGGTCCCAGACCTTGACATTCAGCTGGAAAGATTCATATAGCGGCTCCCTCCCACGTAACATCTGTTCTTAAAATTCAATGCGACAGAAATATTTATTCCCTCCCTTTTGGTGCTAAAAATCAGCGTCTGGATGCTTTGCCGGATCTCTCCATGACGTCTGTGTCCAATAGGCAAGCGGAAGCTGCCGGCCCAGGCTGCTCCATCCCGCACAAACTTAATCAAAGAAGATGATTTTTTTTTTTTTTTTTTAATAGATACTTTTTAAAAATTGAAGAAAAATTAAAAACTGAAAAAAAAGTAGTAGAGATTCTCCTCAGACATGCATCGTGTGGCCCGGGAGGACAGTGGCTCCGGCGTTCGGAGCAGGCCGGGGGGCGGGGCCTCTCACTGGCACACTTTCGGGGGCGAAGCACGAGTTCGACAAAAACACACACGAGTTTAAAAACAGAGCTGTGGACCCAGAAGGCCAGCTTGACAGCGGCACACTCGGCCTTCTGGGAAACATTAGGAGCCCCGTTTTAGACGGAGCGCCGCGTGGGGCTTCGCATGACACCAGCGATGGCAGCCTGAGGCCCGAGGTGGCCTGCTGGGGGGACAGGGAGCGCGCGCCAGCCGGGCGGGCGGGCAGGGGGGGGGGCACAGGGGGCAAAACACAAACACGCACAGAGGACAAGTGCTTCACCCCCCATTACAACAAAAACATTTTCCTTTAATACATATGTTGCTATGCACAGGTTTCCGGAAAACTCTGTAGCCACTGCAGCAAATGAGGGATGCCAGGGAGAGCTACGTGTGACTCTCTCTGACCCACAAAACCGCCCGCCCCCCCCAACCAACCAATTTCGACTCCGGCCAATGGGAGGTCAAGCCCTCAGCTGGGGGGTCAGCAAAGGTCAAGAAGGAGGGCAACCCCGGAGCAGGGATTATATTAAAAAAGGAAAAAGAAACCCCCCATCCCAGGTCATCCAGGAGACCTGAAGGTGGTAAGAGTGAGCCCTCAAAGTGGGTACAGGCTCAATTAATATATGGATCAGCCTGACTTAGCAGGCTGGCTAATTGCCCTCTCCCCTCATGTTTAATGCACGGTGTATGGACAAGCCACAGTTCGCCTAGAAACGCAGTGCCCCCCACAGCATGCGGCGGGAATAGGGGGAGAGGATCAGGGCGAGCCCCTTTGACCTGCGGAGCCCAGCGTGGCTCAGGGCCGGCATGTCCATTACCCCTGGGGGGCATCATCGGAGATATCGGGCAGGTAGCGAAAACAGGGAGCAGCATTCAATAACATGACGTGGGGGGCGGCCGACATGTAACAGGAGTTTAACCGGCATATTCTGTGCCCCCGACAGACTGAGGGCCGGCTACATGACCTTCACCGACAAACACCACGATGGGGTAAGGGCTGATTATCACAAGTGCCCCCCCCCCCCAACTCATTGGTAATGGATTTCTTTTCTCTCTCGAAACTGCAGAGGAATGCCCGACACGTACATCAAAATAAGAGGTGGCGGCACAGAGTAACTGCGATCTTTCATACAGACACTACTTAGCATATGTATGGCCGGAAAATATAACCAAAGCATTTTCCATTCAACAATAAAAACAGCAGGACTCTTCTGGTTATAGTACATGCCCTTAAGTACCACGCCACCTGCTGTTACATTTCTGTATCATTCAGGGCTGAAGCCGCAAACAAAGTTGTCTGCGTTCGGCTGTGGCTGAGCAGCACTGTACCGGCAAAGACATGAACCACCATGAGGGCGGACAGCTTTGGATGGGTTGTCTCCCATTGTCCCAGTGCATTTTAATCCGGTCCGGCCCAATGGCGGCTCTGGTGCAAGGCAGCTAAGACCCGGGTTCTCCACGGGGAGGTACAAGAGGGTTCAATCTGGCACCCCATTTGGGGGCTGGGATGACACAAACAGAATTAATGGCAAAAAGTGGCCTCGTCCCCCTTTTTAGAAATAACCGGCGCCAAGGAGCAGGCACCCGGCGCGTGCAAGGTTTTCGGGCCAACGGGTCCGCAGAGCCAATAAATGCGGCGGTTAAGCCAGTGCGGCGGCCCGGCGGCACCAAGCGCTCACACCAACGCAGATCCTTCCACGCTAAACTACCAGGCCAGCTGCTGATAAGAACCCGCTACTGGCAGGCGCCATGCCCACTGGGGAATCTTGAACACGAGCCGCGCTTTGGCCTCCAGGCCAGCAGGGGCAGCAGAGTGGAGCAATGTATAGCGTTAACGGGCAGCAGAGATGAGGAATGGCTAAGGGAGAGTTATTCATCTCTGCTGGCCCCATTTGTGGCTACACAAAAAAAAAGTGAACCAGGCTACCGGAATGGCAGGTCTCCCAATAACCAATGTCAATAATTTAATGTCAAAATGCTCAACGGTTTAACTGAATTCCTCATGCTGTGTGGACAGTGAAGACATATTTACAGTGACATAAAAAATACTCAAATTCTGCATAAATGCACCAATGTAAAAACAGTGCACACGCGGAGGGGGAAAAAATAGTCACACAGAAGTAAGCACACACCTACGCCTAAACAAGACAAACTGATCAGAGAACACAGCAGACTGCTAAGAGCCAGGCACCTGCATTCACCATCGCCTGTCGTTTGAACAGAGTGCGGGGCGCCATGAATCCACCATCGGCACAAAGATCTACCCATCTCACACTATCAAGCACAACTGCATGCTTTAAAAATGTATTCTTTAATATAAACAAATGTACACTTGAAGTAGAGTGCCCAGAAAATAAAAGCAATGACATCATTTTTGTTACAGTTTGAAGTATTACAGTAAATAAAGCAAATAAATGAATAAACTAAATAAAAGTAACTACAATTCTGTGAAGTCGTTCAGGTCCAGGCTAAATTTGACTCCCCTATGATCAAGTTCAATTAGAAAAGCAGGACTATTTGCTAAAAAAAAAAACCACAAAAATAGTGAGGTAGGCCTAGTAAAAATGTATCACAAATATTGGCATTTATATAGCTGCTGGCCCAGAATGTTCTGGGGATAACGATTAAAAAAAAAAAACCTTCCACATTAGAAAAGCTTTGCGAGAAAAGGATTTGAGACTCCTCCTAACCCGTTATCACAGCTCAACGAGTCTGTGGTAATCCACTTACTCCTTTATAACAGACCATTGACCAATAAAACGTCCATAGCCTTGCCAAGGCCTCCACCACATAAAAGGGCCATTTAATGGCAGAAACAGACGGTGGGGGCAGAGCTGGGGGGGTGGGGGTTGCGGGGTAAGGCCCGCACTCCCCGCCCCTCCCCACCAGCCGAGCCCCAGAGAGCCACGCAGGACAGCCGCACGCAGGAGCGGCGGCCTGGACGACGCCATAAGCAGCATGGCGTGTTCCGACGCCGCGTTTGAAGAGCATCCAAATGAGTGCAGGGGCAGCCATGTTGGACATGGCCTCAGCAGCAACTTTCTTCGAACTGTACTGGAAACATTTGAGCACAACCGGGATCCACAAAGGTCACATGGTCGGTCCCTGTCAACATGGTCATTTGGAGCAGCAGATGGACCGGAATCCTAAGCACACGCTAAACAGAGATTTACTGAACCAGCTAGGTTTCACCTACGGCAATGTGACTGTTCCCCCTTCCTGTCGCTGCCCCCCCCCCAGCGGATACCAACCCCCCCCTGCATTTATCCCTACTCCCCCGGGATTCTCCAGATATTTACGGACGCACACGTGTGTACGGGCATCCGCTTGGACGCCTCTGGGTCCTCGCCAAGGCCCCATTACCCAGGCTGGCGGCCCCAAAAACACAGGGTCTCAGAAACAGCACCCTGACATTTGTGCCGTACGTGGCACTCAGGGAGGAGTGCATCGGTGGGAGAGTATTCCGGGTTTCCTGTGCAGGACCCGCCGTTTTATTACTACACTGGAATGTGTATATGAGGAGACCATAAAAAAATATATATATCATGCAAATACAGAAAACAGGTGATATGGAAAAAAGGAAAAGCTCAGAAGTGTGCTAGATGGGAAAATAAAAATTCCAAACAGAAGGTGCAGCAGGGACCACACATTTTTTTTAGGTGGAAAGCAAATAATAGTAATTGTAATAATTAATAAATAAAATGAAAATCAGTGTCAAAGCGATCATGCTGCGAGGAGGATGTCTGGCAGCCATACTGTGACCTTTACCAGGTAGGCTATAAAAATGAAAGGATGGCCTATTTTCCATACAAAATATTTCATATTTTAAAAATTCCAATTGCTACAGGTCACAAAATCCGTTTGGCTAACTGGACGAATGCAGCAGTATTACAAAAATTAAAAATCTCTTGCCTGAAATTTTGGATGCAGGATAGCTATCCCGTCAGCTCAACCATCAGGGAAAAAGGAGACAGGACGATGTAATTATAAACAGCAGTACAATTTAGCGGGGAATGAGGCGGGGAGGGCGAGGTGGAGTGGAACTGATATCATTAGATTCACTCAACCAGCCTGAAGCTTCCCCCCCCCCACACAAGCGTTGCTGTCAAGTTAAAAGGTCCAGGTCTGCTTGACCGACTATAAACCTCCGCACTGCCATTTGCATTCACTCCCCGCAATTAAGTCCTAATAACCAGCACCCTCCGCAATAAAGGCGGGGGGCAGATATAAAGTGGCAATGCTCCTGCCCCCCCCCTTCCCACGCGCCATTACATACACAAAAAGCTTTAATTGGGAGGATAAATATGTCCATAATCGCTCCTGACCGGAGCTTTGCAAGTGACCACACCGTAACACACCCCCTCAACAACTCGAAATTAAATTAATACCGCCAACGCTTTAAGCCTAATTGTGTGGGGTTTTTTTTATTAATTCCCAAACGCTCATTTTGAGGAGCCTTTCTAAATTATAATAAAAAGGAGAAGGGTTTTTAAAAAGGCGGAATATGCTGGGTAATAATACGAAGTGGGGACCGCACTTCTGTATTCGGCCAGCGGGCCGAAATAGCCGGAGCGGAGAGACGGACGCGGTCCCCGGTGCGCCGGGCGCGTCGGAAAGGTGTCGGGCAGAGATAGCGGCGGCGGCGGCGGACTGCCCCCACAAGCACCACCTTCATTTCGGGCAGACGCCGTCAGCTCTGACTTACAGGTCAATCTCCCCAGTATCCTCCAAGGAGAGGACAGCGGTGCTGTTTTGGCCGCTGGGGGGTGAGAACGCAAGACCATTTCCAATACCGTTGATCAATTCGCTCCCAAGTCTCACACAAGCGTTCCCTCATTAATGCTGGGTGTCTTGCTTGCATTAAACCAGACTGACAGGAGGGGGAAGGCTCGCAAAAAAAAATAATACAGAAAAAAGTTATAATAGTACGTGTCTAAGAAGATGGTGACACCGAAATACCGCGGTGTGTCAGCGATACTAAACTAAACCCCGGTACCTTCATCATAAACGTGGACGCCTTTCAAGACAAACGCCGTCTTTAAAGGGATTCTCGTCAAACGTAATTTAAAAAATGAAAGTGAATGTATTGTGATATATACCGCACACACGACCATCCAGTACAGTTTCAAAGGGCCGGTGCAAATCGGAACATGACGGGGCCTCGTCACTGGACTCTCCAAATACTGGAGCACATGGTTCCCTATCGCCCATCTGCTTTTGGCGGAGGCGAAGGTGCCAAATGTCCCTGTTGCCTAACAGAAACGTATGCCATTGCGTGCGTCCTAGGAGGGGGACATGGGGGGGTGTAGCGGTGGGGGCTTAGGGGGCGGTTAGACAATCAAATCACGTCCAGCGATTCTCATCCACCATTGTCTGACCGCCTTGTACGATTCGGGTGAGACGGCGTCAGAAATGCGTGTGGAGAGGACGTGTGTCCGGCACGACCCGCCGCCCCGAGTGCGCGACAAAGCCCCTGACAGCCATGGACATTCGGCGCCGCCACACGGACACCCACGCCGACCGAAAACCACACTGTACAGAACAGCAATCAGTTACCGCAAAACATTTACACATCCACACACTAGTTCCCAGTGGCGCCCAGTTTGATTCACGCATATTCTATGTATTAACCGGCTAAGGAAAAAGTCTTAATGCCACAATCCAGTAGACCGATATTAAATCACTGCCACGTTAAAACTGTCATACATATATAGTCACGCAATGACAGAGCCAATATTAAAAAGTTACACCTCTCATTACAGCGTTTCATCCCCCCCCCCCAAAAAAAAACACGGAGCGCCGATTTTTATCAGACCTGGAGTTTGAGTGCACTACTTAATTATATAATAGTTACCGTTATCGCCATATGACAATTACGATAACCCGGGAGCGATCAGTCGCGCCTCACACCCCTTTTGAACTCCTCGCCACCCACTAAGCCGGGGGGGGGGGAGAAGTATCCAAACAAAAAAAGTACAAACACAGACAGAAGATATTTAATCTTTGAATTTCACAGTACCCGCCAAATTTAGCCATGAAATCTTATTGGTCATGCTGCAGTCCATCTTCCTCCCCCCTCACTTCATTACAGAAAACACTCACCTTTAACGGAGCGCGGCTTGGCCTGCTTTCTCCTGGACATCTCCGTCTTAATGCGCTCTCCCTTTTTTCCCCCTCTTCACCGATCTCTTGCCTTTACCAGTATACAAACATATAGAGGGCTTGATTGACTTGATCTCTCCCCCCCTCCTCCACTTCTTTGCCTGTTGCAATGCGGCAACTTCAGTCTCTAGTAGCTGGTAGAGTGTAGCGGCGCGGGATACAAAGCGGAAGCCAGTTTAAAACAAAGACGGAAAGCTTTATTCCTGGGTCCGATCTCTCCCCCCCCTCCTCCTTTGCTCACTAAGTACAACTTCTCCAGCTCAACCTGTAGATCTGGCCGGGATAACTTGGCGATTTGTTAGCCGGGAGCCGGGCGGTCCTTTTGTTCGGCGCAGGAAGCGCCGGCTTTACGGTGCAGCGGCTTCACGCCGGTGCGGCGCAGTCCCACTTCGTAAGTTGCGTCGCGGGGGCCGGAATGTTGCAGCGGTACGGTGACACCTGATTGTCCGTGGGAGAAGGTGCCAGCGCGTCTCGGTGATCTGATTACCTTAATTGAGCAATTATACAATTTTGATTAAACGAGCTTGGCGTAGTTTTTTTCCTCCCCTCGCTCCTCCCGTCGTCGCCAGTCGTGCCTGCTCCGCGGTGCTCTTGGTGCAGTTATAGTAAATACTGCGATATGTATTTTTTTTTGCCCTGGACCTACTTGCATGGAGCCATCTCGCACCTTCCGTTATTTCACGGGCTGCGGTACGGACGTCGCCGTCTCAGCCAGCATTCTCACTCGCGGGGGATTGTATTTAGGATTTTGTTTTTCCTCCGCTTTATTTTAAATTCCCCAAAAAAAGCAGAAATGTTTGCGGTCGCTAGCCTCTCTCTCCCTTTTTCTTTGTCCTGACTCTGGTCTTCCCTCCGCCTCCCGATCCGACTGCTGGCGCGGCTGCAGTGCAGACACACATAATAAAGCCAGGCTTGGCTGGAAATGTAGCCGAGTCCCAGCAGGAGGATGTGAGAGTAGGGTCCCGGCGGGGGAGCGCTGTGATCCCGCAGGGAGCTCCGCACAGCCTGGGTTGAGCAGACAGAGAGAGCCAACAGCACCAAACCATGGTCAGCCATGGAAACTACAGCTTAACTTGGAGCGCGGATCGGGGCCAAAACACGGAGCTTCGAGGAACTCGGCGGCGAGCTGGATAAAAAGACGGACTGGATTCGCCTTTGGCTTCTTCCCCGCTTACTTTCCCCCCTCGCTCACTGCTCTGTCACTATTCGCCGTGCTCTCACACTAGGAGGGACGCAAGCAAACTGGCACTTTTTTTATAAAATTGCATGTTTAAGGAAGAGATCTTTCCTTTCCTCAGCACATCGCGCTTTGCTTACGTTCCCCTCTTACGGATGTTTATATGCATAGTAATTATTTAAATGCTGCAGATGTTTTACTTGATTGCTTAAGCTTATCGCAGTAAAATATTTTGAAATAAAGTTACCCGTGCTGTGGTTTAAGGGGGAAAACCCCATTTGTTATGCAGATAGCGGTTTCAGTCTAGCCGGAGGATTGTACCTTTATTTGTACAGTTTCAGTGCAGACTTTTGGTTCACCGGAGAGAGGCGAGCGGCGTTCCCAGGGCTTGTGAGGGAAGCGCGCAGTCTGTATTCCCGGTGCAGAATACGCCTGTATTTCTCCCCGCTCTGCTCGCTGCTCTCGGGGGCAATCTGCCGCGCATTTGGGGCTTGCCGATAAAGTTTGACATTTTTTATAACTTAAAATGTAACAGTACACGCCTGCATTATATCCAGACGCATTTTTTACTGCCCGCGCATCAGTGCAATGGAGTGATTATTATGTAAATTGTAACAAAATAGTGTAATTCTTTTACACGGTCTTGCTTGTTTTCTGTCTACTGAATCACTGAGTATTTGTTTGTTTGTTTATTTATTTATTTTTTTTTACCGGCGGATTGTTATCTTTTATCCCGCCACAAATTACCTCTAAAAAACAGCCGTGTGCGTGTGCGTTACACATGTCCGTTTGTTAAGCACCAGCCCGGCGCGGAGCAGGGGAAACGTCTCTCCCGCACAATGCGGACGCTCCATAGGACACGCCGGCTTTGTTCTGGCCGGCCGTTGTCATGGATAACTTGGTGGGCTCCCCGTGCTGATGGGATCGGCGGGGTGTCCCGCAGATTGAGCTTCGGCCCCCCCCGCGGAGAGACAGAGCGGCCTTTAAAATGGACTCCCCGCTGGCGAGGGGGCCCCTCTTGGCTCGTCTGAACTCCGGGCCTGAAATGACCGCGCGCCTGGAGACCTTTTAAAGCGCTTCTTCTGGCGCCCCAGAGAGAGGCTGCTGGCATGCAGAAGCGAAAGCCCTCAATGGTTAGCCCCCTTTTCTCAGATAGATAAAAGGGGGGAAAAATAACCCACATTACAACCTCATCAAGGGTCAAGGACAGACGAGATTTGAATAGCTTAAAAAGTTGCATTGTTAAATCACATAGCAAGCAATTACACCCTCTGTCATCTCTGTGCAGTGTTGCTTTTACTGCCCCCCCTGCCCTGACTACCTAACGTGTGGGTGAGATTCAAGTGCTGCCTTGTTATTTTGTCCCTCCCGAAAATGCCCCAGCTTGCTCGTGCGGTGGGCATCTTGTCTTAAGGGCAAACATGAGCTGTGACTAGCCGGCCTGCCACTGAAAGGGCTGATTCGCGACCCAGGCGAGCCTGAACAAAATGGGGCACTCGCGTTGTGGGGGTGGGTGAGGGGCAAAGGAGCCGAATGGCGGTAAATTCCCGTGGTGAATCCAAACCCTTCTAAATTAACGAGCGACGCATTGGCTGTCAAGGGGGGAGAGAATGCAGGCACCCATTTGGAAACAAAGCATGCCGGCTCTCTACAAACGTCGCAATTTCCACATTCTGCCCATTCTCCCCACATTCTCACTCTCATTTTTTACGTGTTTAAGTCCGATTATCTGAGGCCACGGTGCGCACGGCTCCTGAACGCCTGCGTACACACTGCCTGCATTACGCCGTGACAAAGCAGGCGAGTTCATGTTAAATTTATGTTGCCTGCAGCAGAGTCTCTGTGTTCTGTTCTGTTTAGCTGAACTCTTGCCAGGTCCACAAGGTCCTCCCTCTACAGACGATGTTACATCTCATTGGTTTTGCCCTAGATAAGCTATTTTTATAGGAAATAATTAGACATAACTGATTTAAATACTGCAAAGCTGACACTGTTTTTCCCCCCGTCTTGTTAACAATGTGTATGCATAATGTGTGGAAAGAGGAAACGTGTGGATTTGTTTGGCCTTAAGTCCCACTCGAGTGAATAAATACACATATATATTAAAAAATTTACATGCGAGTTCCCCTTTTTTGATACCTAGCCAAATTATTTTCGTATTCTGTCTGGGTGTACACTGTCGGCACAGCGCTGCTTGTTTATACAATGATATCACAAAGAGAGGGGCAATAGGGAGTTTACATGTGTGGTGACCTTTTCCAGATTTAGCTGTTTAGTACATTTATTCAGAACCGGTCCTGATTCTGACCTATTTATACAGCTGGATATTTTGGGGTAACCGACCGGTTTAAGTAGCTTGGAGTGACGCTTTAGGCTCCTGTGGGATTTGGACCCACGTCCCTTTGGATTTGGGTCCGTTTCCTGAAGTGCTTTCCTACCAAACGCACATGCCACTGCTCTGCAGAAGCACCCAGACCCAGGGCCCACCCCGACTGGCGGAGAAAACGGCGGCTGCCCGGGTTCTGTCGGCGTCTAGGGCCCACCCCCCCCCCCAGTATAATCTCGGGAGTGAATGCACTCCACTTTCCACTGTGCTGAGGGGGAGCAGACGCATTAAAAGGAGACGCGGCCGAGCAAAAAGGAGCGGCAGTGCCTGAACCGCAATGCTTTCTGGCGAACTGCAACAATGCGCCGACTCCCACAGCATTAACTCTCTGCAGGGATCGTCTCCTAATTTCCTCCATCCATAATAAAAAAAAAAAGGAGTTACATTAAATAGTGCCATTAGTGCCAGCAATTTGTTTTATTCTCCACAGAAAGAGAAATGTTATCTGTGGCGGACAAACTTAACCTAATTAAAACTCATTGTGTCGGGAGGTTTTTCCGCAACTCAGACAGATGCGGGCGAGGCGTGCAGGAATGTGCGGGTCAGCTAGAAGTGGCACTACATGAGGATGGAGCGGCTGGTTTGGGGAGACCCGGGGGGTGGGGAATGAGTGACTGACGATGTTAAGGGATGGTGGAGGAGGAGAACGACAGCACAGAGGAGAGTAAACAAACAAACACAAGAAGGTGGCACTCTTTTTTCCCCCCCAAAAACAGATGGACGTGCGCCGCCCCCCCCCCAGTTAGGAGACAGCAAGGACTTCCTCACGTTCACTTTCATTTTTATCTGCACGGTCATGAGTACCACACCAGGTGAGAGCACTAGTAGGGCATGGCATGCGTGCACAGGCACAAGGACGTGCACTAGTGCGAACCCCGCCACACGCATCCGTTTCCCACGATGCACCTCTGCGCATCGCCCCACCGGAGTGCCCCCCGCGCCCTCGCGTAGACGTCGACGTCCACGCTAATCACGTCACGTAACCGGCGCTGCACAAACACAAAGCCACACCTCACCCCTACCTCCTCTTCCTCATACCTCCGTGCTCGTGTGTTAATTGTTGTGATAACACCTTCCTGGAACGGGGCCCTCGTTCGGCATGTCGAGCCGCTACAGTCACAATCTGACAGGGAACGTTAGTCGATAGGGGGCCAGAGGTGAAGGATTCTAATGAAGATATCTCTCACTTCATCGCAGAAGGCCTGGGTGGGACAAAGGAACTTCTACATGTACAGTGGGGGGGGACCTGTCAATGAGCAGAGGGGGCATTGAGAGTCGTGAGGTCATGCTGATCTGTGTACTGCGCACAAAAGGTTATTTTCAAAAGCCGGGCTTCTAGAAGAGACTGAGATACGGCAAGCGACCCATCCATCCATCTGTGCATGTGCGCGTAGGGGTGCCTGCTACCGCTCCGAATGTGTCTGTTTTTGTGCAGTTGTTGTTTTTTTCCCCTTCTACTACAAAAGCTCAAATCAACACTTCACAGCTGGGGAAATGAAGCGGAAACAACCCTTCATTACACTGAGGCTTGATGAATTCTTCACAGCTGCAGACCAGAGTCTGTGATCAGGAGCCGAGGAGATAAACAGCTGGAAGACAAGCGTTTGCCACCCGCGGCTGCTCACACCCGACTACACAGACACCTGCCCTGAGCACCCCCCCCCCAAACATCCCCGTCCCCACAGACTCCATGACCAGAGTGTCAGTCTCAATCCACCCACCACCACCCTACACAGGCCCACATGTAACCCACACCCTCACTCTGCCCTACACAGGCCCACACATAAGCCATACCCTCTCTCTACCCTACACAGACCCACATATAACCCACACCCTCACTCCGCCCTACACAGGCCCACACGTAACCCCACACCCTCTCTCCACCCTACATAGGCCCACACTATATCTCTACCATACACAGACCCACACATAACCCACACTCTCACTCTACCCTACACAGACCCACACGTAACCCCACACCCTCTCTCTACTATACATAGGCCCACACGTAACCCACATCCTCACTCCGCCCTACACAGGCCCACACGTAACCCCACACCCTCTCTCCGCCCTACACAGGCCCACACATAACCCCACACCCTCTCTCCGCCCTACACAGACCCACATGCGACCCCACACCCTCTCTCCGCCCTACACAGGCCCACACATAAC
>JAODKL010000021.1:23779540-23798427 GCA_026780765.1 Petrocephalus schoutedeni | reverse complement strand
AACCTAAAAGCTGTGTGTGCAGGAGGAGGAGGTAAGGGGCACAACAGGAGCTCGGAACCATAGTATAATTAGCGATCGCTAAACTACACTCAGCGTATAAGACGACCCCCCACTTAGAAGCAGAAATTTATGGTGTGAAAAGTCGTCTTATATGCCGGAAAATACGGTACTTGCCTGACTGAATTTTGCCAAGTGCAAAGTTTGGTGAAGGGGGGATTTTGGTGTGAGGTTGTGTTTCAAGGGTTGGGCTTGGCCCCTTAGTTCCAGTGAAAGGAATTCTTAATGCTTCGGTATACAGAGCCATTTTGGACAATTTCATGTTCCTAACTTTGTGGGGACAGTTTGCGAATGGCCCCTTCCTGTTCCAACATGACTGGGCACCAGTGCACAAAGCAAAGTCTATAAAGACGTGGAAAAGCGAGTTTGGTGTAGAGTAACTTGACTGGCCTGCACAGAGCCTTGACCTCAGCCTGACGGATCACCTTTGGGATGAATTAATGTGGAGACTGCGAGCCAGACCTTCTTGTTCAACATCAGTGCCTGACCTTGCAAATGCTCTCCTGGAAGAATGGTCAAAACTTAAAAACACACTCCTAAACTTTGTGGCAAGCCTTCCCATAAGAGTTGGAGCTGTTATAGCTGCAAAGGGTGGGCTAAGTCCACATTAAAGCCTATGTATTAAGAAAGGGAAGTTCATGTGTGTATAAAGGCAGGCATCCCAGTACTTTTGGCAATATAGTGTATGTTTCTCTCACCTGTTCACTTTAAAATATATGTTTTTTGCTTTCGTGAATGTACAAAAAAGGGTACCATCCATCTTCCGTAACTGATTATCCAACACAAGGGCTCAATGAGCCTGGGGCAAATCGAGGAATCAGAGAACCCAGAGAAAAACAGCAAGAAAACATGCAAACAGATGTTACGCAAAGCACATTTACTTTCAGAAAGAGAGTCTGCGAAAATTAGCAGTCACTCAAACGGCTCTTACAGAGTTCCACGCTGGGAGCTTTGAGTTAGCAAGCTGCTCAGAGCCGCCACCATCACACGACTCGCCGGGCAGACGAGCCAGCGACCACGAAGCCGGAAGAGGCAATCAAAACACGATGACCTTCAGCGGACGCCGATCGCGCACGCTGACATTTTCACTTCAGCGCCGTCTGACATGCTAAGTAGCTACGAGATAACTGCTCATAGCTAGACGTTTTAAAATGTCTTTAGCAGTGTATTCAGCTGGTCTGCGTTCAGCTGCTTCCAGTTCAAAAACGGGGTTTATATCAGGATTTATGGGTTATTTTATGATGCTTCCGGGACACACTTGGTGCTGAGTTTGGCATCTTCCCGCCTATTTAGAGCTGAATGTGAGTCATTTAACCTACTCTTCAGGCACTTCCTGCGTATTCAGCAGCCTGACAACTTAGAACATAACCCTAAGTGTGATTGCTGTATGGACCACTTTTGACTTCTTCACCAACTGCTGCACTGTTTACTTAAACCACTGCCATCTGAGAAAAACAACCACCCTCTACTGCCCCCTGCAGGTCTCCTCGCCACCCCAATACTGTAATCCGTTCTCCACCCTTAGCCTGTGTTTGCCTCTTTTAACCTTAACTGCCAATCAAATAAGATAAATATATTAATCTATATCTGTGAGCCAATTCCCTTGTTTTCCCATCTCCCCATCTCTCTCTCCCCCCACGTTTTTGGTTTTATCTCACACACACATGCTGACTCCTACATGCTATCTTAAAATCTGTCTCAGGGCTACACTCAAGTCGTTTTTTTCTGCAAGACCGTTTCTACCTATCCATACGGCTGTCTGTTCTTTTCATCCTTTGATCTCTCATCCTTATTCATTATTTTTCCCTCTAATATCTCTATTTATGTATTAATGCCTGCGACAATATTTAAGTCAAATATTTAACACGGTTTGCTGTAAATAATTACTTTAAGAAGAACAGTCAATAATTGTCCTTGGGCTGTTGTTCTTTATAAATTAAAGAATGCACCACTTATTTTAAATAAACAGCGGCGTTCTGAATGCTGTGTCGGAAATGAATCTTATTTGAGCTCACTGTCTTGCCTTTGCAAGTTGTATGTTAGGCTTAGATGACACCAAACTACCTGGTGGTGCGTAGCTCAGCTGGCTGAGTCTCTGCACCTGCGAGCAGATGGTTGCCAGTTTGAGGCCTGGCCTTGGCCATGTAGTCCCATTGCCCTTTGGGCACTTGAGCATTTCCTGTACTGTAACCCCCAGTGCTGCATGCTGGCTGACTCAGTATTGTGACCCCCCCCCAAGTTTGCTCTCACCTGTATTTGTGTCTCATGGAGAACAAGATGCAACCTTAGAGATAAGTTTGGTGGTGGGGCTGAAAAGTTTGGTACCAGTTAGATATCAAATAAATTTAAGGGGGGGTTCAAACCTATTGTTTTACTATGTGACTACATGCCTATTATACTGCACATATTACATTTATTCCAACATTCCTTGCACTGCATTCTCACACTGTAATATACACTGTAGCCCACTGACAACATGCAGGTGTACAAACAGCTTATAGGTGGCTCTTATGAAGCCTGAAACCCTACGCCACCATGACAGACCTTCACCAGTCATGTTCCACTTCTGGAGAGCGCTTGTATAAGAAAGCAGAGATCTGGGCTCTGGGGCATACCGGTTTGCACTGAGGAACATCAACAGGATTATCTTGGTGGGCCTTAGTCACTCAGACCCATTTCTGCGGTATTAAAGCGATGTTCACAGCAATGATGGCCATCAGACACACATAGAAGCCTTATACCCTGAAGATGTGCATACCCTACATGTGAATTGTTCCACCATTAATCGTTTTACCTCTTTTTCCACCGTTGTTGATGGGAAAATGAATGCCTTATAGACTTCAGTTGGAGACTCGCTGGTCGCAGTGCTTTAAACGAGTGGACCTGAAACACAAAGAATGAGATAAGAGAAGAATGTAGGCCGCATGGTCCTCTAATAGTGGAGAACCGAAAAGGAATCGCCCCTGCCCTGGGCTTACCACCTGGGCAGGTAGCTGTTAAAGCCCAGGTGATCGAGAACCAGCTCCCCGAAGGCGGTTAAGAGGTGATGATGTATGTGCCAGGCACGGAAGCTGCTGTCAGACAGCTCCTGCAGGCTCTGGCAAAAGTGTGTATTTCGGAGTCCTCAGCTGCTTTCTAAATGGCTGATAAAGCTGCTTTTAGGGACTGCATCAGCAGTACTAAGGGTAAGGGAGCAGAGCAGGATTCCTGAGTAGGATGTGGCTGGCACCAGTACAAGTTGGGCGGTAGGAAGGAGGACAACGTGGGATGTAAACGGAAGCTTCCAGCAAAACAGCTACTTTCCATTTGTGTGGAAGGCAAACATTTGGTGCCAAGCTAAAATGAACATGCACATTTGAGAAAGCCAGAAGGGTGATGCAGTGTGTGAAGTCTACTGGCGTGTTGTTGATGTGAAATCTGATCTGAAAGCAGCCTTAATTAACCTAAATGAAATGAATCAATTAATTCCAAAGGCAGATGGAGAAGGTGGGTGATCTTATTTCTCCGCAAAGTTCATCAGATGGCCCAGATGAGATACTGTGGGGGTTACATTGTTCTGTGGGTGTCTGTTTTGTACTTTTCTTTGCTTCAGTCCTTCTGTATTAGTGAGATTTAAGCAAATAAAATTCCATGGTTCCTTGCTTAAAAAACTGAAATCTGCTAACTCCCTTATAAACTTTCCTCCAAATTCCAATCACTTGATGTGCTTTTCAAAGATGCTTCGGCAAGTTCATTAACAAAAATATTCAAAACCTGAAAGTTTAAGTTCCTACATGAATAAGCACTGCAAATTCATTGCAGTTCTGGGTCGTGGCGTAATTACAGCTGAGAGTGGCCATCGCTCAGCTCCACGAGTTCAATTTCCTCACCATGTGCGTGTATGATTGTTGATTGTCCTGATAAATTTAATCCATGCAAATCATGTTCCATGTGACACAATACCTTCTGCTTGAGAGGAAATCACTGACATCTGAATACACACTTTGGAAATTCTCATTTAAATCTGGACTTTAGATACATATTTTCAAACTGCCTATGAGGATACCAGACTGCTGGTTATCAGCTATCGATGGAAATGAGTTCAAAGGTGCTCCGATCGGTCTGGTTACCGTCCGCCCACTGCCTTCTCGCATTCAGCTGTAAGGCTCCAACTCACTAAAATGATGCCAGGAGGCAATTTTAAGCCAGCTGAAAAAACTGAGACTGCATGCATATTTCCAGGATAATAACCAGCTGATAAGTTGCTAAATGTACACTGATATTTTTCTCTTTGAACATAATAATAAAATAAATAATAATAAAAAGCACAAAACAGCCCAGTCAAATATGAAAGAATGAAATGTGTTAAAATAACTCCATTTCCAAAGCTGAACAGAGCCTGATTGAATAGGGTGGTGGTATGGGGAAAATTTTATAAGGTAAGTTGTTTGAATTGTTAAAGGCTATTAAAGCACAGAAGAAAACTGTGCTGGATGAGTTTAGGCAAACTAAACAATTGTGAGCATTTGTACCGTTAATTCCATTTTAATGTGAATTTGATCCATTCTCCCTTAAACTCTGAAGACTTTTTTCTGAAAATGTTAATTTAGGAGGGAGCAGATAAGACCCGTGGTGCGGTAATGACTTTCTCTAGCGCCGCTTTGTATTGTTAGACAGGCGAAAATAAGGTGGTGGGACCGTTCATCCACATTTGCTGCAGAGGTGCGATTAGAAGTGTCATTCCGATCAGGAATACTCTGGAAGTGTTTAACAACAAATAACAATAAATAAACTGATAGGGGGACAATTACATGAAGATATAAATTATTAAGCATTTTTCCCCTGCTGTTATTAGTATTCAGATTTTCTCCCAAGCACAGTATTTAGGAATATCCAGCAGCTCTCCGCTGTTGTAACGCAGCAAGGTCAATGGCTTTGATTTGTGCGCAACAAACTAGCGCTGTTTACAAGGCGGCGGCGCGGGAGCTGATCAAAGGAGGGCTGGGAGGATGGCGGACGGGCGGCGGAAGGGAGCGGGCGGCACCACGACGTTGCGGCGGCCATTAAACGGGGCTTTAGAAGGCCCCTCCGTGCACCTCGCCATTAAGGTCCGTGTGCCGCGGCCCCAGCTAATAAATTGCCAGGCGTACGAAATTGGGCCTCTGTGCGGAAATGAGAATGAGGCATGCCGCTGCTTATTTACTGGGATCTCACAATCATTTCTGCAGTGTCTATTCCCTCCATTTCACTAGAGGCTGATGTATTCCGCCTGAATGGGTCCCAATCCCAGCACATTTCATTAAATGGCTAAATATATATAAATAAAATGCATATATGTAAAGGTTTATGCAATATGTAGGCCTGCTTTGCACGTACATTCTGTCCCCACAGAAAGAATACAGATGAGCTGTACTGCTAATATTTCCACTATAAATCCAGATGCTGTTATTAACACACAAGTACTGTGTATATATTGTGCTGATTCAGACATAATTTACATAAAGTATACATATTTAAGATGTATTTTGGTGCTTTGCATTTTTTCCAGACTGATTACAGAACATCCGTCTCCTCTTTTGTCTTCCCCTTCCAATACAACTTGGAAAAGCAAAAATTCTGGCCAAAGCATTACTTTTTGACGGTTTGAATAATCCAGTTAGATTTATCACTTATTTTAAGAGTTTTATCACAACTCCGCTGTAATCCACAGATCTGCTTTTCTGCTATTTTTAGGCATTAAACAGAACAAAAGTTGATATGGGACAGACATTAGTGATGAACAAAGGGTGAGATTATTGCAAAAATCCTTCAGTGTAAACAGAGGATGGGAGCCGACTACAAACAGATAAGATGCCTTTAATGCCAGGCTTTCTGTCTCTCTCACATCTCTCAAATGTGGGCCCAGGATGAGTAAGAGGGGCCTTGCATTAAATCAGTCCCCAGTGTTTGAATGGTTTTTACCTGTGTTGTCTTTAATAGGCAGTCAGGAGGGGGATATCTATTGGATTGTCAGCTAAAAGCTTGGCTCAGGATGCTTAATGCTGTGGTGGGAAAGATTGAAAGTGGTTTTTATCATCCAGCTCGCCTGTTTAGGCAAATCGAAAGGGCTGTTTCTCCTTCTCCAGCAAAATGCATAGTCGCAAACAGATCATGAGCAGGCCAAATCTGGAAGTAAGAAGTAAAAAATGACGTCTTGTTAACAAAAAAAAAAACCTTTCAGCAGAATTCTAAATCTATCCATCTGCCCATCTTCAAACTCCTTATCCAGTACAGAACCACAAATACAGAGCCATCCCATGCAACACAAGGCAGGGGACACCCTGGGCAGGATAAAAGTCTATCGTAGGGCATACTCGCCTGTGTCTCTGCACAGTAGAAGGAAAGCTGCAGAACATGGAGAAAACAGAAACGTCACAGCCACATAGGGCAGAGTGAGGATTCAAACCTCCAACCCTGGAGATGGCTGGGGAAGCAGTGAATCACTCTGCTACTGAATATTTGGCATAATGTTCAAAAAACTATGCAAAACCAGCCTTCAGTACCAACTACTGAACAATGAGGGACTCAATCCAGTGATATCAACCCAGCCTCCAATACCAACTACTGAACAATAATGGACTCAATCCAGTGATATCAACCCAGCCTCTGATACCAACTACTGAACAATGAGGGACTCAATCCAGTGATATCAACCCAGCCTCCGATACCGACTACTGAACAATAATGGACTCAATCCAGTGATATCAACCCAGCCTCTGATACCAACTACTGAACAATGATGGACTCAATCCAGTGATATCAACCCAGCCTCTGATACCAACTACTGAACAATGAGGGACTCAATCCAGTGATGCCAACCCAGCCTCCAATACCTATTACTGAACAATGATTCATGCTACTGAACATGACTCATTCCAGTCATGGAACCACGACCCTGTTGAGCAATGTTGGTCTTGATACAGAAATACTAACCCAGTTTCTGACATCAGTGCTGAGCAATGCTGGATTTAATATAGATGTATCGCCTAAGCCTCTAACTTCACTGCTGAGCAATGCAGGATTTAATATAGATACCACCCCAGCCCCTAACAGCATTACTGGGCAATGCTTGTCTTGATAGAGCCTCCTCCTACTCGCATAAGCCTGCGAGGATTGGGGCAAAAGCTCTAAAAACTGCCCTAAAACCCCGCCCCCCTGCAGGAATAATCTTTTTTGGATGCCTTTCCTGCTTATTTATGCCGAGATCAAATAACTGTTGAATCTAACAAAAATCAGTCCTGGGAATATAATCCTCCATGTTCCTTCTGCTCCTGCTGATAACTGACTTGACCGGGCCATATTGGAAAGGCTGGAAAACAAAATAACTTTGTCAGGCTGCCACCTCCTTCCTCCTGCTGAGAAGGACATTCAGTGGATGGGCATGCAGAAACCTCACTACTGCACGCAAACCCGATGCCTGAAATCAAGGCGTCAGCTGCACCAGTGCTTCTCAGCTCAGGGCAGAGGGATGCCCAGATGGTCCACATTTTTGCTCCCTCCCAGCTCCCAACACACCGGAAGCAACCTGTCAATCAATCTAAGACACAGAATGCCTGGTACATGTATGCTGAGAGCTGGGAGGGAGCAAAAATGTGGCCTGTCTGGGGAGGGGGGGGGGTGTCCCTGAAATACTCGCCTACACTAATCCACAACAGTGGGGACTGCTTAGCAGCTTTCATTGATTAGCTTGCTCTGTATGTCAGAGCTACCTAACCTTTTAGCACTTCAGACCAGGGCTGGCCCAAGGCATAAGCAAACTTAGTGACTGCATAGGGCTCTGCGGCCACTAGGGGACCCTCCTTCTGATAGGCCTGTCAGAATGGAAAGGAAATGACAAATGACAGCTAGCAAAGGTGTGAAGTCCCACGGCTTTCGGGCCATTTTGCTATGTATGTCGCGTCTGTCTTTGCCCCGTGCTTGCCAGAATTTATCGTGCCCCCCCCTCCCCCATCCCCACTACACAAGTTTAACCTTTTTCAATACCCCCTGCTTTCAATTTGATGGCTCAATATTTTCACTGCAGCTCAATTGATATGTTTCAACTCGGTTAACAAAATTTTGCTTAGGGCACCGAGGAGGGCTGGCCTGGCCCTGCTTAGGCCCACCTGCACACAATCATCACCAAGAAGCCGTCGGGGGGGGGGAAGAGGGATATTAGCATGGACGCGTGTTCCTGAGGGCGCCGCTCGTGCTGGCAGACTGACAGTCGACCTCTCCGGCCTTCCCAGAAGTGCCGGGACCTTCGTCCGTTTGAGCAGCGTTCCCGCCCGAGCTCCGGGGCGAGGCCCCGTAGGCGAGGAACATGTGCGGCAGCTTCGACGTCAAGTTGCCGGCATGAGGCCTCCTCCCCATCACGGCTTCACGCATGGCTGCCAGCGTGAGCCATTAACTAGAATAACGTGATGGCTTAAGGCGGCTGGAACTTCTGCCAAATTATTAGATAATGACGAATCTTCGGTAATGTGTTTTAAAAGTAAAAACAAAGAAGAAAACACAAAGAGGCAAGGCATAAGCAATTATAATATGCCAGCTTGGGAAAAAATGGTGGCAGGGGACTCAAACAAGGCTTCTGGGAAATCAGGTGTTTTAGGGCACTCACTGGGATGCAGCAATATTATATGTGGGGGAATAAAATGTGAACGCTATTAAGGTTATGTGATGTAAAGGACAATTACAGTATAGCATATTGCCATTTACAACTAGTTGTATTTAAAGCAGGTGACGCGAGTGTAACTGATTTTTATTGTTGTACTGAAAAGGTGTCATGGTGGCTCAGTGGGTAACATTTGAAAAGATGATTTCCCAGGGGGAAATGCTTTTGTAAATAGCACCAAGTACATAAAGTGTACAGATACTAAAAAAGCCCACTAAAAAAGACAGTACACATAATGCAAATAATATTATGCAGGTATATAAATAAATATGAAGGTAATGGTGATGTATGTGCAATTAGCATAGTAAACGACGGCTGCTAATTATTTTACAGATGAAATGCTGACTGGCATTTTACGGTGCGGGGTGGGGGTGGGCACTGGCATGGGCATCTCGTGGTGGCAGGCAGAATGGATCCCCAGTAGTGCTCCTTAGCACACCGTGGAGCCAGGAGCTGGGAGCTAAAGTGCATGGGTTTTCTCCCAGTAACCCAGTTTCCTCCTGCATCAATTGGTCTCCGAACTGCCCACGCTGCCATACAAAGGCAGAACCCGGTAACTGCATATTTGATCAAAATTGATATATGACAAAATCGGACCTCGAGCTCTGTTTTATCTTATGACAAAATATTACATAATTTACTCACCTTCTACATATACTGTGGACAGTCAAAAACATAGAGTAGAGTGCAGCAGAGTGCGTACTGTATGTGTATGAGTGAGCCTGTGCCCTTTGATGGACTGGCCTTGCGTCTGTGCTTCCTAGGACAAGCTCCAGGATAGAAACTGTTTTGGAGCAGTCGGGGAAGGGGTTTAGGGTTTACGATAAGTTCCCCCCATTGACAAATAAATAAATAGTAAGAAAATGTATCATGCAGTGAAAAATATCAGACAAAAATATGAACCTGCTGGACAACGCTGCCAGCTATGGTGCCGTCTTTGAATGTTTTATAGGCCGTGACAGTGCGCTGTGCTGGAGGGAGTGTCATATTGTCGTCGGGTGATTTCTTGCCTGTATAAAAGTGTGAGGATTAGTATGCGTAAAATATTTCCATCACAACCTTTTCCCCTGTCGAATCCCTGTACTGTTTCCAAATATTTCCACAGTTCGTAAAGTAGTAAATCCCTGGAGCTCACGCTGGTTTTATCAGCTGTTGTAAACATGGTGGTAAACAGCGCCAAACATGGCGTAGATGTTAGCACAAAATGTAATGTTAATGCTGTAATTCATTGGAGATGTTTAGACATGTGACCTGTTTGTCCTTACAGTGCTTTTATCACACCACAAAAGTCGTTAAAAACCTCTCCCTGCCCAATTTAAATGATTTGAACTGCATGCTTAGATTCCTAAAAGCATGAATATGCATATTTATGGTGGCATTTGATTAAATTTGTCATGCAATAATACATTCCGCTAAAGTTAAACCAATGTAAGGGCGTGATTACATTTTCACAAATGGGGAATCTGTCCATTTAATGCTTTTTAAACAATTATTCCAAACAATTAGCTGGAGAAACTGATATCAATGACGGTTGAGTGAGAAATTCAATCTATTCATCGTGGCTTGTGCAAATAAATTATACAATCAATTACCCTTCTTATTATGCTAGTAATGTCTCTGGAGACTTTACACCCGGTGTTCAGCACTTTGGCGAAACTTGTACGACGCTGAGCCACTTGCCAGGTAAACTACTTTGGGGAATGACTGAAATACTCAGTTCATTTGAATTTATTTGTATATAACGTGGTTGGCCCGAAATGCTTAACTCTGAGTCAAACAATGGTGGCACTCACTAGCATGTCATTGTTTTGGGAGATATCTAAATGGATAGTGAATACGTGGCAGAAGGCAACGAGGAGAGGAAGCAAAAATCCATGGTTTGTTAGGAACAAAAACCTCTGGGGGCCAAAGGTCACCCGGCTGCCTCACCCCTCATGGACTAGCTAAGAATAAACAGTAGTGTGTGTTTTAGAATAGTTCTGTCTATCACATTGCCGGTAGATTATCACACCGTTTTTAGAACACTCAAGCCTGGCTGGCTGTGGTGGGTTATATGTGCCACATTCACTCAGAGGTTTTGTGTGGCTAGCCAGGTTCGGTCGCTGTGCCCTCCACTCGAAAGTTGCTGGTTCCAATCCCACACCTGGCGAAGTGATTCTACCTTTGGGCCTGTAAGCGAGACCCTTAATCCCTGATTGTTCCAGAGAATGCTGCACCCTGCCTTCCTAAGTGTACGCCACTTTGGATAAAAGCATCTGCTGTGAATAAAGCGTAACTCAGTCAGAAAAGGGGCCCTGGCGGTATGGAGGGGAGAGTGACACAGCGGCTCAGTCGAGAGCTTGACAAATAACCAACAAAAGCTGCGATGTACAGTGGCACTGGCAGCTTATTTTATGCCAGGCTAAAGTAATACATCTTCAGCCTGCATTTAAATACTGAGTGGGCATCCTTCACATATCCTGGCAGATTATTCCACAGACCAGGAGCCTTGTGGCTGAAGCCTCCACTGCCCACGGTCTTCTCAAAGACTGCAAAAAGGCCTGCATGCCCGGATCTCAGTGGGCCTCCTAGATTGTAAGCTTTGATCAGTTTGGATTGATAAGCAGGGTTCAGACCCTTGAATGCCTTATAAATAATTATTAGAATGGATTTAACTGGAAGCCAGTGGAGATACTGTAGAATAGGCGTAGTCTGGTCATATTTCCTCTGACTGTTTGCCATCGTTGCTGCTGCTATAGGGAGCAGAGTCTGCGGTTTATGCTCCCTGAGAACTGAGCATTAGCAGTAGTCTCATCTGCGATTTATTAATGAATGTATTAATATTTCTGTGTCGTCAACGGGTCTAACATGCCTATGTTTAGCAGTGTTTCGAAGGTGTCAGGATGGTGTCCTAGACTGGGAATTAATGTGAGAATTAAGCGGCATGGCTGCGTAAATAATCACATCGAGGTTACAGGCTGATTCAGTGACACTAGCAGGCAGCAGATCTTCTGGTGAATCGGTGTTTAGAGACTGATAATTATCGTTCATCCGTCTTTTTGCACCCTTCAGGCAGTTTATGGGGCAATTATGGTCATTTGGTGCGACCGAGAGATAAATCTGTGCGGCATCAGCATAGGAACGTAAGTTCATTTTAAGCTTTTGTATAATCCATCCTAGAGGCGGCACGCAGAGAGAGAGAGAGAGAGAGAGAGAGAGCGAGGGAGGCCCCAGCACCTGTCCCAGGAAGCAGTGCTGATTTTCTACATTTGAACTGGTGGTGGTTGTTTGCATGGGAAGGGAACCATTTAAGGGAACACTGAACAACCTCACATTCCTGCCCATTTAGCAGAGCTGAAGGGCTGACACTGTCAAAAAAGGTACTAAGATCCAAAGGCATATGTGCTACTGTGCGCTCCCCCCAGCACAGAATAGCTGTACTTCACTGACAGCTCAGCTTAAAGCTGTTTCAGTGCTGTGGCTTTGACGGAGAACAGACTGAAACAAGTATATTGTTATTGTCCACCTCTGTTTCCAGATGGGTGGTAACTATTTTCTCAAGGATTTTTGAGAAGAAAGGGGCCTTTTGAGGCAGGACAATAACTGGCAAATACACGGGGATCTGAATGTGGTTTCATAAGCAGAGGTCTGTTTACAGCTACTAAACTGATATGTGTGTTTTGAGTTATTATTTAAGTTATTCAGTGGAGTATGCATGTTGTGGAATTTGTTTGAATTTTTTATTATAGTTCATTAACCTTGTGAAAGGTGCTGGGAGTACGTATGTGATCTGCTGAGATTTGGACTGTTTAGAAGTTAATACTTGTTGATTGGATTTAAATAAAAAAAATATATATACATATATATATATAATATAGTACAATATAATAATATATAACATTATATGCATAATATAATAATAGATAATATGATATATATAAGATTATTAGTTTAGGTGAGGTAAGGGATTTGTGGACAAATTCCATTACTATGCGGGAAGTGGTAGGCTGAACGCAAATTATGGAGGGTCAATAATGTTGTAGTAGTTTGTGATATCATTAACATTGTTACTAGAGGTAAAAGTAACATTATTCATTTTCCATATTCAATATAACAGTTTCAATCATTCTTAAGAAGCCCCGGGTTTGAGGTTGTGTGTCATAAAAGTCTTTTCATTGATAGTTATTGAAGTTAGTAGTAGAATAAAAGTAATTCTAAATTATCAGGGAAATTAACAATTGTGCCTGTCTTTGCATCAATATGCATGATAAAATCATCTAATATTGTATTTTATCTAAATAGTCAGACAGGAGCTCAACAAATCCAGTCATGAAAAAAGAGTGTGGTCCTGGAACTCTGTATAATAAGACATTGGATGTCAGCATGTCAGATGTGATATTAAACTTCTCTGCCTCAAACGGAGGATAATCACTTACAGCTTATCATACCAGTACAGTGTTTCATTGAATGTGACTCCAAGAACCTCACCATGCCCTGAGCTGTGGGTTTTTTTAAAATACATATACTGAGCAGATGAGGGCAGGGGTCAACATTGTGGTGTATTCTGAAGGACATTTTGATCAAAATGCAATTTTCACTATGGACATAGTATTTAAAACCATAGCCTAGATCAGTTCTTCCCAATCTGGTCCATGGGGACTCGCAGAGAGTCCACGTTCTTGCTCCCTCCCAGCTCCCGGTAGTGCTGTCACCAGAGGTGGGTATTCCAGGTCCAAAGAGTAAAAATCCAGACCAGGATTTTGTTTCAACCAACTAATTGGCCACTCTGTGATTGAGACTCGTAATACTCAACAAAATCCTGGCCTGGATTTTTACTCTTTGGACTGGAATTACTCACCTCTGGCTGCCACAAACACGTTTGTCTGTGTACAGATAGATTGACAATTCCTGGACAAGGCTTTGGCCAAAGGAGACGGTATCTGTTGATCTAAGTTGTGGTCAGCAGGCACATGGTTGAGTCTGACATCACATTGGCCATATAATGGTAATTAAGTTGTTTTCACAGAAGTCTCTAGTGCAACATCTGACATATTATGTAGGTCATTCTACGGTTTATATATTACTGGTGGTGCCCAACAATAATAAAGTCAGAAAGACTGTACAATTTATAGGATGTGCCATTGTCCTGGGTCATTGCCAGGGGTGAAGAAGAGGTGCGAAAATATTCAGCCTATGATTCAAAATCTCTTGGCTGAGGTCTGGGTGGTGCTTTCAGGCAGGAAATTTGTTTGCCGTGTTCTTTGGTAACACTGCAGATTCCCTCCAGTTATGATGGAGAATGTCCCTCTTCATAAGAATCAGACCTTCCCAAAAATCATCCCAATTGTTAATAAAGGCTATGATGCAGACTAAATCTCCAACCAGCAGTTCAGGGGAATATAGCCTGCTATAGCATATATCCAGTGCGCAGAAAATTGGTGACGGACCAGAGGTTAGTTCTGGCTAGTGATGCACGGTATACCGATATGGAAAAAGTACCACAAAACCCCATTATCGTTAAAAACGATACTATTCTCCAGTATATTTGTATTGGTACTTCAAGAACAGCAGATCAGCTGCTTGACTTTGTCTCTCTCTTTCTCTCTCTCTCTCTCTCTGCGGGCACAGAGGGCGTGCCAACCATTTTTTTTTCTCTTACTCTTCAGCTTTCACAGATAGGAGAGTAGCGAAGGGCAAAATTACCCTTTTTTGGGACACAGTTCGTTTGATTCAGCTCGGCTAAAAGTTCATTTTTATTTGTTCACCAGCTTGTTCAGTGGCCCTTCCTGTTTGCATAAAATAGATCTAAAACACTTGTGTTCTTACATGTTAAAACATTTTAGTCTATTATTTAGGCTAAATAGTGCTGTGGAGTAAGCTAAATGCCACCAATAAGTTATCTCACTGACCATAGTTGAAGAAGGAAGCAAAATTCACATCATATTTCTGAGGACAAGTGCATTAACGAAAAGCACAAATATTTGCAAGGAAGACAATGTGAGGTTATATTTCCTGTAAGGGACTTCCCTACGAACGTCACACAATTACAGGAGTGCTATGGCAGCAAATACAACCCCCTGCATCTTGTCGACAAGACGGGCGTACAAAGCGAAATAGGGCAAGCCCCCAGACACTGCACGGCTTGTGTGTAAAAGATGCTTCAAATCAACGCAGGCCAAGGATGCCAACACGGTCAACTTGGCAAAGCATCTCCACAACAGATATCCCGACTTATTTGAAGAATTTAAAGAGTGGCAGGTTATGTGATACATAATTATCAGGCCTGTCCCTCATGTATAAGTCAACCAAGTGCGAGGCAAAATTAAGGGCAATGATAATCAACTATTCATCCATTTTCCAACCTGCTTTATCCGAACAGGGTCGCAGGAGGTCCGGAGCCTATCCCAGAAGCTACAGGCATGAGGCGGGGAACAACCCAGGATGGGGGGCCAGCCCATCACCAGGAACACTCACATATACAGGCAATCTAGCAATGCCAATCAGCCTCAGCATGTTTTTTTTGGGGGGGGGAAATGGGAGTACCCGGAGAAAACCCCACAACTGCACAGGGAAAACATGCAAACTCTGCACACACGGAACCCGGAAAGGATTCGAACCCTGGTCGCAGAAGTGTGAGGCGACAGTGCTAACTGCCGCACCGCCATGCACCCGCCTAACTGTTTAATTTAACTTTGTACATATAGGTAATCATGTCACACGGTACATTTGGGTAAATATTCACTATTACTAGAAAATGTGCTCAGTAGACTGCAGACGCCATCCAAGGAGATGTATTGCTGCTTAATAAGTGATATCTTGCAAATTTAAAGAACTGTAAGAGAAATCACATAAACCCAAATATAGGTGACAATATTTGATGTCAAGTTTTAATAACACCATGGATTGTTATAGATCAAAATATCAATGTTATAAATGTATTAAAACATGTTCAGTGGCTGTATAACTCAGCAGCTGCAACTGCATAATTTTAGTTTCGTTAAATTATGTTCAGCATAACTTTGCACCTGTTACAAATTAGGCTATATTTTATTTAATTTGACTGATACTGACAAAATATGTTATTTAATTAATAATGTCATTTATCAACTTATGGCGGTATTTTGAGTTTCCAATGAGAAACACCCTATCCAAGGTAACAGGTACTCTGTTTAAACTAGAAAACCTGTTTAGGGTCACAACTAGTGACTGCAGAATGGAAGCCCAATTCCTCGAGCTCTTAGAACATGCCGGAGTGTGAGTCAGGACTTAGAGTTAGCTACTGGTAGAGCCATTCAGGCTAGAAGGACTTTCAGTCAAGCCTGAAATCGCTGAATAATCAGATCAGACAAAACTGATCGAAAATCGTGCACCAATGCGCCTCTCCAATGCATGTGCCCTGCCCTCCAGCTGTACACTAACTAAACATATATCACATCAGAGATGTACAGTGTACGTGCTGCCAGAGGTGGGTAATCCAGGTCCAAAGAGTAAAAATCCAGACTAGGATTTTGTTTCAACCAACTAGTTAAGCACTCTGGGACTGAGACTCTTTGTGCTCAACTGGTCGGCTGAAACAAAATCCTGATCTGGATTCTCACTCTTTGGACCTGAACTATCCACCTCTGTGTGCTCCAGGAAACACACGAGACAAGCATCTCCTTGCTGAGCAGCACAGTAAATGCATGCACTGCAAACGGAGCTGGTAATCATTGATTTCAGTCCCAGTCACCCCAAAGGGTATATCGCCCGTATTTTCCTTTAATGAAAATGACGATTTTTTGGAGTTAGTGAAGTTTTAATGAGACAATAATTTAAAGATCTAAAAGTTTGCAAATAATCTAAAAAAAAAAACTCCAGTGAACTTAAAAGGTTCTAAATAACCTAAAAAACTTCTGTAGTTTACTTACAAAAAGAGACCGAATTTCGGGAACTTATGTACTACGCTAATTAAGTTGTCTACAAAGCATTTCAGAACACAGTCAGTGAAGATCAGTCCACTAATCGTCTTGGATACGAGGGCTTGTTATGTGCTGGCAGTTTAAGAGCTCTATAAATACTAGCTAAAGACCCTTATGGTTAATCATTCGTCCAAGTCGAACAGATGACCACAAATCACCCTTATATCCTCACATTTTCTGTGGTCACAGGGTTAAGGTGATCCTGAAGCCATTTCCAAGACACAAAGGCAGGAGGACATGCTGGACAGGATGCTAGGTCACTCACTCACGCCCTTACGGGCAATTTAGAGACAACAGTGAATTTTTTGTGCTCCAGTTGCAGGGGTGCAGATAGGGGCATGGGGGGGGGACATCAGGACAAACAGCAGTGCAATAAGAGACATGACAGAAACCAGTGCAAGACAGAAGCCAGTGCAAGACAGATGACAGTGCAAGATAGAAGCCAATGCAAGACAGAAGCCAGTGCAAGACAGAGGCCAGTGCAAGTCAGAGGCCAGTGCAAGTCAGAAGCCAGTGCAAGACAGAAGCCAGTGCAAGACAGAGGCCAGTGCAAGACAGAAGCCAGTGCAAGACAGAAGAAAGTACAGAATAACTACAAGCAGACAAGGGCAACAACCAAAGACAGTGCAGTAAAGGATAAGGGTTAGGGTTACCCCAAGGTACCTGGCAACAGGAAAAGAGAGAAGGAAGGAAGGAAAGAAGGAAGGAAGGAAAGAAACAAAGAAAGATACAAAGAACGAATGAATCAGAAGTAAATGTTTTTTGGACTGTGGTATTACAAAAAAAAAGTTTCACGTAACAAAATGCATAAAAAGTGTCAAGAATAACAATAATTTCTTGGACATAAATATTTTGGCCTTTAAAAGAGCGCTGGCTCTCTTCTTCTCTCCGTTTGCGTTTTTGTTATATGCACCGGCTGACACATGGCATACTGACCACTCATTTATCTATTGATTAATCACATAATTGGTTTGCTTTGAGTGCATCAGCCTTCCGCCTCATAGTGCTCAGCATGGCTCCTGTTTGTTTCAGATCAGTCGTCTATGAATATTCCGCAATGCCATCTTTCATCCCTGTGGCTTTGATGTTTATTATGACTTATGACTGATAATATATATATATAAGGAAAAAAACATATAGGTTTTCATATACAGGTTCTCATTTACAAATATTTTTGCTCCTGAGAAATTAATACAGGCCAGGCTATTTTTATCAAGCTTTTGGAAAGCGCTTTCATTTTATTTTTTTCCCAAAACCGATTGCTCTGACAAACAGCTTCTTGTCTGTGGCCAGGCTTTGATATTCTGTTCATCATAATTACTAATCTTATTAATGCTGGATAATAAGGCCGGCATCTGAGGCTTAAAGTGACCATTTGAAAATTTATTGAATTACATTTTTTTCTACATTCTAAAAAAACCTACTTTTTGTTGCGGTTCAGACGCATGAAAGTTGAACATGAGCCGTGATAATGGGAGCGTAAATGAGAACACAGCTTCTCCTCATTAAAAAAAATAAAATTACTGATAGATCAAACACTACTTTTCGGAAGTCCAGATTGAGACGACTGAGGTAGGGACATCTTGAAACAGAATATTGAACTACCCTCACTAGCAGATTCAAGGAATATTTCATAATAAAATGTCAAAGCTTTACTTCTCTCACCCCAAACAACTGCACCAAATTGGCAACTATATTTTTCTTTAATTCCTGAATTGAGATGTTTGATTTTTATTCAGAGGCCAACCATCCATCTTCCAACTGCCAATCCCAGTCAGGGTTACAGGGAGCCTGTAGCTTATCCCAGTCAGGGTTACAGGGAACCATCAGTCTATCCCAGGGTGTACCCTGTACAGGACGATGAAGCATTTTTTAAGGTGGGACCATAAGAAGGGCAATAATTCGGACTTAACTCCCAGGCTAATCATTAGCCAATGAAATGTATTGGATCTGTGAGTGACAGTGGAGGAGACTTATTGGGAGCCAATCAGCTTTCAGCTGGGTCCAGTACTCCCGTGGTCACTTCTCTGCATACATCCCTGGCATATGCGAGGGACGCCAGTCCATCACAGGGCGCATATATTAGAAACCCACTTGCCTAAGGACACAGACTCGGACAGAACATGTAAACTCTATACAAGCAATTAACAGATAGTTGGAGAAATTCCCAATTTCAGGTGATCTATATATATATATATATATATATATATATATATATATAT
>JAODKL010000021.1:23755398-23779440 GCA_026780765.1 Petrocephalus schoutedeni | reverse complement strand
CTGGGTACTTTTCCCCCTGATCATTTCCCTGATGCTAACCATCCCTTCAGCCACCCTGTTTGTTTTATCCTGCAGGAAGGACGGATTGGTCTCATTGACCGGAGAATTTGCCATCATAAAATGCAATTAATGACAAGCTTGTCAAGCACTGGACTGGAACATTCAAAGTTGTGTAATTAAAACCAACAAACTGTGAGCCTGAAGTCTGTAATTAATACAAACACACACACACACGCATATACACACATGCACAATTTCTCTGATAGATGCAACAGCCTCTTACAAGTCTGACAAATGAAAAATTTGCATCTAGCTTTTTAACATAACCGTGACGATTTCGGGATGCAGCTGCCACCCAGATGCACGGTGAATCGCTGAAATTAAGAAATCCCGCTTTTTCACGTGCTGTGTTCTCCAAAGATCCAGTAGCGCCTGAAAACCCGAATCCATGCATTGCAGCCCCGCTGCAGTTCTTTGCACATTTCCAGATCCATTAACGGGTCCCTCTGGGCTGATAGGCCAAATATCTGTTTGGGTACCTGATGGAAAAGTATCAATGTCTTTTTCCCTTTTGTGCTTTTTAACACGTTTAATTATGCAGCTTTCGATGTTCGACAAATGGAGCTTCTGATGGTTTTCTCGCACTTGAATAAATTATCTTCTCCCGCCCACTTCAGAGTTACACTTTCAAACACCAAAAGTTTGCCCTTGGTGTCCTCTGTCCCAGATCACCTACACCCTTAATCACATCCATTATCCATTACATTTTAGCATCCAAATATTTTTGTATATTTTATTTTCCCATACATATCCATCGGCATCCCTTAACCACTAATCACATACGGGTTGGCAATGACATATGGTAGGCTACACACCCACAGCCTACAATGTGGGCTATTTTACCGAAACTTCTGAGAGACAGGTAGAGTTCAAAGATATTTATTTACAGCGCTTAAGGATATGTAAGATGAGTAGTTCCAAGATGGGCCCTGCCATTGAACCCTTCAGTGAGATAGGTAAAGTCATTTTCTCACTAAAGAGATCCAGCTGTATAAATGGGTTAAAAAGCAGACCTACGTCACTCGATCTAAGCCATTTCTTTCTATAAACCAATCATTTTCAGAATCATATATTTAGAACACGCATGCTGTGTACTACCATCTGAATTTAATACCCCCGGCGGCAAATCTGGGAATGTTTTGCATTAAGTATTGGGGGTTGGACAGAAGGGTCATTGTTTGACCTTTACCCCGGTAGCAGCCCTGGATTATTTCGACCAGGAGCTTGAGGAAAGTCTAATTAACAAGGCGGGTCACATCGCCCCCCCCCCACCCCCAGATGTTTGTTTGGCACCTTAGACAGGTGAAGCCAAAGAGGGAGTGCATTAAAGCCTCGTAATGTTGCTTTGCCTTCAATGCAGGAGTGAGAGTGATGTGAAGTTACAGTGCATACAGTGGAGAGAGCTAAAAATGAACCCTATAATTGTTTTAGAGTCCTGAGGTGAGTTGTGGCTCACGGCTCTGGAACCACTGCAGCCCCAAAGCCGTATATTGTGGACTATATAGTGAACGGAGATAGGCGCTGGGGCTCATAGCCAGAGTTCGGTGATACCCTTAAATGAGGTTCTAATCAGGGAAGGAACTTTGTTCCAGAGACTCATTACAGGGTAAATCCTATTGGATTTCAGCAGAAGGATTTGTCAAATTGACAAAGCCATTTTTTCCTCTCGAATATCTCCGAAATGTTAGCCTTGCGATGATGGAAACAGAGAAATTCACGCTTTGGACATGCTCATCTCTCATGTTATTCACTCAATACCGCTCGGTGTGTTAATGACGTCGGCTTTTCTCTCCTACTAATAGCCGTCTACATTTGCAAGCCGAGAGCTAAAGACTTTTCTGACTACAAAGGGAGTACATGACCTATAGCAATAACATATTTATTCTTGATACAAGTCTTATGGGCAAGGTTACAGAAGCAGTGGGGTACAATATGTTAAAGGGCGCAAATTGACCCAGTACTGTACAGTACATGATATTATTATAGCTATATGTGATATGCTATGTGCTTTCCTGGATTACAGTTAGGTCTGGTAAGGTTATTTACAATAGTTGCCCTGCAGGTTAAAAGTGGACTGCATACCTAGCATGTGACACATTCAATCCTTGAATTATTTCTGTAATCAAAGATCAGATAAATGCATTTTGACTGTGGTAGTAGCGGACAGGGTAAGAGCTGCCTCCGAAAAATTATTTACAAAAAGCTACTCTGGAACAAGTAACCGGTGTATTAAAGAGACTTAGAAAACGAGACAGCAGGAGGTGGGCCATGGTCATGGTACAGGAATTCTCTCTGGTCTGGTTGCTACGGCGACTCACCGCCAGCCCCCGTCTGCTGCTGCCCCACTTCATGAATACCCAGTTAGCCCTGATAAGATTGCACTTTCAGGGGTAAATGAAGCCAGATGGGTGGAATCGGGAGAGGGACGCTGACCGAAGAGCAGGCCTGAAGCCGGGCTGCCACTCCGTCATGGTCCTTTTTGTCGAACTGGTTGTAAGTGTCACTCTCTTGGCTTGTTCTGCTCACGTGGCAATGTCACCTCTACAGCCAGCCCCACAAGATTTAGACATAAATAATGCGGTGAACAGAATGTAAATACAGCTGACTACATCTAAATTGAAATAGAGTTATTCCTTTCAACAAGTGCAGAAATAAATTATTTTCACTTACCAGGTTTGATAACTTGGTATCTGTGTATGAAAATATGCTATATAGCTGTAGAATACAGAACTGGAAAGGAACACCAATACACAGATGATAGCAAAATGTACTAAATACATGTAACCAAGGGCTTGGGTTACAGAATATGCTTTTGGATCATTCTGTTCTGCTCGTGTTGTCGGAAGCCGCGTATGTAGAATCGCAATGTCAGTCTTTATTGCATATGTTACAACCAAGGCTGGAACCCTGCAGGAGTGCATCTAAGGCTGGCTTACACTGATTCTTATACACTTTTCTTATCTGCTGTTGAGATATTTGTCACAGGAATGTCCTAAGCATCATCTCTCCAAGACCAGTCGCCACCATAATGTTCATGCTTACCTGGGTTAGGTATACCTGGCCCTTTATCTCTTCACCATTACTTCCTTCCCCATTTGGGATATGGTTGCTCTCCACCCCTGTTTGATAAGGCTGCCAATCAATCTTGCTGTTGGTTGGCCCTTCTGAAAAACATAATTGTGGCAAAACCATCTGTACAAGGTTTTTTTTCTGTTTATGGCAATAAGCCCAGAACCAGGGTAAATCATTCAAAGACGCTATGATCAGGAAGCCTAGATGTTCTCTTTACTTAATTGGCCACTTCATACACTTTATGGCCCAAAGCATAGTGATAAACTTCAAAGCTAACATAAGGTGCAAATACATACTTATATGATTACATTGTGATGGTTACATCGTGGTACAGTAAATGGCATACACTCTCTACAGGTCACAAGGTCACACTCTCGACAGGTTACATTATCTTCTACGGATTGCATCTTCTTAATAGTGTCATAATGATTACATTCTCAAAGTGTTATACTTTATAAATAATATTCCATAATGTGCGCTCATGTGCTATAAACTGCAAATTTACAGGATGGAACGGACGTTTCCCGTGTTGCTAGCCGTAAGGTCTGCCTCTTAGGGCAGCCTAAATATGCAGATGACTTTACTTTTCTGTGGCGCCCGGCACTTTGTTAACTTCTGTGTAGAAGCCTGACACATACATTTACCCATATGCTGATTAAACAGCGAGCTACATAAAGGTCTGTGATCTTGCCTTTATAATGTACTGACTACTGTGAAGTACTGCGGGCTTAAAACAAAAAGAAAAAAAATCCCGCGGCTTTGTCTGCCATCGCTTTGAAAGGCACTTGGGACTTGAAAGCTACCTGTGAACCTGCAGATCTCAAAATTCTATTAAAACAAGCGCTGAATACCTTGAAACAGCGGGGCATTAAGGCAATTAACTGACCTGCCGTGAATAGAATAACAGCCCCCCGATTCAAAAATGAAATGCTGAATGTAAAATATTTGAACATTATTCATATTCTGTACAGCTTTGTTAGTGAAATTCCAGATATTTGGGGAGGGGGGTGGGGCATTGTGCTTGTTCGGGACTTCAAAGGGATTTGATTAATACTCGCAGTTTCGTCTAGCTAATTATATTCCGTCAGAAGCTCCGCGTTTCTTCGCCGCGTCGAGATGCTGTCGAGACCCTGCACTTCTCCGATCGCCGTTAAATGCCCATTACCTGCAGCCACTTCCTTGTAATTGCTGTCTCTTATCATCGCGGGAGCTGAGGAGTGAGTACTCGCACCTTGATTGTTTGGTGACACCAATTTCCCCCTGGGGATCGCATCAAGCCGATGGCGGCCGCGGCCCCCGGAAGCACCTCCCGACGGCGGTCTTCGGGCTCTGACACAGACAGGCGGCCTGCGTTAGCTGTTTACCGTCAGGGCGGGAGTCAGCATATACCCAAGGTCAGAAGGACTGTCGAGAAGTGAGCTTTCATTATTAAGATATGCATGATCGGTTCGGTGAAGATAGTAATTTTTTTTAACGCCAGGTAGAAATTAATGCCATATGGCCATACTTTGTTCTGACAGAGGATGCCTATTGCTTTATTCCTTTAATCAAATAACAAAATAATTAACATATGATCAGATATGCCACAAATCCACTGAGCTGTTTGATTCTCCACAACCATTTATTTTATACCACTTGCTCACTCACTGAAGCTGTTTTAGCCGACACCCTCACCTGAGTGGCCAGCTCTTAAATCTGATTGTTCAGTACTTATTCAGGGTGGTGACAGAAAGCGGGGTGTTTACCGGATGCAATGTTGTCATATATTGTTCAATAAATGTGTAAATGTAGCACCATGGGGTTGGGGAGGTGTTGATGGGCTGAAAATAAAGATCTCTTGAATATAAAATCTCTTGAACGTTTACCTAATCATCCAGCTGGATTCTGTAAAGGACAAATAAGACTTGGACATCAGCAGCAAACCTTTCCTGAGACCTCCACATGTGACTTTTATGTCACATGCCTACGCAGCCACATTTGGTACCCAGACAGAAATATATTTCAATCTGAAGAACGGTCTGGCTGAATTCCTCCACCCGCGCCTTTTCTTTTGCGTGTTACAATGTGACTATTCACATTACCCGGTCTATTTGCGTAACAATGGGTACCTGAACGTTATTGCGAGTGACACGTCCGCTGTGGGAGAATAAGAACCCAACAGAAGAGACACGGTTTCCTTTCATCTGAAAAGCAGGAAACAAAGAGGCCGGCAAAGACAAAGGTTGGCCGTGTGTCTCCCATCCTGCCCGTGTCTTGATCTGAGAGGTGAGTGTGGCTCATGGGTTGGGGGTCATCAAGGACCTTCCACTCTACGAAACAACCTGCTAGAGTCTTGCCATGGGATTTTGTTAAAAAATAGTAGGAAAAGCTTTTAAAACGTGTTTAAGGGCATAATTGGACTCTTTTGTCTGTGGTGTGTGTGACTGTGCAGGGGCTACATGTCTGTGTGGCTTTAATAGCCGGACTCTCGCGTTTGACTCATTCATTTGGCCATTTTTTGCATAACTCAACCTCCATCTTGTTCCTTCACAGGTTTTGTCGAAAACTTTTTGAATGTCTGAGTCATTGTGCCGTGATTGCCTGTCGGAGGGCTCTCAAGAGTGATGGCGAGGGGGGGGGCACAAGAGAGGAGGATGATTCACGCTTAGCAGCAACCCCATAAGTAGCTGCAGTTCAAAGCACCATAGTAAAGTCATTAAGACAGAAATTCCACTTGCAATGACTGAGTCCATCTGTTCCTGGTGCTTGTAATAGCACAGCAGCCTTTGATGTAATTTCGGAAACAACAGGATCTATTTTATTTAAATTTTCCTCTTGAACTCACTTTGCCACATTTGCAATTCTATTATTTAAGTGCACGAGATATCTCTGCTGAAGTTGTAGAAGAGGCTCCTGTTGCAGCCTTGGGCAAGGTCAGCATCTTTACCCAGCGCCGATTACGCACGTGGCCCCAGATTCAGCCACTGCTGACCGTGGTCCAGATGAGCCTAGCTGTGATAATATATGATACGATGGGCTACGTGTGGTGCCATGGGCTGGGGCTCTGTGTCTGTGATCAGAAGGTCATTGGTTCGATTAGACTGGGGCCACTGGGCCCCTGAGCAAGGTCCTTAACCCCTCCTGAAAAAAATCCCAAAAATCGATCAATGGCTGACCTTGCACTTGGACCCAAAGCTTTGCTCCCATCTCTACGGGTGTGTGTATGTGTTAAAACAGCAGAGAATAGTGGGATATCCAGAAAAAAGCTCATTGCAATGTACCTGTTTTTGTACAAATAGGAAATAAAGCTTCATTTGAATAACTCTTCCAAGTCGATGCTTTCAGTGGGATCTTACCCACAATCCCCTCCCGTACATTACCCCTAATGTGTCTTCATTTTTAGCTCACACTTTTTTTATATCATCTCACCACATTAATATGCTCTGCGGCATTGGGCTTTTTTTATGTGTTTTACTGTGTATATGTATACCAATTTACATCCATCCATCCATCTTCCGGGTGCTTATCCGGGACTGGGTCACAGGGTTCCACTTTACATACTGATGTATATTTAAAGGGTTGAAGGCCAAACATTTACAGTCGTTGGTGAGGAAGGTAGGGAGAGCGAGAGAGAAATGTGCTTTCGGAGTTCATTAGACGGGCTGGATTAGTAAGGCTCTGTTAATGGCAATGAAATGGAGCCAAGTGTTCAAACCTGCCATTTTCCAGATAAGGTCGTGAAAAGTGGTTCTTGCTACTGAAGATTAGCTTTTAGCATCTGTTGCGGCTAACCAGTCTGAAGTGCCAAAGTGCTTTTTGAACACGTAACAACAGTTCTGAATACTTGTACTATTATTATGATTTAAAACGTGTTCTATGGGTGAAAGTTGTGGTAAGTTAAAAGGGGGAAAGGGATTATTTGCAGACTGGATAGCTTTAAATAGCCTGCGTACTGCAAAAGCATCTCTTTTGTTGTGTTTACAGTTGATCCTTGATATCAGTTGTGGCAAGGAACCATGGGATATTCTATATCTCATATAGGTACCACAAGGGACAGAACACAGTTAAACTCAAATGTGTCCCATGCTCAGAGCAGTAACCCTTATGATATCACCAGTAAGCCAAGGTCACTGCTACTGGCTACTGGGATCTACAGTATATCATGCTATTATCTGGTTGATTATGAAAAAAAAGAATTTCACATAATGTTCATTAATTCTCCTAGGTTAAAAGCAGCTGCATTTTTAATGTGGCATGTTATTAACTCCAGTTTATAGTAATAAGTTTCCTAAAAGGAATGGAGAATGATTAGGTTCTTTCTACCTTAATGAATCAATCAATGAATCAATCAAACTATGGGAGTTATACACAAACATGTTCTGGGGGCAGAACAAAAAATGATTAATTCAGAGAGATAACAAATCATATCTGATGATTGCAGGGTCTTATTTGTTTTCATTCTCGATTAGAAGATATAGGTACTCTGCCCTCCCTCCTGTTAAGAAATGATGCATTGTGCCAAAAGCTGAAGATGGCTTTCTGTCAATTTACTCATGAATATTCACATGCAAGGAGGCCAGGAGGGACTTTCCGTTTCAACTCACTGGCGGTTAGAACCGTTCTTCACAAACTGAAAATTATTAGAAAGTGCAGGAAACAGGTTAAATCACATGCATGTTGATGCATATTTATAAGGTGACTTTCATCAGACCTCAGCTGGTTCAACCCTATAAGAAGTACTTTCGGAGGATTGAGAGCAGGCTATATCTGAGGTGACTAAAATACTTCACAGAATATCTGTCATAAAAGTATAAATAATTCTGTCATAATTTTTGGAGAAAAAAAATTAACCAAGGAAGCTTTCAGTGAAATGGTATAAACCAGTGGCAGAGAAATCCCTGGTTTCCTTCCATGACACGCATGAACTTTTCTAAATATGATCAAGTGATTCCCAACTATCTGTTTGGTGATATTATGTCCACGTGTCGATTTTATATCCAGAAAATGTTCACTGTGTTAAAATAATATTGATAATAATAACTCAGTGATTTTGTCTTCTGTGGGTCACAAACGGATGATTTTAGTGCATTAACAAAATAAGCTGTGGGATACTGTGGCTTTGCAAAACAAGTCATTAGTGGCACAGTTTGACTTGGTGTACCTCTGCGGATTCACACAGAACAGAGTACCGCATTCGAAATAATGCAAATGGTTTCTTTGGACAGCTCAGCCAACCTTAATAAAAAGCATTATGACATTATTCCCATCCGGGCCATTATGAAACCATCTTAAATATTAACAGAGGAGAAAACATTTGTCATGTTCCCATGAAACCCTACCGCAGGAAGGGCTGTGCGCACGACCGGATGAATCCCAGGGAGAGCAGCTAGCAGGTCAGCCCCGAAAACGAGGAAATTTCACAGACCAGATGAAAGCCTGCCGAGAATTGAATCTGCCTGTGATAGAACATGCAGAGAAAACAAATTTCTACATCATCTTTCTTAATGTGCTCATGCAATTATGGCTGCCTCAAAGCTATTTATTTCGAATGAATGTAGTGTTTTAAAATTTTCCTCCCTCCATATTCTATAAGTACGGCCCTCCATCAGGATGCCAGGTTATTGCATTACCTAAGTCTATCACTTTTTCTTCAGCCACTGCCTATCGGGGAGGATAATCGTTTTACGGCTGCTGGTGCTGGAGCCCACAATGCAGGCGTGGTGCAGATATAAGCGAGGACAGAAGGGAGGAATCCAGCACAGACGCTTCCACAAAGAACCCTGTTTAAATAATTTATGGTTAAATGCTACACTGAGTGTTGGCATCGCGACCACAACCGCACACAGCTGTAACTGTTAATCGTGCAATAATTAAATCGGGGCGGTTTGTTCAATGCTAAGCAGGTGGCACAAAAATTATTTTTTACATTAACGACTTCCTTAGGTTCACAGTTAAACAGTCAGGTGGTAAAGCGGGCAGGTAACAGAGAAACATGAACGAGGTGGATATGTACCATCCATCAGGCGCTTACGCTTTTCAGTATCATGTGGAGTCTCCACCAACATTAATTCGGTTTAGTTCCTCTATTGTTATTATTATTATTACTATTATTATTATGCAATAATTTAACTTGATTGTCTCTGTCATTGACTAAATGCAGCCAGCAGCAGTGCTTGGCACCCCTCACACCATGCATCTGAGCAGGGGCCCGCGGTTTAACAAACAGCCACTACAATAAATATTAAATAAACACCTTCCTTATTTAGAAGTTGCTGAAGAAGCATGTTTTGCCTAACAGCTAGCTTGCTGTGAGCTATACTCGCTTGCTATGTATTTAGTTCTTGGTGGGGTGAGTGCGTGAAGCGAGTTTTTGAGTGAGGCCCCAGAAACAACAAGCTGCCTCCGACATGGGCGATGTGTAGCTCCATGTGTTAAGGGGCTGTGTCTGGTGGGAAGGTTGTGGGTTCAAATCCTGGGATTCTTGCGATGATCTCTCTGCTGGGCCCCTGAGCAAAGCACTTAGGTGGGTACACTCTCGGGACTCCTTAGGCTGTCCCTCATAACTCTATCTAATTTTGCATAAGCAGAGTCTGCAATGTAATAGAGCTGATAGGATGTTAGCTTGTCTAGTCTACCTGGCTGTGATGAGATGGTCTGGCCTTGTTGAAACCTACATTCTCTTTATCCCCAGTGATCAGAAGCAAACACATGCTTAGTCTACAGTGCTTAATATGAGCACTAGCTGTTCGCTGAGATGGTTAAATTGCTGGCTTCCTCTGGATACATTCTTGAGAGTTCCTCTACTGTGAAATCCCCCCGATTAACGCATCAGCAGACACCTGCTGCTGGAATCTGAGGGAGGTGCCAGCCATATGTTTGTGACTGCACCCTCTCTTTCTTCATCCCTCTCTCTTCTCCTCTCTGCTTACCTCATCCTCTCCTTGCCATTCTTCTGCCTTTTCCCAGTCGTGCTCCCTTTCCGCATTGCCCCCCGTCTCTGATTCGCAGCTGCATTGCCAGCGTCTGAATCCTTCCAGCTAAAACGTTTCCAGAGCATCTCCACTTCGTTCAATAAAGAAAGCTAAACCCAACAAATCCCACAAGAATCACAAGCGTCGCTGATATCCCAAGTGTCTCTTTTATCCTATAAAAGGTATAAAACGGTTGTCTGGAGATTGATTAAACCTGCATGGGGTCTCAAGGTGTGAAATCACGCCGATGTGCAGAGCGATCATCCGAGGTGCGGATGAGGCGTCCGCCGGCAGCTCGCAGACCCGACGGGACAACAGTTACAGATGTCGCTTCGGTCGAACGGCCCCTTCTTACTTTCCCGAACAGATTTACATATTTACAGTTAACTGAGCGCCTTGTAAGGGGCGATGGGAGTGCGGAGGAATTAAAAAAAAATACAAGGTTTCCATTTTTGTTCAATCTGGATAGGCGAAAAATAGACTGTCTTCCATCTGTTCGAGGTGCAATAAGCGCTCTGGCATTCAAGTAACCTGCTTGTTCAATTAGTCTAATGCACGACTCTACGATGTCCATATAAAATTACAAAGAAATAATAATAATGTCAGTATTCTATTAAAAATACACTAACAAAAATAAACAAAGTCTTTAGTCTTGCTGCTTGTTCCCGCATTGTTTACCTTATATCTCTTGTGTTGTTTCCATATCAGACATTTCAGAGGGTAAAATAACAGTACAAGGTAATGTGCTTGTATACATACAATGATTAACTGTAAGAAATTGATTGCAGTTCAGTATTTTTCAAGGGTAACATTTTCAGCTATCTGGAAGATTTTCTTCTTCCAGTGCCAAGGTGCTGACCTTCCTGTGCCAAGGTGCTGCCTTTCCTGTACCTCGGTGCTGACTTTCCAGTGCCAAGGTGCTGACCTTCCAGTGCCAAGGTGCCGCCTTTCCAGTACCTCGGTGCTGACCTTCCAGTGCCAAAGTGCAGACTTTTCAGTGCTACAGTGCTGACATTCCAGTGCCACAATGCTGAGTTTCTGTTGCCTCTGTGCCGACTTTCCAGTGACCCGGTGCTAACTTTCCAGTGCCACGATGCCGACTTTCCAGTGCCTCTGTGGCGACTTTCCATTGCCTCAGTGCCGGTTTCAACAGCCTTCACCATAGTGTGAAGTGCGGACTGAATAGAACTAATGTATGGGTAAGTTAAGAGCGCGTTTGAAGTGATTGTCGCTCCTGTCCTTCCACAAACTGGAGAGGGCAGAGGGGGTTAAGGAGCTCTCTAATTTATTCATGAGCATCTGGGCGACAGACAATTGTCTTCCAGCTCCTCGCAGAAAGCGACAGCTGTCTGACAGCGGGTTTCTCTTCGGTAGGTCCTGGGGGGTGACGAAAGGGTGAGGATTGTCATCTGAAGACACGTTCTCTGCTTTAAAAGCCTCTGAGCGGTGGGTTTCGGAAAGTCTTCCTTTTTTGTTTCTGTTTAATTATGAAAAGACTGCTGTTTGAGGGCTGGGAATATGTGCTGGGGAAGATTAGTGTTACCTTGATGATATATTGCATGCAGGATGTTTCTAATGCACAAGGAAATTACAGGTATTACATAGCACCAAAAATGAGGTGTTTCCAAATGAGGTCGTTAGCCAATTCTGAAAGCCATTTATGTTTATCAAGAGCAGGCATAAAGACCTAAAGTGAATATGAACACTAAAACTAAACAATACTCTGTTAAAAATCTCCGTTAAAAAGTTCTTAATCAGAGCATAATGAATTGAATCATTGTCATTACTGTCAGTTTACCTCAATGATAATTAAGATTGGAATGTCAAATAGCAGCCACAAAGTGTTCAGCTGAATATTAATTTTAATTGGCAGAGTGAGAGGATGGCATGGCTTCACACTGCTAGGTTGGTGGTTTGAGTCACTGAACCCAACTCTGCATGGCTGATGCTTGAATCTTCTCCCTGTGATAGTATTGGTTCTCCCACAGCCCAAAAAGAGGCCAATTTGTATCTATACATTGCCCATTGTAGTTTGGTCCAGTGGGTGGCTTGGTGGTTTTAGATGCTGTGCCTATAATCACATGGTTACTCGTTCAAATCCCAGGGCCGGTAGTGATGTCACTATTGGGCCCTTACATGAGGCCCTAAGTCCCCATCTGCTCCAGGGACTGTGTAAGCCTGCTTCCTCCATAAATGAAGTTTAAAGTGGAATGGCAGGATCATAGTAATATATCATCATGTAAAACAAACTGCTTTCGTAGGTTTTACTTTATATGTTACTCTGCACGCACATTGGATGTGCAAATGTTTATTACATATATCAGTACTTCTGACCTGTCGTACGTCCTGGTGTAGGCTGTGACATCACAGGCTGCTTAGGTCTCAGTTCGTCTCAATGAGGTTGGTGATGAAATGTTTGCTGCTTTGCAAGAAAAAAAAATAATAACACAACAACTGCCACTCCATTATGCCAACAGCCTTACTCAGACCAGAATAAACTGTGGAAGAAAACCTGCTTCATTAAAATAACTGGCAAGTCGCTGAATACATATTTCCCCCGTTTTTATCTTTTAAAATGACAAAATTGAGCGCACTGTTACTTTATGTTCGTTAGGCCTGTTGCTAAGCAGTCTAATCTACTTAATGCATTATTGTTATTTCAAAGATGCATTATGTAAAACATCACTTTAAGCACTTTGTACTGCTCAAGCGGCATAGCTGAAGTAGCTTGTTCAGTATTCCTAATGCAATGCCCCCAATACGGTGATATAATCTGCAGTATTCTTAAAAGAGTGCAATTTAAATATTAGTAATGAACAGTTCTGAACCAAATTCAATAAAATCACATGTTCACATTAAATTTCAGCATTAAGAAACTCCCTCGTATCCGTCTGGGTGACGGGCTGTCCAACTGTGTCTGGCTTAACATCGATCAAGTGGCAGCTCCTAAGTGCCAATTTTGATTTATTTTCTCGCCCCAGAGTTTCCCCGGTATGGTTCGGACTTTTAATTAAACCGGCTTACATTCAGTTCAGCCCGCCAGGACGGCCCGAATAGGCCTCTCGTGTTTGCCACCCAAATGGGGCTCACACCGCTGCCTTACGTAACCGCAAAAGCCCACCATTGTGATGTAGGCCTTGAATCTGTTTCGCTTCCTGTCAGCAAACAACAAGCATTCTTTGTTACTTAAAAGAAACTGAAGAGTAAGTGCAGGGCCAGCACCATAACAACTGCATGCTTTCACGGCTGCGTAAGCAGCATTTCGCTCGTCTGAAAAATAATCATGGTTGCCAATGATTTTTTTTTTTAATATACTAAGATAATTTAATCGCAGCTTTCTTGATGCACGTACTTTTAGCGGCGTAAATTAGCCGCATATGGAAGCCGGCGCGCTGTTGTGTAACTCCGAGCTGCACGCCGTACAGCTTCCATCTGAGCAAAGGACGCTATGGAGATACCCTGCTGGGTGCATACTGCTGCTCATTCTGCCAGATTCGGCCCGCAACCTCGATCCCCTTTTTCAGTCCTGCGCCTCCAGCATCTCTGCAGTTTTCAAACCACTGTCACACAATATCCTCCCTTCAGCGCTTAATGGGTCCAGCAAATATTTACTCATACTCCATGTGAAATCTATTATGAAAATACACAGCTCCTTCTGCGTTGCACATCTCGTACCACTGGCCAGCATTCCTACCTTCATTCTTTGGGTGCTATTTCTGCGTTTTCACACAGGGCTACTTGAGTAAGGTCAAAACACAAAGAGAAATATTTTTTTAATTATAAATTGATTTATCATGGATTTATTAAGTATTTTCAATGGCACGTCCCTTAAACACGCCATCTTTCCTTAGTAAAGTGCTCTTCAGAAAGTAATCTGTTCCTTGCCAATCAACACAGTAAAGCAAGATCGTAGCAATAAGCTGTAGAGAGTGGATTCCAAAAAGACTCTATAGCACTTGAATTTTTATATAAAATTTCTGGAACTGCAAACATTTCATTTATGTTCTTTGACATTTAGCCAGATTCAAATTTGGAATAAAATAAAATAATTATATCATTTAAATTAACGTTTTCTACAAAATGTATGTTCAGAGAAGCCATTAGCATTTTTGGCTGCAGACGGGGTTCTTGCATTCCGGGTTTGGACTTTGCGGAGTTCCGGAATCTGCCAAAAAGCCTGAGTGAAATGCAAGGTCCAAAAGTGCCCCTTTGGCAAGGCTTAGACACAGGACTGATCCTTATATGGGGAGCCAGTGGGATGCAGAATGTATTCATAATGTACATTCTCCATCCCTGCGAGTGCAATAGAAACGTTTCCTTAAGAGGGTGCTGGCAGCGCTCCCGATCTGGCACGGCGAGCCTATGGAGCTGTCAGGAGAGGGGAGGTAAAAATCCTCCCCCGCACATACACCTCCCTCATTGTGAGTAATTGCTACAGGGAGACGGAGAGTGGAGTCATACGGTGTTTCTAACGGCCCCATGATTAAGCTGAGGCTTCTGGCCGGTGGCGTGAGAGAGGTCGTGGCTCGCTAGCAGGCAGAGACACATGCGCGTGGCGCAGCTGTCTGCCCTCCTGGACACTAAGCCAGAGGTCAGTCTGCGATGATCAAGCCCATGTGCTTTCTGAAGGTGTATTTAAAGGGATGGGCCTATGTTAAAGGGACCGGCCTATGTTAAAGGGGTGGGCCTGCTGTATGTTAAAGGGACTATGATAGAGCATTGGGCCAGATTCTGGCCAGGAGATGTCTACATCATTCACATCATGTTTTCATATCATCCACAGATCCTAGGGAAAAAAAGTAATTCAATTTAGATTTTTCTATTTTGCAATTAAGTGTTGTCATGGTAAAAAGCACACCCCCACAAATGTAATGTCATCATAAAGCCTATTCCTCTCCTATTTAAGGAGCGATAGTCCTTAATAGAGTGGCATGAATAGCATGAAAGGTATGAGCAAAAACACTATGCCCTCTGTAGATTTTCTGGATATATATGATACATACCATTGGTGGGGAATGTATGCAATCTTGTTGTATATGTACGCTGACAATTAAGCTATTCTATTCTACTCTAGAATGAACCCCTTTTGGTGACTTACAGCAACTCAGGGGGTTCTGATGAAGTTCCTGGGAAGTCCAGTCAAAACCGTCCTTTCAGGGTGGGGCAGTTTCAGTGTGATTTGCCTATAAACATGAAGGATCGCACTTATTTATGCATCCCGTTGAAAGCAAGAAAATAAAACTCCCAACGCTGTAGGCAGATATCAGCCGGAGAGCCGGCGGAAGGCGTCCCCGGTTGCTTCTCCCGGCGGCCCAGAAGAGCGACAAACGCGGCCGTCGGTGACGTCTCCCACGTCCCATTTGGCGGTTCACCTCGGCCGCGAGAAGCGGATTCGCTGGCCCCCTCGCTGCGGGAGGAACGGAAGTGGGGCGAAACAAAGTCGTCGAAAACTGGCATTTGCATCAGTCCGCCCCCGGAGAGGAGGCACTGTACGGCTGGGAATCCGTCTGCCGCGTCCCGGGTACATATAAGTGGGGTGGCCTGTGTGTGTGTAGTTGTGTGCGCAGCTCGTGGGGAAGCTCCCTTATAGACCACTAACACCACCGAGCCCCCAGCATGCACTGCTGCTAACCCACAAACACAAACATGCAGCCGCGAGCAGCCACATCATTACAGGGTGCGTGCACTCCTCGCAGGGCCACAGCTCCCATAGCAGCGGGATCAAAATGCACGCGGGCACCCTCGGCTCAACCCCCCCCCCCCTTCCTCAAATTCCTTTTCATATTCAAAACTGGATGTGACTCTAAAGGGAATTTCTAAATATGCTGGCAGCTAATTTGTCTGTTACTGGCAAAAAAAATAAAAAATCTGTGAAGGCGGAAGGAGTGGAGGTAGAGCTTAACTGCCAGTGTGGGGGAGCTTAAGATCCTGCTGAGGGCGCAGGCATGGAGGGCGCCAGAGAGCCAAGTCGACGACGCTGTTTTTATAGTCGCCATGATATCTGCAACCCGGAAATGTCATGCATAGGCACTGCAACAGGTGTGTTTCTCAGGTGTGAGGGTGTCTACTGAGTCATATGGTCTAAAGCCGCAACTATTGAACGACATCAGGTTTGCTTGATGCATCAGGTGGGGACGGGGGGGGCTTCCATGGGTTAGCACCCTGTGGCTGTAATTAGGCCCCCAGCCCCCACAAAATGCTCCTGGGGGGGCACCAGATAAACGAGGCCCTAAACTTCCCTCTCAACTTTGCATGTATATAATAATAATAATAATAATGGGTACTTTATTGTTCCCTGTGGGAAAACTCTCCTTTCACCTCCCCCAGTCATGCTCTTCATGATAGCAAGCTTGGCTATCGCAGGCAGCTAACCCTTGCTGTGCCCAGGGGGCTAGAGGTCAGGGGCCTCACTCGAGGGCCCTCAGATGTGCTGAGGCCTGCCTTGAACGAGCAACCTTTCAATCACAGGTTCTTAACCCACTGAGCCACATCCATAGCTGCTGAAAGGTGAACCAGATGGCATATGTAAATAGGAGAATTCCAATGTGCCTGTACACATGGATAGAGAGAGCATTAGTTCATACTGCTCGTGATGCTCCTGAAATGCAAGGCACGGTATCAGAGGGCCTTGCTAATGTGCATTGGCTGGGCCACAACAAGGGCTACTGGTCAGCATGACTTGAATCCTGATGGATTACATGGAAAAACTACAGCATATCCCAGGAGCTTGTGGGACAGCCCTTGGGGAAATGACTTTTGGGTGTAAACACATAATTAGTGCAATATTGGAAATTCTTCAAGCTCTGATAACTGTCAAAGTTAATATTGTGGTGCATCATAAGCCTGCTCTACCGTGACTGCCCCAACTGACAGGCTGTTAAAATTATTAGCTGCCTTTGAGTGAAGACAGAGTCGTCCTTTCCTCATGCTTACGGAGTATTTCAAAATAACGTCGATGGCGAGACGTGTGTCGGCAGCTGCTGACGTATTAGCACTCAAGGAGCAGGGAATGCACGTTCATCGTGGATTTTTGTCTGTGTGCTACATGGGGACTTGTTAATATTTTATTGTGGTGTTTTTGAATCAGGGAATGATTAAGCTGTAGGACTGAGCCTGGGAAACAGATAGAGCAAGCTGAAGGTGTTTAGTCTTAGTCCAATGTAGGTAAATCAATCACATAGACAGGCTGTGTGTGTGTGTCTGTGTGGATGTATGTACACATTTTGCTGTCCTCCTCAGTACTCCAGACTTCATTTTGTAAACATCTGTGAATGCGATCAAAAAAGTAAAAAAAAATGCCCAAAAGTGGAAAAAAAATCACTAAATCAGCCTGCTAAAACATTTCTCACAATAATCATGCATAACAGGTGGAAGGGGATGAATTAACATTTTTTTTTCTCTAGTTCCTAATAGTCTCTCACTCAGAATGAGTGGTAGATAATTCTAGCCCCAGATTTTTATCTGAAAAGGTCACGTTACTTTTTCACTACGCAGTCATGGCCGGAGTTCCTTGCTGAAACTGAAAGTTAAAAAAGGATTATTTTCGTGCAGTGTAAATGTAAAGGTTTCCACTCTAGGTACCAGTAAGCAACCATGTGAGATGGTGAAGGACGTTTTATTTAGCCTGTCCTTCCTGGAGGATGTGAAAATGAAATGGGTCAAACAAGCAAACAAACCAGAAATGGGGGGAAAAAAAACCTTTGCAGTGAATGTAATATTTAGACGCTAGTGGTCCAGTGGCTCAGTGGGTAGCACTTTAGCCTCATACTGCTCGCTTGGAGGTCTCCAGATCCAGTGTGTGGGGGCCTGTTTGCTCGTTCTCTAGGGACTCCGGCTTCCCCCCGCAGCTCAAAGACATATAGTTAGATGTATTGGTGCCTCTACATCACCAATAGCATGTGTAGGTGTATACAATGAACTGGCTTCCTGTTTTGTGCCCTGCGTGACCTGAGATAGGCTGCAGGTCTCGTTGACCCTGTATTAGACAGGAAGATGGATGGTAGGGCCAGTTGTGTTGCTTTAGTTCTGAACAGGAAATGCTGCTCCGTTTGTTTGCTGAGCCAAACAGCAGCAGGGTCGCGCCGGGTGGAGTGTGGCTCAGTGGGGTAGCATCTGGCCCTCTGGTTTGACTCCCAGGGTGAGCTGGCTGATTGTCTTGTTGGACCCTTAAGCTTCGATTGCTCATGTCTGTTTATGGGTCTGTTTGTCTCATGGAGAGCCAGATAGGGAAGTGGAAAGTACTGTTATTCTATCCATTGCTTATCTTTTTATCTACTCTTTTTTTCATTTTATCTATCTAGGTTTATTTAATTTTATGGTAATAACCTGAACACATCTTTTTACATGTTATAGTCTTTGCTGTTGTTTTATGGCTGTCTAGGGGAACTTTTGCAGGAATTCCAGTGCTCTTATACTTCTGTAACTGTGCATGTGGCAGATAAAGCTTCAGTTTCAAACTGTGCTGTGCCGCTGTGGGGCAGAGGGGACGCCTTACTGGAGAGGGCAGGGAGCGGAGGGTCACTCAGCCCCCCTCCTTGCCTCGCTCACAATACAGCTCCTCCCTGTAGGTAATGGGAGTTAAAGGCAGGCAGGGCGATTTTGCATTTCCCCAGCAATTGATTGCTCGCTCGGTGCCAGGAGGCGCCTCGGTGAATTAAGCCCAGCTGGCCCTTATTGGACTGGCGACCCTCCCAGGATTAAAGTAGGGGAAGCCGGGCGTCGTGGCCGAGCTGGAGCTGAGTGATAAATCTGTGCAGGCTGCTGGTAATGGGTCGCAGTGGGTTTTTATGTTTTTTTTTTTTTTTTACTTTTTTTTTTTACTTAATTGTCAGTGCCGTCTACACTCCTGCATTTTAAAGGCCCTGGAATCCCTTTGCCATCTATGTTCGCCTTGGACATTTTTCACAATTATCGCGGTTTCCCGGCTGATCCCTGTCCCTCTCATGTTTCAGGATCTGCCACAGACCTCCCCTCGCTGTTGACCTGCCTCGTTTGTGTGGAGAAAAACAGGCAGACACACTCTCTCATACAGTGTGTACACATGCATGTTTCAGTGATAAGCACCAGTGATATTTTTGGAATCGGAAGGAGGAAAGCAGGGGACTCTCTTTCTGTTACATTTGTGCATTAATATCATATTGTTTTATTAGGTGGAATTGGTGCCAAATTACCTGTCTTTGGGTGTGGTCCAGAGATGCTTTATTGAGTACTAGGAAGAGAAAATAAATATTTCTGGTTTACCCCTCTTATGTTTACTGCTAATGTAAAACAGTTGTCTTCAATGAAAGTAAATCCCATCTTTTGCATTTGATTCTGTGTTTGGCTGACTGTCCTTGCTGGTGCCCGCTGGTGCTGGTTTGCTTTTCGGTGAAGTGGTTGGCTAGCAGAGGTGTAAACTTTTGATAAGCTCTTACTGGGCTGTCAAAGGGAATGACTAAGGCGGAGGCAGGGATTGTTAGGGTTCCGGATCTGAGAAACAGATCCTTTTAATCCTAATCACGGTCCGCAGACATGAAACCCCTGGATGTGAAAATGGTTCCTCTCCCCTGTCAGATTTCCACATCACTTCAAGCACCTTTGCCAAAGCATGTACGGATTTCATTTTGTTGCAAAAGTACAGTGCTCTCTTTTTCTTCTTGTACGTGTGCATGTTTATGTGTGTGCGCACGATTTCCTGGGACGTGGCCGAGGATTAGACTCCAGTCTATCCCCAGTCTATCAAAGCTACAAGAACAGTTAATGTGTGTATTCTTTCCGGGGCCATTCAGAACTTTGTGTGTTTTTCGATCTAATGGCTCAGCACTCCTGCTGTTCTAATATGTGCTGGGAGCATTTGGAGTAAGATGACAGATTAAGGAAACGAGGGACTTCTATTTACAGGTAAGCAAATGGTTTTTTGTGTGACTTTGCAGTTTATTCTATTGGACTATGCTTTGTGTTCTGTTTCATACACATATTCAACAAGCAAATGTATCCTATTTGTATATCTATTTGTAAATCCATTTTTATGGAAAGGTAAAAGAAAATACTTTTCTTTTAATAGGCCGCTTTTTTGAAAAGATAATGATTGTGCACAATTAGCGAAATGGTTTATTCAGTCAGTGAGCATTTGAAACAGTCAGTTACCGCAGTGACTCCTAGGTAAGCACAGGAAGAGGTAAAGCTTTTTCCTTCATGGCGATGTTTGTGTTGTCGATCATTTGATTCAATAGAAATGACGTAAGCTAACTGCTATACAAACCGGCCTTTCTGGATGGGCTTGGCTCACCCAATCATATGCTTCGTCTGCCCCATTGCTAACCAATCACTGAACTTTGTTATTGTAATTAGTAAATAAGCATAATTAAAACTGATTGCAAAGGACAGTTTGACCCCCCCCCCCCAGCCCTTTCAGAGAATGTCGAAGCCCACCTTGTACCTAAGGGGCTATATGAAAGTTGGGGCTAGTGTTTATTATCACTGTAATATCAGTTCACCACAATAAACAGGATTCTCAGAAATGATACAGGTCTAGTGAGTGGCCTTAAGAAAAAGGTTAAAACCTACAAGCCCATTTATATTAATATATGTGTATTACATTCATTATGCCTAATATACTATTACATTTATTACTGCTTATGCGTATGAATATTGCATAAGGTGTGTTGTATATCTCACAAGTTATGCATTATGTATGGATAATGTGTATTACGATTGTATTTTTGACAAATTTGTATGGAAATAATGCTTTAACAGTCAACGAAAGAAATGTATATGAAGGATTTTTTTGTCATATTTTAATTTGTATTCTGTTAACATTTATAAGATAACCTGTAAGATTTTTTCTTACGCTTTTACTGTAACATGTGAACGTGATCAGCGTATAATTAAAATGTAGCCATGAAGGTATACATCAACATTTCGCCCTGCATCTCTGTGTTACAGGCATGGAACAGAGGTCCAGACCGATTCCTGGATGCAACTGGCAAGAAAAGTAAGTATATGTTAGATATGTGCCTTGGGATAGCTTACTGTGTTTAAATGAAAGTCACGGTCATGCCCCAGTGGCAAATTAGCTTTGTCTAGAATATATATATTTATATATATATATATATATATATATATATATAAGTGAAGCACTCGGTGTCTTTAGGTTTTGGATTAAAATCCATCCTGCAGCATGGTCCCCTTGGGCTGCTGAGGGAGATTCACAGTGATTTGTGTATATAGTGCGATATTAAAAACAAAGCCTTCAGTGTTGTTAAATTACCGTAAGATGCCGAAATCCCCCTACGGTGTCGGGAGACGCCCGGTGAAGTCATGAAGCCATGCAAGCTGTTATTCTTCTAAGGCTCTTTAATGGTCTCCTGAAGATATTATTTAGACAGTAAATCACAGGTAAATCCATCAATAACGGAAACATGGCCCCACCACCTGCAGGGCTCCGGCCCTCCAGGGCTGTAAGCGCTCCCTGGTAAATTAGGGGAATCTTTAATCCCACAGCCAGAAGCTGTCCCACGTGCCAAAATAAGCTGTTGGCTGGAATCCAGCGGTGGTAAATACTTCTACTCCTAGCCACCCCCCCACCCCCCGGCATCTTCTGCGACTGAGAAATGGAGCAACGGTGGTTACAGTAATGGGGTGGAGTGGTGGTGGGGGGGGAGGGGCAGCAGTGTGTTTTTACACCGGTGACACGTCATCACGGGGAAGAGTAAGCATGTTTACATAAAGTGCACCATGGGCTGGCAGAGAGACACATTGGATGAAAAGCACCACAAATTCAGTTGTTAGGTGTCTCCTTGTGTACAATACTACAGAATCTGTCCATCCATCCATACAGGGGGGCATCCTGGCATCCTGGCAAGGGCAAGATGAGCAATCGCTCAAGGCGGGACTTTCTGAGGAGGCTTAACCCCCTACCCCCCACTTTAATAGCCTGGGGACGGGGGCAGTGCAAACCGGTGGAGCCTCCCCCCTCCACCCAACACTGCCCCCATCCTTTCATCCATCTACCCGTCTATCTTCTATGTGCTTATACTGGTCAGTACTCTGCAATCAGGATGCTAATTATTGCTACCTTGACATTCCCATGCATGTGGGAGCTTGAACCATGGCTGATTGCCGCCCCATGCCACACTGGCCCTTTTCCCTCTCGTCGGCGCCACACACCTATTTGTGCACACGTTGGCCGTATCTGTGCGTGCACAGTGCAAAAGTAAGCGTGACAGTCCCCGCTCTCTGCTGGCCGCCTCCAAGCCTTTTAGTCCCGCCTCCTGTGAGCTGTGGCGAAAGTTCACCGCTGGGAACTCTGAGGCTGAATGCGGTGTCAGCCGAGCGGGCATCAGCGGCGAATAGGCAAAACCGCCCTTTCATTCCCCTGGCTCACGGACGCCTCGCATTTGCAGCTTGTTACAGGTAAGATTGAAAAGCTGAGAGAAAACAGTCCTGTACAGTGCGAGGCAAACACAATCAAATTTGCTGCGAGTGCAATCGCTTCAATGTTCTTTTCTTTTCCCCAGGCCTCCTGGTAGTGCTGCAGTGGTAACCAACGGTCTCTCCAGGCATGTGAAGGGGATGAAACGGAGGAGCAGATCTTTCCCATTATTGGGGAAACCATCGATGGCGACTTTCATCTTCAAAGCGCTCTGCTGATGGAGATCTCGCGGTATCTCTCAGTGTTTTGTGGGTGGCCGAGTCGTGGGAGAGTATCAGAGCAACATCTTGTCTTACAACCGATCCGACGCCGACGCTTCTGTTTACCACTCTAGAGTTTCGGGCCTTATTTTTATCAGTTTATTTTTATGTATGTGTTGCCTGCTATGCTAATTATGCAGAGCTGGTGCATGCACAGTCTGAAGCGTCTCAAGTTCCCATAATCATAAATCATAATCATAAAGGACGGGCTCCAGGCCTGCCCATGACCCTAATCAGAATAAGTGGTTAGTAGAAAGGATGGATGGATGGATGGGTGATGGTGGTGGTTATAAGAGACAGATGGAGCTGTCTTGTTGCAGTGAAAGTGACGGCTAATCTTCCCCAGGATTGTGGCTTTGATTCTCACCCCAGTCTGTTTGCAGTCTCCATGTTGTCTCTGTTTTTGTCCAGGTTTCTTTCATGCATGCTACATACCAAAAAGCCGCGGTGTCTTGTGTCTCAGAATCGCCCGCCATGTGTGCCCTGTGCATTGTGGGATAGGCTGCAGGTTCATGGTTAATGGTCCCTGTCGGCTCTCCACCATACAATTCTGTACACAGTATGTGTTGGACTGTGCACCGTGTACTATTGTCCTTCTCTAGCTTGGAAATTGTGTAATATGCACTTCTTCATTTAATATAATGCAACATTCAGAAAAGGCAATTTGTGCAGCTCATGTATAGTTATTAGTCTGTTAACTAATCATATTAGTGTGAAATGAGAACGCAGACAAGCGTTGATTTGGAAAAAAGCAGGCAGTCTGAAATTATTGTTCTTCTTCTGATTGTGTGCTTGTTTGTTTGTTAAATTTGAATACTGCAAACGGACACAAGGCTTTGTTTTTTATTGGTAAACGTGATTCATTTCGCAAGTACATAGTTGCTTAGATGAAACATTGATGACTGACATGATACCCTGTTTAGAGAGTAATGGGTCCTAAACATCTGCTGAAGGAGTCCTGCTTATAAAAGGGGGTTTATACTCCATAATTAGCTTGCCCTTGTACACATTGGTGGTGTTCCGGGTCAGAGGTGGACAGTCCAGTTCCAGAACGTAAAAATCCAGACCAAGATTTTGTTTCAATCAACCATCTGAGCACAAAGAGTCACAATTACAGAGCACTCAACTGATTGGTTGAAAAAGAATCTTGGTCGGGACTTTTACTTTCTGGACCTGAACTATCCACCTCTGCTCCTGGGGAACACCCAGCGGGCAGGATGGCTTGATGTGTTTCCCGTAAGCCATATAAAAGGGATGGAAATATAACTGGATGAATTTATCTAACTGA
>JAODKL010000021.1:23744250-23755298 GCA_026780765.1 Petrocephalus schoutedeni | reverse complement strand
CGCAAGTACATAGTTGCTTAGATGAAACATTGATGACTGACATGATACCCTGTTTAGAGAGTAATGGGTCCTAAACAAATCTGCTGAAGGAGTCCTGCTTATAAAAGGGGGTTTATACTCCGTAATTAGCTTGCCCTTGTACACATTGGTGGTGTTCCGGGTCAGAGATAGACAGTCCAGTTCCAGAACGTAAAAATCCAGACCAAGATTTTGTTTCAATCAACCATCTGAGCACAAAGAGTCGCAATTACAGAGCACTCAACTGATTGGTTGAAAAAGAATCTTGGTCGGGACTTTTACTCTCTGGACCTGAACTATCCACCTCTGCTCCTGGGGAACACCCAGCAGGCAGGATGGCTTGATGTGTTTCCCGTAAGCCATATAAAAGGGATGGAAATATAACTGGATGAATTTATCTAACTGATTTCATCGGCAACAAGAAGCAACACAAATAAGAACCATTAAATTAAAAACTGCCACAAAGAACTTAATTAATAAGCAGTTTCAGGACGTAGACTCCAGTTTGTGACAGATAAAGTCAACACCCCGCATCTTTACAGGAATACATATACAAACAGCAGCACCATGTTTGAACCACTTCATTGGCATCAGAAATAATCAGCTTGCTGCTAGGACTCACCTCAACCAAGCACAGAACGCTGTGAACGCAGCAGCTATAAATAGACACGCTGAACTCTGAATGACCAGTTGATCCCAAGCATGAATGCATTTCATTGTGGACTGACACCACACTGGTGTCCACCCAGGCAGAAAAAAAATCACACAGACTTTCTAGTCTAATTTACTTGAAACCTCGTCATTTTTCTGATATTATAGAAATAGCCCATGTGGAATGCCCTATAAGCATTGCATTCAACATTCTACAGCTCAGCAACAGAAGGTCACATCAGAAATGGCCCGATTGAAGTCTGTCTCTGCTGAAATGGTTCCAGGTGCCGAGCCGGGCCTGGCATGCATACGATATCGGTGGGAAACAATGCGAAGGAGCACCTTTATGAAATCAGCACGCTTCTTACTGGGCGGACCCACGGGAAAATCGCCACTTGTCGCTCACATTTCGCTTGTTCATGAGCCCCTCTTCTCCATTTGCATACCTTGACTGCTGAGTGATGTGGGCGGAAATATCCGATAGGCACGTGACGGACACTGGCACGTGACCGGTACCTGACGGGCACTAGGCGGGCACCCCACTGGCACGTGACCGGTACCTCACGGGCACGGGGTGGGCATGGGATGGGCACCCCACAGTCACCCCTTAGGTATGCGACCGGGCCCTCACGGGCACATGACGGGCACGCTACGGGCACGCGACGGGCACACGACAAGCACGCCCCCGCACCGCTCTGGCGAGGAAGATGAGAACCCACAAGCCGGTCGCACCTCGGAATGTCGCGTGCCCTCAGCGACCCCCAAAGCGCGCTCGGCCTTCTCGCGGCAGGCCGCTTTGTGTTCCTGGCGGCTCGTCCTCTTGTTACCGCCACGAAATGTCACAGCTTGTGGATAATGGTGAGATTCCATGTCATACAAGAAGAGACGACGGACCAGCAGCGGCCCTTTTATGGGCAGAGCGACAATGTCTCCTTATTAATAGAGCATCATTAGATGCCTGTTAATGGGCAGAATTTCCTCTCCTTCCTAACGCCTAATGAATTGACTTTTTGCTGCCGAGGGCTGTAGGGCTGCAGCTACCGGAATGCAATCCAATGCCTTAATGGGCCATTATGCTGCAATCTAAATCGCTCGCCTATGTTTTTCACCCTTTTTTCTCTCAATTAGGAGAGACGAGAGCTGTCAGTGGTCCCCAGTGGAGGCCCCTGAGGACTGCAGCTTGCCATTACTCCGGGAAACGGCGGCTGGGACTGAAGGTCAAAAGTCTGTCCCAGAAGCTCGGGGCAGTAATTGGTGCAGTTTGATGTTGAAGGCTCAGGTTGAGTAACATCTGTCGATTTCTGAAGGAGATTATTAATTGTTATGTGTTTCTATCGGGAGCATTCGTCCTGGAAAGAGGTTGATGGCTTGTGGCTGTGGCGAAGACCTCACCAGACACAGGTCCCAGTATTCCCAACAGTCTAACCACTGGTTTTCAGTTTCTAATCATGTCATGGTAATGTCACCTTCCCCGGCCGATCTGAAGTTGATGTTAGCAAGTGTCTCCACTCAACCCGGTGATGTTACAGCACGTGGTGCCGATACACATTTCATACTGATTTCGTCCTGGACATCTGTGTGGTGTGTAGGAGGCTCACGAATCGATTCACAATTAAAAAGAATGGTGCGTTCTCGCAGGTAGCGACGGCTGTGCAGCGCGGGGAAGGGGCACACCGGCTCGTCATATTGTACCTTAAGCTGGAGTCTGATCTCGGCGGCCGGGCTTCACTCTCCCTCTGTTTACAGGAGCCTTAATTACCCCCCAGAGTACTGGGATCGAAGCCTGATTGGCATCGACCAGCTTATCTGCCTCCTTTTGTCTTGCCAGCTCACATGACCGGGAGATTTTATCCTTCCCGGAGGCCCGCGGCGCTGGGGAGGAAAATGGAAAAGTAAAGGGACAGTGCAGTGTGCGGGGAATCTCCCATTTTATTCAACAATTGATGGGGGGGGGGGCATGGTGCAGGTGGGGGTCCCGTGGCCAGCCCGGCGCTCGTGACAGGCGGTGGGAGGCTCCTGGAGCACCACTCCACCGCATCACGCTGGGACCTTGTGTGAGCAGATGTGTGGAAGGTGTGATCGTAAGTGAGGCAGAGTGAGAGGGAGCGATGACATCCCCAGGTGTCATGCAGATAGGACTGGAGTGGTAAGGTCTCAAAGTGCCAGACCCTCAGGGGCCCTGTGCAATGTGCACATCGCGTGCACGACAAGTGTGAAAGGGTCCCCGGTTTGAGTGCTGAGGCATTTTAAGCTGTAAAGGGTCCCTTTTTCTATATGTATTGTCTTCAGGGCTTCAGAATAGTATCTCACCCAAAGGTAGAATGGTGGAGGAGGGGATTCTGGAAAGATGCCATTATATAACAAGTCAGACTGTTTTGAATTGATTGAATTACATTGTTTTGAGCTCAAAACTGGATCAGATCAGTCAGTGACTGATAAAAGATGAGCTTCATTAATAGAGATAGGCTTAGGGATTTACCTTCACAGCACACTGTTATAGAACCAGGATAAGGTAAGTCATTTATACAAGCACGCTATTACTGAGAAAATGCCATTTAGTCATGCCTTTTTGCTTTGTAAATTGCCAGAAACCTCATTAGCACTCTCTCGTGTTTTCGGATGGGTAGCGGTCTTCCTACCTTCATCAGAAGGAAAGCGACCACAAGCGGTGTTCTCTACCCCACCCCCTCGGCAGCGGTGAGTGTAAGGCTGAGAGGTAGGGGCTGGCTGCAGGTCGGCTCGCTACAGGTGGGATGGACGCCTCAGAGGCTCAGGTTTCCTGAAAGATGATACCTGGATGTGTGGCCCACTGGTAGGGCCCGCCCAGAGCCGCACAAGGACACGGCTGGGCTCCAGTCCCCTCCCGCAGGGCCGACCAAACCCTTTTTTTGGGAGGGTGATGAGGCGCCTGGGCCCCTGAAAGTCTTCCCCGCTCCCTGGTCGTGGCTTCCATCTCCCCGCTCCCTGGTCGTGGCTTCCATCTCTCTGCTTTGTGGCCTTGGCTGTGCGGAGGCGTGTCCCCGTGTTGACCCAGCCAGACTTTCTCACCCGTGGCACTGTGCCTTTCTCTGCATGATGTTGCTCCTCGTGTGCCGTTCCTCCCCCTTGCTTACTATTTTTTCCTCACCTCCTCCCCACCCCCCCCACCCGTCCACATCTTACCCTCCACCGAAATACACCGGCGAGCATGAAAGTTTGAATTGTGTGTGAATTCTGGCACTGCTGCTTTAAGCCCAGAGAGCATTACGGCGCTGAGTCCTGGCTGACAGCGCCAGCTAATGTACTAAGATGAGACCACATGCGCGTGTTTATTTACGCATTTTATTCTTGGTCGCTGAAGTAAACCCTCTATTATTGGTTTGCCTTCCCACCTTCTTCGGGCGTTCCCTCCGATTTGTTTGGCTACCTAGCGTTCCAGCTCCCCAGACCCAGGTCGACAGCGGCCGTGCCGGCTCGGCCATAGCGGAGAGCCGGTTCGCGGAGCGTGGCAAATCCGCAGCGGCCTTGATTCCAGCGTTTTCATTTTGCCAGCAACTGGAAGACATGCAGAGTTTCAATAAACGAAAAGGAATCCTTGCGGATTTGCCGGCGACGGAAGAACAAACAGAAATAAATAAAGCCAAATAAATATATCGCCCTGCGAGAAGCACTCCAGCTGTGATGGCAAACAGAGGCACGTGATGCTGTGATTGGGCAGGAGAGGAAAGGTTTACTGGGGGCGTTTCCTTTACAAAAACGGCCGTACCCAGGGGGCTAGCATGAGCTTAAAAGTCAGAAAGCAAAGGAGCTGTTTTTACAGACATTAAAAAGAAAAAAATGCTAAACTTCTGAGCATCTGAGCAGGGCATGAAAAATCCAGAGCGTGCATTTAGCGCTAGGTTACTGTAAGCTAATTGGAGCAGCGAAAAAAAAAACAAACAAAACACCAATTTGTCCATAACATGATAAACCTAAGCTTAATAATCAGGCAGCTCCAATTAGCTGTCAGAGCCTGGTCACATGACTTACCCTGCCAGGACACTGTGTGCTCACATCTCTTTCCTGGAAGTCATCTCTGCTGCTTTTCCTCACCCCGGGTGAGGGTGCAAGCCCGCAAACTGCCGAGGCAAGACTGAAACTGACACCACGTGTTCTAAAATTTGACTGTTTTCGCGTGATGGGGGATCTAAAAGCCTACTGGCCAAGAACTCCGCATCTTTTCTGTAAGAAGACTTCCAGCTTCAATTTTGTCGAGGACTCGGGAGCGAAAACGATGTCTATCGAACAATTACAGTGCTATTCCACAACTAAACAAAGATTATTTGCTACTGCGGCATTCACACCTCCCATTATGAGCTGTCGACAGTGAATGTGTACAGTGAATGACATGTTGCTTTGTGTAGGTATTTAAAAGATTGTAGGGTATGGGCACTTCATCTCTGCCTGTGTAACCTCTCTTGACAGAGGGGAAAACTGGCTGGCTGCTCCTCTTGGGTAGCTATGACTTAACCTGCTGCCCGTACAGTCGATCGATTTTTCCCGTCCCGCCAGGGAGCAGGGGGCCATCACACCGATGCCGCACAATGTGGCACCCTTCTTCAAGGCCCAACGGGGGGCGTCGGCGAGGTCAGCAGATGTGAGGAGGCAGTACACACAGCAGAGCGCGCACACGCTCATAGCATTAGGTGCTGGCCAGCGCATGCCCGCTGAAGGGAGATGCACAGATATTAGTCCTACAGCTTCTGGAATGCATATCTGTATACATGGAGTGTCTTGCTGTTCACTTAAGTAAATGCATAATTCCCAGACCTGCCCCATAACACCCTCACAGCACAAAAGAGACTCATATGATTGTGCTCTTCTCGGGAGTGTAGCCATCTGACTCGAGCACGATTCTCTTTTGGCCACATTTAGCACAAGCTGTTTATATCGTACATTTCTTATTATTTGTAGATATTTATGTTGATGTGGCCCAGTAGATTCTATCTATCTGGTTGTCTGGCTGTCTGCCTGCCGCTCTGTCTGTCTGCTGTAAGTGCCAGTGATTAGATCACACGACTGATGCACTAGGTTACCGTGGACACCCTGCCGGCACACTTTTTTAAGGTGAACCGTTTGATTCCTGAGGCAGGGCAGCCGACACACACACAACCATGACTACAAGGCTCTGTCTTAGCCATGCTCTCGTTGGTGGCTTTGAATAAAAACCATTACCGCTATGCTTAGATCCGAAGCCATCCATTAACAATGGTTGCTTGATCGGGGGACTCTTAGCAGCCATTTGATAATGTGCTATATTGAGCTGGATTTCAAATGAGGGTATGAATTTAGATCTGTATGTCTCCTCCTAGTTGAGGCTATTATAGATGATGCTGGAATTAAAACTGGGTGAATGTGTCCTGTTTTGGCATGACACTGGCAGGTATTTGTATTACGGGGGACTCAGGTCACAAATGAGTGACGTTAGCTTTGCTGTTCAGCTGAGGGAGAAGCTTGCGTTTCGCTGTACCAGACACCCCCCTTCATCCGCTGAGCTGCATGCAGCCTCTGGCTTGCTGTCAGCTGTGATCCACATGCTATAAAACACAGCAGCAAAATACATACGTTCCATCTCTGAAGTACTTGTAAAAATGGAAATAAAAGAATTACCCAAGAGAAAGGAAGTAATAAATCAAGCCTCTGTCAGCAGTATCCACAGAAGTATCCATCCATCCTTCTTCATAACTGCTTATTCAAGGCCGGGTCAGAGTGGGTCTGAAGCCAGGTGCAAAGACGCCTGGGGGACAGGGCAGGGGCTGCCAGTCTATCACAGGATGCACGCACACACACGCACACACACACACATTTGTATTCCCATCTTGGTGAGGAACATCCCTTCATTTCTATGGGAAAAACCCTAATCCCAATCACAACACCCTTAACCCCAACCCAGCCCTAACCATAGTAACTAGACAAAATACAAGAATTTTTGCATTTTCATTTTTGATTGCATTCACAGATTTTCCCCTTGTGGGGACCAATAAAAGGTCAAAATAACAAAAATACAGAAAAAACAATAAATAACCTGTTATTTTGTTATTTTTTGGTCCCACAATGTAATACATACATGACCCATACACACAGAGAGTCCACAGATTCATATCTTTATGGGGACTCTCCATTAATTTCTATGAACAACCTTAAAAATGTGTCCATAAAGTAAAAAGCTACAGGTTTTTATCACTGTAAGCTAATCGGGTCCCCACAATGTAATAATTACGCACACACACACAATCAGTCATATGGTATTGCCAATTTAGATGGGAAGAATAATGTATGAACTGGAGAGATTTTAAATAGTTGTGAGGCGTAATAAATGCAGTTTGAGCCTCATTTGTCATAATTCTCTCATTCCAAGAAAAAGAGAAACTGAAGAATATAAATAAAATAAAAAGCGGTTTGAAATACAAATCTGCCGTAGGCCATGGCTATTCCCCAGAAAGCAGGAGAGAAGCAGAGCCGCCCAAAGTCAAGTGCTGAATGACTCTGCAGTCCAATGTGTAGTTACAGATTACTCCTCAGTTTGCACACATCTTAACTGCGGAAGGTAAGTGACCAAGAATACGCACAGATATATATATATATATATATATATATATATATATACATATATATATAAACAGATGTAACACATGCAGGCAGCCCTTCAGAATACCAAGCCAATTTCAAAATTTAATTGGGAAACATTTTTTTTTCTTTTTCTTTTGACACTCCAAATGGATTTGAGCAGCAAACAGCACAAGTAGGTTTAATTGTCTGCAAATTAAATCAGTGTAGAACCGAACAGTGCGAATAACATGTGTAGCCTATTGCATGAAAGGACATACGTGCATTCGCAAACTCACGTACGTAATTGCCAGGAGGAGGATACCTGCCGTATGATCATGTGTTGATGCATAGCTGGAGCGCATTCAAATAAACACTAGTCAGGTGGCTTTTCTACCGATTGCGTGAAAATGGAATAACTGGCTTATTACCCACAACCCCTCTGACAGGCTGACAGGTCGACATGCATCCGCCAGGCCCGCTCACAGCCAGGGGGCACCGCCGCGCACGGAGCCTGAGCTTCCACGTCGCCTGTGTGCCGTTGCTCTTCCTCTCCTTCCTTTTCATTCCTGTTCGCCTTTTCCGCTCCTCCTGTCCGCGCCTCCTACTCCTGCTGGCGGATGGCCTTCCTCCACCAGCAGGGGGCAGAGGTAGTTTGAGCCATGCCCTTTTCTGCAGCGCAGTGTGGATCTGGAGATGCCGGCGAGCCCGGTGGCTGTTTCCTGAGCATTTTTGAGAGCCTTTCTGGGATCCCTTTCCAACATCTCTCCCTCTTTTAACCGATTCCTGAACCCCACACTTCTTTTACAGCACCTAATAAACAAAGGTAAAGAGGCAGTACTCATTTTAAATGGTTAATCAATGCCATCAACCCAAACCCCCACTGTGAACATCCATGTTGTAAATCTCGGTTTCTGGTCCTGAGACCGGTTGCTCTGCGGACGTTCGGAAGCGTAGCCACCTCCCCAGATGTAAACGACGACCAAAGTGATGGGCAAGGTCACAGTCCCTGTGTGAATATGTGCTGTGTCTGGCAGCATGGCTCGTGGATTTCACACCTCCAACATGCATGAATGACGAAGGGGAAGCGATGCCTAGTGAAACCGTGGCTCGACACAGTCAAGGGTCGTGACCCATGCTGCACGTCTATCCATTCGGTTCTCAGAGCAGGGACGGTACAGAGACAGGGAACTACCCGGATTCTTTCCACTCGCCTTTATTTACTCACAAATGAAATGCCCGCCAGAGAGCCTTGTAAGGTTAAAAGGTGTGCGGCAGCTAGGAGATTTATGCCACGTATCAACCCCTGCCGAATCAGGGGGATATTTATTGGACGCAATACAGACCACAGAGGCATCACAGGGAGCCGATAACCTCACGCGGGGGAGGAAGAAAACGCTTGCTGAAAAAAAAAGTGTCGATTCTCGAATCCGTCACGGCGTGCTCATGCCTTTCCCGCTCAGGGTTCTGCTGATTCACCCGGTTTTCCAGCCCCGTTTGATAATAGCGAGTTCTGCGATTTGTCTGCAGTTTCTGTATGTATTTGTTTGCTTGCTTGTCTGAATTATGAGAGCTTCACTGAGCAGGTGTGCATCCTCAGCGGTACAGGAGTCTGACATGTATCCATTGAGATCTTTTCTTATCTGTGCTGAGGTGACGCTTTGCTATCGGGTTTGGATCAGTGTGATAGTGGGCCAGTATTGACATGAAGTCTGTCCAGCCCCCTATAACACTCATTCCCCTTTCAATACAACTCTCAAACTCTTCTGCTAGAGTACTCCAAGATGACACCACCACTACACCCAGTACACTTTAAGACCACACAACTGGTTGCATCATGCACTCAGTGGTCGTAGGAGAATTTGTCTGGCAAATGGCCAGCTGGAACTCACTTTCCAGTCTGCTGATGGATATCCGGGTCTTGAACCTCTCACATTCCAGTTTGAGTTGAAGTGACTGGACATTCTGAGTTTGAGCAGATAAGAAAGCTGGTTTACAGTTTGGTAAGGCTGGATTCTTCAGAAATGCCTATCAGCCATTGGCCACAGCTATTTAAATCCATTGTTCTTACCACTCAAATCCTGAAAATAAATATAGTGCTTTCATTTCACCTGTTTTGCACAATCAAGTTTGCTGGTCTCTGTAGGTGTTGAATGATGGAGACAAACTGTTGCCATGTGCCTCGCTGAAGTGGAGTAATCAAATCAGCCAATGGCAGAATGATGGAAGAAAATAGACTCTGATGTTATATATAAGAAAAAAGTCTTTGTACATATTTATCAGTTTATCTCCGTTTATCCGAAACTCCATTTTATAGCCAAAGCTTTTTCCCCATACAGGATAACTGGCACAAAAATGCAACATGTTACAGAACTATAACTGAGAGATCTAATGTACTTATGCTTCCTGGACTAGTCGACAGCTGTATGAATGCGCGATCTGCCTCATTTTTATGTTCCTTTGGACAGAAGTGCCTGCTAAGTAAATACATAAATCTAAATATAAACGTGTTGGTGCTGGAAATACCTCAATACTGAGCAAAACTGTACAATTAATAGAGATGAAGTGCTAGACAGCAGTTTAATGTAACAGCTGTCATAACAGCTAGTCATGACGCTTTGACGGCAGAGCAGCGGTTTGAGTGCCTCTGGTCTCATTCCTCGGCTATTAATTAGTCAACTTGTTGATCTTACAACAGCTCCTATTTATAGATTACCATGCATGGTTCAGTGACTCACCAAACCCGCGTTCATGGGTGTTTTTCCCCCCAAATACTGCCCATTAGTCAAGTCCAGGCTCTTTTGTTCACCTTTACACTGCATTTGGGTTAGGCCAGAAGTTCTTAACCCGGAAGGCGGGGGATTCAAACCCATACCCATCACACCCCTGGCTGTTGTTTCACCTCCTTTGCCCGGGAAAGACGTAGGCGGCAGAGTTTGTGGGAAAGTCTGAGCAGAGTCTGGCATTCCCATATATAATACAGCCCCAAAAAAGCGGCTTTAAAAAAAGTTATGCCCTGTCAACAGACTTCCTCCTGTGTTTTATATGCGCGTCTCCTATCTATTATTTTACTTATATTAATAACAGCCATTTTGGCTAGGACTGGCAATGTTTTGCCACTTTCATTTTATTTCTATGAATATAGGGAGCTCTTTATGTGACTTCGGCCATTCATTTACCTTGTTTTATAATGAAGTACGGGAAAAAATATGGTATAAGTGGGGGTGTAATAAAATACCACATACTTACCCTTCTTGGTTGGAAATCCACTTCCTGGCGATTGTTTACAGCCCCACCTTGTGGCACGATTTTTGAATGACGACGTGAAAGCGTCAGACCAAGTTGAATCGGTTATTTTGTGAATCATTGGATAAGTCGTACAAAAAGGCTAGGGCTGTATTGTACATAAGTAACCATGGTGATCCAGGGCAAGTTATTAAGATGTGGATCGCTGAACGAGGCAACATTCAGTTTGTTTTCACGTGTTTTCATAATACACGTTGCGAAAGGACATCGCACAAGGACATGGTAAATAAACTTCAATTCAAACAGGAAACTGACCATACATACGCCGCAGAATTAATAAGTACATCAAATGAACTTGAAAAGAATGGGGGCCTGGAATATTCTTTAAGGCCCAGAAGCACTTTTATTAGAGGAATCAAGAGAATAGGGATTAATCGCGAGGTCCAAGGCCACCCTGCCTCCCCTCCAGACATGCTAATGTCTGACGACGGCTCAGTTTAAAGGTTCATCAGCCAACAGTAGAGGTAGGGTTAGGACAAAGCTGGATTGGTACTGTTACGGTTTATTGC
>JAODKL010000021.1:23710196-23743084 GCA_026780765.1 Petrocephalus schoutedeni | reverse complement strand
CAATTACCAATTACCCCCCCCCCCCTAATTTTTCTACTATTGACCTGCACGCTTATGCAGCGCAATTGCAATCACGCGCCATGGCAGCACAAACCCCCTATACAAAAGTTTTCCACTGTAATGTAAAGGATCCAGGGGATTTCGCGTGCATTGACTGGCAGATTGCTGTTTACGGGCTCTGAAAACAAATGTTATTTCCTCCCGTACATCTCTTACAGGTCTTCCACCACCAACGACCTGTGCTATGCTCAGATGGCACCACCTTCAACCATTTCTCCTCTCTTTTTCACTCACTTGTTATTATCAAGATCCCGCAAATGGCTTTATGTTACCAGGTAAGTCATAACTCTCACCCACACCGATATTTCTTGAGTTATTTAGTAGAAATTCGGCGGACAACACAAAATAACCCTCAAAGTGAGAATGAGTTAAAGCCTGCCTCCAGGCAGTGAGATAACTTATTGAAAATACGGCAACGGCGCTTAGCCCCCCGCCGTGCACAGTGGCAAAGGGCTGAAACGGACTCGTAGGCCTATCATTTGTCAATGATTCCTTCTTTTTTATAACAGAATCTTTTACATGACCGAAATAATATAGGGCACCAAGGTGATTTCGTTTATTTTGTCGTCTTGAGTTATTCTTTACGGCCGAAATACCCTTGCACTAATGACGCATGGACACCTGAACAAGTCAGCATTGCGAGTATAATAAACATAATGTATTCATAAGAAACATTGTATTTTTAATTCTGCAGATCACAGTGTAGTACGTTACTAATATGAAGGGGTGCCGGTCGGAAGTGAACGAATCAATGGGCGATTAACTGAAAAGAATAATGGTCCCATCCCTACTACGGTATCCACACATGAGGGGAGGTAAGTGGCGAGGACAGTAATTTGTGGGTAGTTTCTGCAATTTGCATTAATCGATCGGGTCGAAAGCCGCGTCCCAGTCGAGGCACAGACACACGTGGAGATACACTCAAAGCACAGCGTACTGCACCTAGAATTTGGATGCAATTTGTTTTACCTGTGTGCTCACAATTTCTGTCTGAAAGTGCAAAAAAAGACTCAATCGATTGTGTATTTGTGGAATGACCGACCGACGACCGTCAGTTTTTGCCCAGCGAGCGAACGCTGGATCGTCACAGTGACTCCTTTTTATCGGCGATGTTCTATCAAACTGGTTTTAATAATCCTATTTCTAACAGTCTATCAAACTGGGCGTGATCGTCTCTCATCTCCGCTTCTTCATAAGTGGAAGGAATCGGTTCCTTGCGTAGATGTAGCCCGAGTTCGTTCTGCGACAGCCGTCGGTACAAGCAGCCGATGCAAATTCAAAACGTATCCCAGTTAGAAGCCCTTCGGAAATCAGTCATTTGTAGCATCACGGCAATTCCCCAGCACATTTTTCACGCTCATGTTTAAAGGGAGCGCTCTGGTGTCCCGTCCCATACCGATCCTTTTGCTAATTTGTCTTTTTCGCCCCGATTGGCTATTTCTTCATCCCATCAATGACGAGTGAATTTCATTCTGTATTTATAACTCTAAGAAAAGAAGGAAGAAAAGGCGCATGCCTTTTCTGGTAGGCTACACTCGCTTAACCCCTATCCCGTGTTTGGGGTCAGTCTGACCCCAGAGCATCATTAAACGGTAGGCAAACTTCACATGGGGAAATTATCACGGGAAAATGGTTAAAGATGTATAGTGTGAGGTATAAGGGATAAGAACAGGTTGTGGGGGGCTGGGGGAAGTTTTCATGCCCCTTCGTCCGGTCTGAGAAAGCGTTAAACTTGACGTTCAATAGGCAAAGTTGGTCTGAGTATCAGTCATCTAAAGTCGACAGGGGTTTGTCAGTTGCCAGGTTTCATCAGCTTTGACGCCACTGGCAGTCTCTGCGAAACATTTATTCTCAGGTGTGGAAATACGGCTTTGTGCTACTGGTATTACAGACGGAGAAAATGCTGTACCGGGCAGCAATGTCTATTGTATTTCCGACTTTTGATATAGTATGCAATACCGGCATGGCGCTTTCATTGATCTAATTCATAGATCTTGGTTGTTGTCCTTCCTGGCCTTTGCAAAGACAGCATACGTGCCCTCAGGCAGAGTATGGAGTTAAGAAGTATGGTCTCTGACGGGCTGTCAGACGCCCCCGCGCTTTCCCATCAACGAGGGAAATATATAAAAATTAACCTGGCGGACCTTCCATGTTAATATTTCCGTTTGATTTCGCGATCGGATCTGAATGCCCCTAATGTTTAAAAAGAGGGCGCCGTCGGCCGAGGTATAGCCTTGTGCCCCTGCAGTCCCGTGCTTTAACACTAATTCACTAAGTAAACAGCCTTTAAATTACTGACATGACACATTACACATGCGCCACCGAATTCCGTTGTATGTTGGATTTACTTGATAATCAATTATTAGTTTGCCATTGCGGGACGTCGGTGTGTTTTATAAGGTTATATAAACGTGAAATCCGGCTTAAAAGAGGGTAGCCAGGAAGGTGCAGAGAAATCGCCCATCCCGGATAAAAATACAGGCATTTTTGAGGAGGTATATAGATGCACTCGGTTCTAGTGGATTTCAAGAAATCCCCCTGTAAGTCTATTGGTCGCGGTGTCGGCGCTCTTGTCCAATGCTTTGCTGATGAGGCTGCAGTTCTATTTGGGAAGTTGGCAGCCCCAAGCAAAGGCTTCTCTCCCGCTCTGCCAGTTCGACTTTGGAATTATGAACAGAGCTGCTCAAACCTGCGCCTTGTTTTGATTTCTTCTCCCCCCTCTCTCTATCCCAGAGAAGTGATATGATGGAGATCCGTGCCTGTATTCTTGCAGTCTTCTTCGTCTGTCAGGTAGGCACGAACCGTTATTATTCGAAATAAGTCATTTGGGCTTTCGCTGTCGTACAGGTTTTTATTATTTTATTTCATTTTTATTATTTCAGTCCAAACCTGTTCATGTTAACAGTATAATCAATATAATTTGTCATAACGGCAGCCTGGGCTGAGTAGCTATATATATGAAAATATTCCTTCAGGAAGATGCACCGATGTGATTTATTTACTTGTAGAATATAGGCTACAATTACAATTAAACCGTAACATTGTATCACTGCATATTTTAACAGTCATGGGAATTCGCGCATGAGATGGCAGTGATGGAATCAAGTAACAATAACGGCAATGTTGTACCGTTGCCCTTGTTGATACGCCATGTAATCGCCCGGGACTGGAGTGATCGGGTCGTGCAGTCAGCGATGGTCAGTCCGCGCTAACTGTGCGAAGGGGGACGCTCCTGTGTGCTGCCTATGTGCAAATCACCACCGAACCGTGTCTCCAGCCCCATCTATATTCCACTCAGCTCCTAAGTTTCGCGTTTCTTTGGCTCCGCTCATGAGATCGCACTCTAAATGGGAAATCTTTTGAGCACCTCACGCTGTCGCCTTCAGATTGTAAGGAGACACTCGAACGCGTCCGGGTCGTAATCTGTTTTAATTCTTAGTTTTAGTTTATGCATTTTTTTTTCCGAACCCGACTATCCGGTATAAAATCTGATATGATCGCCGTGACGATTACCAGAACACCTGCCTCTGTCAGTCACATTATAACTATTTATGTACTGTAGCGTCTGCAGTGAATCTCCCATCCAGCCCGATTTGTACAGACAACTAAAGTCAAACGGCGCCTTTTCATCGAGACGTAGCGCGTATTGTTTTGGTCTGGGACGAAACGATGTCTTGTTACCCTACCAGTTTGTATTGCCCCTTTCGCCCAGTCATTAAATCTGCGATCGCACTTAAGATTTATACAACAGGTGTTGCCATTAATGTTACAGAGTTTTAAACGTGCAAATATCTCAAGACTGGTGTTTATTTGTATTAGCTGAATATACTAATCCTAACGAAAGAAACCCTCTGAAGTCTGTAACTGCACAGCTACAGTTTTAGGTACGGAGCTGAAAGGTGCATATGCGTTACCGAAATTTAATTTTATTAAAATGTTTAATATAAATTTCGACCTATTCGGCTGAAAAGGCGCGCCGATCTGAAGCATCATTTCGTCGGTCTCGCAAAAGCGACGACTAGCTTCATCATCCGTAGCGCCGGGGTTTTTGTAAACGACAATTAATAAGAGATAAGATGCGCTAGGACAGGTAGCAGAGCCGGGAGTGCCGCATAAATCAATCTCCCACTGTATAATCGCGTTATGTTCGCGTATTGAACAAGCCAGCTCTTTATCTTTTGTGTCGGTTTGGAAACCCCGGGTCATGCATCAAATAAATCAGTTTTTCCCGTACTTGTGTAATGTGGTGGGAAATGCTGGGTGTTAGTCGTTTGGGTCGTTTAATTTGACGTTGACATTTACACTAGGGCTGTGTGTTTGTGATATTTCTGCTCCTCTCCGCTGACGACCCGCGGGCTGAAAACGATGTGACCAACAGTGTTAGTTTACTACTTTCCTTTCCCACATGCATCCAATTCCTAAGTCAGGCATACGTTTTATTCCCGGGAATGTTAGTTTATGAGTCCGCCTAACACACCGATCCCCTTCCGTTTCAAATGTTACTCACGGGCTCAGTGTATCGTATCCGATGCCATGCGTCAGCCACCGCTAATTGATTGCTTTTAAGATTACATTTACATAGATGTAACATTTTCTGCCCGCAGATTGCGTGTCGGGGTGCGCGGCCTGACTTGCGCTCTGTTTGTTTACGCGCCCTCGCGCGCGCTGTCACTATAACAAAGCAAACACGTGCATTGACTTCTCCCTTTTTGTTCCGCTGGTGATTTACAAACCCTAGTGTCTTATGGATTACTTTGTTAATGTGTTGGCAAATGCACTAATTACGTGCTGACTGCCCGGAAACTAACAAGTCGGCCCATTCATTAAAATTAAGGCCTTTATTTTACATTAAACTTACAATTTGGTGTGGCATATCCCAAACTGATCTAGAAAGTCCCGTGCGTCACATGTTTTCAGTAATGTGCCAAGCATCATTAAAGTAGGTGTACTATTCCTCCAGTATTAGCACTTTTAAATGGGCCACTTTGTGGATGACTCCCTGGTAAGAGATCTTGTATTAAGAGTGATATGCCCTCTTCTCCCCAGGGGCCGGTTTGCTGTTTCTGGCTTCCCAGAAGGCACTGAGCCCAACCGTCAGTGTAGTGACCTTGTAGTGACAGGGAGCCCCCCAAACCCAGGGAGCCCCACACAAATGCATGGTTTGAGTGGTGGTAACCCAATGCCCCGCCTCAGCTGTAGAAGATCACAGTCTTATTCTTCAGTTCTCAAATCTTCAGCCTGCATTTATTTATCATTCTTGTTTTCCATGGTGGTTGACAGTCTGATCAGCCATAGTTACAAGCTCAGTACCCAAACAAAAAAAAACATGTTTTCAAATTGCTGCAAAATGAAATATTTTATTTATGCCCGTGCAGATAGGATGGCGGCTTTCTGTGGTATCAGCTGCTGAATATTTCTCCTCTCGTAAATCCCATTTTTAAATTAAACGCTCAGCGAGGAACTTGCGAGAATGATTCACAATATGAGCCGAGCGCAGACAGGTATGGTCGCTCATTTTCCTCCCTCAAAAACACGGCTGGAGACCCTGGAGTGTGTGTGTGTGTATATATATATATATATATATAATGTGTTTTATCTATCTGTTTTGTCCAGTGGATCAGCAAAGTGCGGGTGGTTTCATTAAATGGACATAAAGATAAAGCAGATATAAATATCGTCTGCTCTCCTGGGGGCAGCTTGGTGTCTCTGGGCTGGTCAGATTGCCTTTGCATGCTGGGAGAGAGCGAGTGGGCTGTAGAGCTGGGCTGGCCCAGTGGAAGCCGGGGTTCGAGATCGTTGGCTGTGCCATTCAGACTCTCCGCGAGGGGTGCGACTGTCAGCTCGGCATGAATGTGGGTGACATCGCTGTCCCGTTTTTGGTGACAATGAGAGAGTGCAGAGTGTGCCCTTCTATTAATAATGGGAGTAACAGGTGCTCGGCCATTTAAAAGTGGCCTCAGGGCTCAGGGATACACTGGCATTCATTGGTGTATTTTGGGTAAAAGTTGTTAGGATGCGTAAAATGATAATGAAGATTTGGGCCGTCTCTAAGTGCACGGTCCCTGGGAGTTATCTGAGTGAAGTGTGTGTGTGTGTGTTGGGGCGGGGGTTATTTTGGAGACTGATGTCCTTGTAAAAACACCCTGAAAGATACCAAACAGACAGTGCTGCCATTGATTTTTAAATTTTTATTTATTTATTTATTTATTTTTTGAGGAAGAAACTGCATGTACAAAAAATTTCAGGTGACTTATAAACGAAACTTTTTTTTTTTTAACTTTAGCATTTTTGTTGGTCTGCGGTGAGCCGACATCGCTCACATAAAAGTGAGAGTCAGGGCAGAGGTCCCATCACAGAGGTGAATATGTTGAATATGAGAGATCTAGCGAGAATCCAGCATCAATGTTAGTGTGAGCCAGCGAATGTGGCCTGTTTGAATGATCGGGTTAGTATGAGTCTAGTTTTAGAATAAATGTGTTGTATGACAGAGCAGTGTTAAATAATAGAGCTGGTATAGTATCAAAATTGAAGTTAAATCATATGTTAGTGTAGTGTTGAAATGTAACATGATTTGATAAACAGAATGCAGGAAAATAGTTTTATAGTTTTCAAAGCACATTAACGGGCTTTGCTGTATTTCCACTCTGTATGTATGGCTGGTGCCAGCAAGTATAGTTATATCTGTAAGTAACTGTACATAGGTGCAGCGTTACGCTGTGACTGCAGACATATAAGGCGATATGTCACTGTGCAGCTATATGTCTGTGTCTATACAGGCCTGTGTCTTAATGAAAACAGGCATTCTGCCGCTCCTGCCCAGTGCCGCGTCAATAATCTGCAGAAACGACGGGTTTCTTGAAATATGCGACTCCCGCGGATCCCAGCACGACTTGCCGCCAGTCCGCTACCTCCCACTCTTCGGAAATGACAAATCTGGTTTTGGGGGGGGGGGGGTTGCAGTTAAGGGGAAATCGGCCTGGAGCCTGTGGCGCGGTGCATCCCGCCAAGTTATGCTCACGGTGTTTATTATAATTGGCCCATTGGTATGATTGGATAATTGTTGTTCTGTTTGGTCCCCTGATTGGTTTGGGGGCTTTAAGGTGATACGTCTGGGCTGGGTGCCCCACGGAAACTTTGTCACTTTTGTGAACTAGTAGCTTAGGTTTTTTTCCTTTTTTAGCTTAAGTCGAGACATTGTCTGGGTTGATGCTTTTAGAGTGATGTATTATGGGTAATTACAGGAATGGAGAGCCAGCCAGGACTGTTACTGCGGGCTCCACATCCCTTCACAAGGGCTTTCAGGAACCATGGGCAAATGGGTGCTCCTGTCAGCAAGTTCATCCTCACTTTAAAGCTCGGAAAACCTCAATGAGGCTCGGTAGCGACCCCCCCCCCACTTTGCATTAATGGCATGCGACTGGTGCTGCTTTGTTTGAACTGTCGGAAGGCTTTTCCCCATCTTGGGATGCAGACCCGACATACGATGGTGGTGATCTCTCACGGCTTTTGGCATTAAAAAGCTCTCTCCTTCATTCTAATTATCGATAGATTAGTCAGAAAGAAGAATTACGCAAACAGGGATCCTGAGTCGCTGGGTGTGATTGGGGCAGCTCGTTACTTGGGATAATGTGTATCCATTAAACCCAGCATCCACGCTCCCACCTTGACTCTAAGTCAAACTTGACGAAGGGGCAGCTACCCTGGTGGCTTGTTGCACTTATAATTACTATTTGCTTTCCGAAGGTGATTTGGGGGATGCATTTTATATACATCTCGCCGGAGAGAATTTTTGAAGCCTGGGTCACCGTTAATATGAGGCATTCGAATTACCGAAGGCTGAGTTTTGTCTAGTGTTCTTGCGGCCCTCCGGTATCGAGTGCTGAAAGAATGGGATACTTTTGATGTTCTTTTGCTGGGGCCGAATGCGGCAGGAGAAGATCAAAGCTCAAAGTACTTGTGGAGCCCGACAGCGCGGAGCCCTCTCGGCCCTGGTCTGCCCCGTGTGCGCGCAAACTCATCAACCTTTCTGTCTCACATGCACACAGGTTTGGTGTATAGCTATGTTCGGATGTTGGTGGGGTGCTGTCAGAATGGAATCGAACTGAGAGATGCTAACGGTAAACTCCCAAACTCCCAGAATTAGAGGAAACTGAAAGTGGTTTAAAAATGGAAAAATAGCAGATGAATTGCTTAAAATGATTGCAGTTTTTTTTTTATTACTAATATACTTCTGTTAGTTCTTCTGTCTTGTAAGAATGGCGAGATTAGCACCCTAAAGATGGCAAAATGTATCTGGACACTCTTTTATTGGAGAACCTTCCCTTCGCTGGCAACTGTGGTTAAGTGGTTGTCTTTAATGTACTCAAAGGTCAGATGGAGTCTAATTCAGTACTGGAGCATTTGACCTCGCTGGGACAATGAAGCCGGAGGTGTCATATCCATATGCAGAAGCTTGTAGGTGCGTGTGACCCCCTGTGAAGTGCAGGCCCAGTCACGGCTGGAAACGGTGGCATGTGCCTGCCTGCTCCTGCCCTGTGCAGGCAATGCCATTGGGTCTGGCTCAGGCATGGTCTCTTAAAATGCGTGCATGACACACGCTGCCGAGGTTACAGAATCAACCCCTGTGCAATTTAATCGACTGATGACCTTTTATTCCAGGTTCCGAGCCACAGTGCCCCTGCCCAGAGGAGAAAACAAAATAATCTGTGTGTTTGTGCCTCCTCTAAATGCGGGATGGTCCCCTTTTTGCACCCTTTCTGAATGACCTCCATCTGCCTAGGGGGTAGTTTTACCGAGAAGTCCAGGTTCAAACCTGTCACCCCCGTGGAGGGGGCTTCATCAGTGCGGCTCCAGATGCCTGGGGTGATGATAATTCACGTTTCCTTTTCCACACTTCCTTAAACACTCTTCCTCTCTCTGTATGTGTGTGTCTCTGGGTAAGGTGCTGTATTATGCATGTATTTTCTCGGGTCTGCGATCAGAAAGGTGTCACATCGAGGCCCACCACTCAGCCGTCTCCTCGTCGCGGCCAGGGGAATCATTTTCGGCGTTTTTTTTTTTTTAAACATGTTTTAACAAGTTTGGTTTTTCCTGTTTCTTATTCCATTTGGAAAATCTGCAGTGCAGCAATTTCATGGCCGTAAAACGCTGTTTTAGATACGATTAGATTGATTTATTGCGAGCGCCCGTTAACGAGGCCGTTTCCCGGCGTGTTGGGTAAATGTCTTCATTCCCTCCGTCTTGCTCAAAGGAGAACTCAGCCCGAATGTCACAGAGTGGGGGCTTTTTTTCTCTCTCTTTTTTTTTTGTCCATAAGCGGGTGATGTACTGTATGCGGGAGCAGCTCTGTGGCATTTCTCACCAGTGAAGGAATTTCCCCGTTATGCTTCTTTCTTCTGCTCGCCTCATGACATCACCAGAGAGATTCGTCTGTTCTGGTTTGTTTTGGAAAATGAAATCTGTCTGTCAACACGGTATTCCTGAAAATGGAATCCATACACTGCGACAGTTTGTCAGTATGGGTGCAAATACACTGGAATGTCCCACATGTGAGAGACGTAAACGGGGAGGCAGAGCCTCGGGTTCGAGTGCAGGCTTGGTGCCCCTGGAGGGATCTTTGCTTAAGGGACCTGATGGCAACTGTTCTGCCAAGGATGGGATTCGAGCCGGAGACCTTCCGATGGCATTTACGTTAAAGCCTTCTTTGCTCCGCTGGTCTCGGGCCCTCGGTTCACGCCTGCCTTTGGCGCGGCAAGAGCCTTAAACGGTGGCCTAGATGATGACAAAGTGCTCGCTAGGAAAAAGCGCCAGCTGTGATGTACACGTGGGGAAGTGAGATGTGAAAATGCTAATTCCGTTACTTAGTGAAACAAAGCCAGCTGTGTGTAGCCCTGCTAACACAATAAACCTGATGAACGGTGTCTGAAATCGCTGCCTTTTCCTGCACTCCTCTGCTGACTGGCATCCAGTGCTCATGCCTGGCATGTCTCCCAGAGCTCCCAGTAGTGGCCAGTAAGCCTCCGAAGTCAAACACGTGAGCTTCCAGAATGTTCTTGCTTCCCAGCCAGCGGTGGCCTCGCGGCCCGGTGCCGTGTCCAGGTGTAAGCCCCCCCCCCAGTGGATGGGCCGTGTGGGTCATATGTAAACATGCTTATTGAGGTCACGGAGTAGGGAGCGACACTGTCACTGAGTCGTGGGTCATGTCATGTCTGAGACCAAGAAGGTCACCAATGTGAAGTGTCCTGCCATGGACGGGCTTCCTGTTTTGGGTGCCCCGTGCTGCCGGGGACTGGTTCACCGTCACCCTGTACTGAGTAGGTGGTTATGGGATGGATGGAGGATGGCGTAAGTTGTCTTATGTCTATGGCCAGCCAAAGACAAAGGAAAAAATAAGAAAAGAATATTTTGGAAGTCTGACATTTAAGAGCTGATTTAATTTCCTACTCTAGTATAACATTCAGACGTTGTTCCGAGTAAAAATGCAAGTGGCTTTGTAACTTCGTTTTTAATTATAATGGTAGGTGCTTTGAAATATTCAGGTTGACATTGCAGCCGTAGAGGTCATGCCTTTAAAACTATAATTGGTAACATTGGTTACCAAGTAACATTTGTTCACCGGGATAATTTCTGGCATTTGGTGATATAATTGAGATGCTGTAGATTCTCAGTGTCAGCTAGATCTCTCAGCCTGTATCGTAAGGCCGCACGATCACTCTCCTTAGCTGAGTAATGGCATGGCTCAGACTGCACATTATGTGAGTATAGGTTAATCTACAGACTCGCTGTGGAATCGCATCTCATCATACTCAGGCTACCATTAGCAGAGGAGTTAAAGCCAGTCTGTGGAATTGGCTGTATATCAGTGATCTCTGTAGCGGTGGTGTGTTCCGGTGGCTGGGGTACGAGCAGCGGCGGTCTGGGCAGTGTGTCCCCAGGTGATTTTTTCAAGGGGGGACCAGAGAGGTTCCTGTCCCTGCACATTTTGTTTCCATCGTACCATGGAGCCAGTGTTTTTTAAACGAGCAGAGTGACACCGACCTGACCACCCCCCCCACCCCCACCCCCATCCCGGGCACCCGTGCTTTTAGTAAGCTTCAGGGTGAACACACTTACACTTGACCAGCACCATATGTTTTCCTGTCCACCCATTTTCTCCCCCTGCTGCCGTGTACTCGCTGCACACTGTTCTGCTTCTCAGAAAAGGGGAATCGCGCGCTGCCGGTGTCCGTGCCCGCGCCTGCAGTACCCCCGACGGCCGCCTAGATGGCGGCGCTGTGCTTGCGATTGTAGGGGCATGACGCACTCGGAGCAGAGCCGAGTCGCGAGACGATGCTTTCGCTTTGGACATTTCTTGCGCACTTTTCCGGAGTTTGCCAAAGCAGGTTAAACTTGTAAAAATGATTACATTTGAGTTCTGTGGGTGCAAATATAATATAGTGGAATTCACTTTTTAAGGTCTCCATTCTTTTCCCCCATAGAAAACCTTAATGCATTAAAATGAGATGAATGAGCGTACAGTATGTTTGACTGACTGGTGGGGTGAAGGATACCAGTTGCCTCTACATTTACAGTCAGATTTTTTTTTTTATTACGTGGTGTTACTCCAAAGCCTTCCTGAGAAGTGGATGCTGGCATGCTAAGCCTGAGTTCCTGCCCTAGCAAAGTAGGTTAAGATGCTGCTTCCCTGCTACAAGACGGCCGTGGAATAGGAGCAGGCCATTTTCCCCTTGCATTAGTCATGAAGTGGATTGGGTGGCTATTTTAAGGGGCCTAGGAGCCATTGTTTTTCAAATGGGTGGATGGGTGGGACTTGGAGGCGATTAAACACTTTGAAACATGGGACCTGGGTGTTTTCCGCCTGGTAAAAGTGCCTCGCTTTGACAGGGTGGCCTGTGTGCACGCCCACCCGCTGGTAATCTTGTGTTCCACTTTCTTGTCCCTGGATTATAACTTTAGTTTTCTTTTTCGCTCGAAACCTTAATATTATGCATTTCCGTCTGAGTTTGGCGGCCACCTTCAAGCAGTGGATCTTAAAACATATATAGCTTGGTGACTTTCTGGAGCAGATCTGATTACATGTCCCCCTTAAGGTCCAACAGCCGAGACTCTTCTGCGCCTTGAAGTGGCCACCTTTCATTTTCCATATTGATGTGTTTCGGCAGCCTCGCCGCCCTGCCGCCCTCCGGATCCCTCCTGGATCCGGTTGTCCGCACCATGCACCGCCCATACTCCTTTGTGCTGTTCTGCACGCTCTCCCACGATCCGCCTCCCTGCTGGGCCTGCCTTCTGTTCACGCCGCCACAATGGGTGCCGTCTGGAGCGGTCATGTGACCCTCGTCCGTTTCCCGATTCCTTGTGGTCAACGGTGTCCCCAGGCTAATTATTCCAAAGAGCCTCTTCTGTGATGAAGATTTGCCAGATGACTGCGACGGCGTGTCCTGGGGGGGTGGGGTGGGCTGGAGGTGGCTGTCCGGTCAGTCTGCTCTGTGGTGCAGAAATTGACCCCATTACCCTTCCAGACTCCAGCGTCAGTTCCAGAGCATGCTGGCCTCTGTCAGTGGGGTTATTTACTTCCGGAATACTCCACAAGAAGGCCTTCCAGCTCCTCTCCGGTATATACACCGCCCCCCCCCCTTATGTGACAAGTCCATCACCTGTCTTTCACCTCAAGCTAGAAGCTGACAACAGTTGAAATCAGACAGGCATAGATTTTTGATATAATATGTGCAAGTAATTGGCTTGCGAGAGGGTGTCCCCTGGCCCCAGACTCACACTGACCCTGCACTGGGTAAGGGGTGGCTGATTGGATGGATGGATGTGCATGTGTGTTTAAGATACTGTGGAACAGCCATAGGCAGGCAAAGAAAACGTTTAAGGCTATTTATCTGGGTAGTAAGTGTATACAGTCGGCCCTCAGTATCCGCGGGGGATTGGTTCCAGGATCCCCTGCAGATACCAAAATCTGCCGATGTTCAAATCCATTATATACAATGGTGTTGAATTTGCATATAACCTACGCTCATCCTCCCATATACTTTTAAATTCTCTCTAGATTACTTATAATGCCTGATACAATGTAAATGCTATGTAAATAGTTATACTGTATTGTTTAGGGAATCGTGACAAGAGAAATGTGCCATTATGGTACTTAATAAGAATATAGAGAGAATATTCTCTCTCTCTCTCTCTCTCTCCCCGTCCTCGCTTCATATATGTGGATTTAGCATAGTGCTTGGCACGAAGCAAATTCAAATTTTTGCTTTTCGGAACTTTCTTGGAAGTCTTATTTTTAATATTTTCTATCTGCAGCTGGCTGAATCCGACGCGGAAACCGTGGATACGGAGGGCTCTCTATTTGCCCAGAACAAAAAACACAGTTTAACATTGGAACATATGCACATTAATAATGATACAATAAAAAGTAGCAAGATTTTAATCTGTTCTCCAAAAAGCTACTGATAAAATGCTGGTATCTTGCTGGACGGCTACATGAGCACCACTTCGGGCCCCAAACCTCTTCCAGGGGTACCATAGACATTCCATGTATTCCTTAAATTTCATCACCAGCTCAGTTAATTAACTTAAATAACTGAGTGAGGTATTGTTTAGCCAAACTAAGTTTGCTAGTGTTTGAGTCAGAAATACTTGGGTACATTGGATGGTTGCTTCATAGGAGAGGTTTTTGGGTAATGGGTAACCTAACACATTTTGGCAGACAAAATAATAGGTTTACACCAAGGTGAAGATATTTTAAACATCATTTTTTGTGCATAATCTGAAGGTGAATGTCATGCTGAAATTATATAGTCCTATTAATTATTTTATAATTTCTGTTTGAAGCAATGTGACGATACACTTCCTGTCCCCGGTTCCCTGGTTCCTCGATGCACTTCCTGTCCCCGGTTCCCTGGTTCCTCGATGCGCTTCCTGTCCCTGGTTCCACGGTTCCTTGATGCACTTCCTGTCCCTGGTTCCACAATGTACTTCCTGTCCCTGGTCCCACGATGCTCTTCCTCTCCCCGATTCCCTGGTTCCCTGATGTACTTCCTGTCCTTGGTTCCCTGGTTCCTCGATGTACTTCCTGACCCTGTCACCAAGACCTCTCATCCCTTTGATCCGCTGGCCCACCTGAGTCCCTGTCTGTTAGCGGCCTCAGTCGTCAGCCTATGCGAGGACTCATTCTCACTCCCCCAATCGCGATGCCTTGTGGGTTTAGCTCATCAGTGGAAAACTGGAGTTGCAAATTTGCAAGGCAGATGACAATTTTGGGAGTTGAAGACTATTACCTTTTAATGGGGTAGAAGGAACATGAGGCATGAGTGTGGGACAGTGGCAACTGTCCCCTTCAATTGCTTTAACAATCTCTAACGAACTCAAATTATCCGTCAACCTTGGAGTTGACAGGCTAATCAGGGACCTCTCACATTCCGCAGAGTACAGTAGTCTAGTGGCTGAAACGTGAATGGTGACATTTCCTGCCCTTATTTGAGTATGGGCGGTACCACGTTTGGCCACGCCCCCATCCTTTATTTGTATGCATTATTTATCCAATGACTGCCCCCTCAGAGCATCTGGTGACTATTTTACAAGAATGAGCAACCCGCAAGCACCACCGCTATTGCTCACCATCGAATGATGCGGCCCGACGGGTAGTTGGAGAAATATTTTTCATGCCCCCTGGGGATGTTCTTCAGTGACGACGCCACACTGGCCCTGTTTAGACCGATTGGGACATGGCCTTGATCTTGAATGCTTCACGCAGGCATGCGCAGGGACACCGTCAGTCAGAATAAGGGTGCCGCCTCCCGCTCCAGCCTTGGCCCTTGCCGCCTGCTTGCACACCTTCACCGATTCCTCACACTTATAGATCCAGACAGCCCCCGGTACACAAACCCTGAAGGGTTTGGTCTGTCGCTCTCTCCTAGTTAAGGCTTTTAGTCATTTAATTGTTTTCCATTAGTGGATTAATCCCCCGATCAGGCCTTTTTATTTTTATGTTTGCAGCTTTACGAGTTTCATATCTCTGCTTTTGTGCCATTTTTTTATTTATTAATTTGTGTTTCCGTGTGAGTTGTGAGTGGGGGGCCCAAATCATTACTATGTCCTGCACTCAGGCTCTCATTACCCCCTGCCCCGGTTGCACATGGGCAGACTTTGTAAATGCGCTGTTAATCCTGTGATCTATCTCAAACACTTATACACATTCTGTTACACGCCCCACCGATATGGAAGCGAGTCTTGCCCCATAATACTGACATGACTGATGTTAACAGTAAAGTAACATGGGACTTGCGACGAAATAAAAATGACATCTGAGTCCATCTCAGGTGCAGGTGCATTTTGGGTCAAAATTATATGCGTAGCTGTTTTTGAATATTATTTTTTTGTTTTCTTTCGTGTTTGAAGATCTCGGCGGCTCACTGGCTTAGTGGGTAGCTTTCTAACTTTGGTCCTCCAAAGTCAGGGAAGCAGATCCATGTATGTGTGTGTGGGGGGTGTATTACATGTTCTACTCATTCTATTCTGGTTCCTTCTGCCTGTCCAAATTGGTGTCTCTAAATGGCCCGCAGTGTACAGGAATGTGTGTCCTGTCATTGACTGGTACCCCTTTATAAAATCAGTAAAAATCCAGTTAACCCTTGAATTGTTCGGCAGGTCAAACGGCCATACACACTCCAACACTCCAGTGAACTCTTCAGCATATCGAAACTGGCCCCAGTGGAGTGGTGATCTGTACTGTTGCTCCTGGCATCGTGGGTAGTTCGCTGGCTCCTTTTTTACTTTCATCTGTGAGCCTGAAGCTTGTTGGTTCGAATCCCAGGAGGGGTGCGGCTGTAATAGGAAGGGCGCTTAAGTCGAACAGCTGGAGCCAAATGCCCAGCTGTGTAAACGAGTCTGTACCGAGTCTCTTTGGGTTTATGTTACAGCAGAGTATCTACGCATAAATATAAAACGGGGGCACCCAGTGTGACCCGCTCGCACTTAATAAATTCAAGTACGGGGGGATAATAAAAACCAGTCTGAATCTGCTCAGAGTATCTATGATAAGGCTGCATCGATTCAGAACCCCCCAAAGCAGGTCAAATATAGAAGGAAATCAGCAAAAAACTGATAAAGGCCTCACAAATTGATACTTTTGTCACATTACTATTGCTGCATATTACTGTGCTATCTTTCATGTTAAGATCTTATGATCTGTTACCTAGAGGCTTTTGCAGTGCAAAAAAGTGACTTAAATGTTTTTGCTTGAAGTAGGACACTTCAAAACATGCTAAATGTAAATCAGATTCCTATCAGTGCTGAATCGAATGATAACAAATCGCTACATGGTTAACTATATTTCCTATGGTACTGTAGACCATGGGTCCCAAATGTGCCACAGAGTGTTGGGGGTTTGGAGGAGGGCTTGGGTAATTTCCATTACATTTACATTTTACACAATTGGCAGACACTTTTGTCCAAAGCAAATAGCAAATAGCTCATTGCAGGCGTACTTGCTTCATGGAGATAACTAGGCATGAGTGTGGCCAGGCTGAGCTCCCAGTGAATGCCCAGGTACAAGTGTAAGCAGGACTGGAGCAGGAGCTACAGAACATCTACCATGGCAAGAACCGAATATGACTATCCAAGGAACAGAAGTGCAACATAAGAGCATTCAGGGAGCATTGATTTCCAAAAATAAACTATATATGTTCAAGCCATGGCTTTTTCTTTTAAATCCCCCTTGATTGCTTCTAGAAAAAAAAGGGGAATGGTAAAACATTAAATCTGACCCACCAATCGATCCAGCAACTACGACCCCCCTCCACTGCCCCAGCTGCACCCCAGCTCTGACTTCGTAGCTGAAAAGTTCTCAACCTTCAATGCACAACATAAACCGGCCTGTGGTCATATATGGGTTGTACGCTGTACTGTAGTCCCGGGAAAGGCACGCCTGTAACGTGTGCAGGAGCGCTGATGTGCACAGGCACACTCTCGGGGGGGGGGGGGGGGGGGTGACAGTGTGTGATGGACTAGCTGCGCAGTACGCTCCCCGGGGGGCGATGGCGGACCAACAGGCGTGCATGTGTTTAATTCTGAAGGGCACCTCTGCAGCGCCTAGGGGGGCCGCACCTTACTTCCTGTCCTCCCTCCTCTCCTCCATTCCCCCCTCTTCTCTGTCGCGCGGTGCTCACCGACTCCTCTGGCAGGACTGGTCACGCCGTTAGGCGGCACAGGCAACCACCAGGAAGGGCATCTTTTGACAAGGGGGCACCAACGTGGCAACCTGTTTTCACTTTTTTACTGGTCTACGGTGTCCCGACATGTCGAGTGTCAAGTTCAAGTAGTGGCTTGTGGATTCTTTCCGGAATTGGCCGATTTAAGCTCAACAAGCAGGGTATGGGTTTTAATATTGGCGGGATAATGGTTTGGATTGCGGCTGAGCGCTCATCTGACTGTATCCTTTAATCTGGCCTGTTCATATCGCTGATAAAGTCATCTGGGGAAATCCTTGCTGCAATAGTATGTCCTCTACGCTCCCTTCGGTGTGATCAAAGATGGTCTAATAACCTGCTCCTTGCTCTGATCAGGACGTCTGATACCTACACTCTGTCCTGCATGCAATTATGTGGCAAAACCCAGAACACTCCATGTTCAGAAGGGATAAACAGTCTCCCAGCATAAAGGTCTTTGTAGATGGTGAATTTATGATGTCCGAGTGCATGCTTGTCAGTTTAGGTACGTTTATGATTCCCTTGATGGCTTTTAGCTTTGCTGTGACAGCACTGTGGTCCAAGCTGTCACGGCTGAACAGCCTAAATCTTTCCTGGAGAACACAGCATCTCACTGCTAGGGAGCCTTTGGGGTTAGTGTCTGAAATGGAAACCATTTTGCAGGTGACAGCAGGGTTTGGGCAAGTTGTCTTGAGACGGATTTTGTCAGGGAGACACGGTAGCTGAATCTGGGGGTGGCAGGGGTCTTTAGGCTTAAATGAGAGCTTCCTCTGGCAGCCCGGTGAAGAGGCTGTATCCCAGTGGTGTGGTCAATGTCTCCATTCCCCACACAAGCTAATTGTGGTGGTGAGGTACACTGTATATGACAGATGGGTTTGTCACAGTGAAACCAACAGTCAAAGTTGGTCAAACTGAAATGCTACAGACCGGTAGGGTACTATAAGAAATCCACTTGCAACAGTCAGTCACCCTCCTCTATGTGGTTTCAGCAAAATAATTCATGTCACCCAGCATAGACATACAAATCTCACTGAGAGTCTGCACAAATGCAAAATAGCGGTGGTTCGTTAACCCCCTCCCAAGACCCTCCCCAACACGGTACTCTGTGTATAGGTGTTATGGGTGAATTTGCGGCACATGAAGGGTGATTTTCTGGGGCGTGAGGAGCCTGAGATAGGGAGGAGGCAGGACAGGGTGGAGAGGTTGCTGACCATGAGAGCAATCGGCCAGCTTCTCAGCATGCATTTCGCATTTTTAGTTATTTACCAGACACTATTGTCCAAAGAGACATACAAGTGAGAAAGTTGGGTCAGGTAACCCCAGGAGGAATTGGGAGTAAAGGGCCTTATTCCTGGCCCCAGCAGTGACATCACTCTGCCAACCCTGAATTGGCCGTCTTCTGATGACAGGGTATACTGTAGCATCCTAACCCGCGGAGCCATACGCTTTCCATTAAAATCTCCATTCTCTCCCTGACTTCCCCCTTCATAATAATTTTCTAGTAGTGGTTCTGTCCCATTTCTTCCACTTGGTTCGCATTTACACACTCCCACACTTGGCATGTGTTCCTGTGCTTAGTGCAATTTATTCAAGCATCTCCTGTTCTTCAAATAAGTCAAGTGCAGCACATTTGATGTGCACTTTATCCACACTGTCAAATACTGCATGTAAGTAGCTAAGTATATTGACCACAATGCACTGCAGCAGTGATGGCTAATGTTTACAGATGTTTCTCAATATGAGAACTTGACCATACTCATGTACCTGTTTTACGTCATTTTCCATAGCCCAAGACCAGATCCAATACTCAAGAGCAGAAGTACAGAGGACAGTAAATATCCCCGGATGTTGTTCTTGCCCTGCCCCAAATATCAAGCATACATCGGTTGTGTCGTCATCAAGCAAGACCAGTCCCATGATTCATTGCTCCCCTAGTTTGTTCTTGGGGAAAGTTGTACACCAATATCTACAGTACAGAAGGCTACAGTGAAGGACAGTCTCAAACACAAGCAACACCGATGATACCATAGTGTGTTCATAGCTGTTGTTTATCTTATAGATATCAAGTGTATCCCACTGGTTTCAAGAAATCCTCGCACACTTGGGCTCATTACACACACTCGCTCAGCCTGCTTGGCCTTAAGTGTGCTGAATGAGACGCGGCCGGTGTCTCTGTTGACATCATCGACTAGGAACACAGGGGCATCGTTAGTACTTTGGCTTACAGGTTCACATTAGCGCATTTGTGGATGTACTTTTCAGTACCTGGGCGGGTGTTTTTTGTTTCATTGCTGTGTTTCACAGGGGTAGCATGGAGCCGTGATTGAACCCATGTTCGCCCCACTCGTTCGGCCTCGGGGGGCTTATGGATATGCTCCCCAACATGGGCCTGGGCCCTTCACTTTGACTGTTGGTTTCACTGTGACAATCCCATCTGTCACATACAAATTCCACCCCCCCCACCACAATTGGCCTGTATGGGGGATGGAGAGTGAGAAATGGCCGATTCCTGCAGAAATTGATATTTATTTTCCGTTTGTCCCGAGATAAGTGGCAAACCGCCCTTTGTGTTCCGGGCCGGGGTAATGGCAAGAAGGGGGTCGGGCCCGGATCTGAGCGAGGGCGTTTGCAGACATTACCCAGGCGTCGCCGTGTGCAGGAATCTGAATGAGGTCATTACCCCAATGGCAAGAGGAAGACCCTGTTTGAATGAGATGATTTACAGACGCTCCATGGAAGCCTCCCGCGACCTCCGAGGCCTGGATGCGAGATGCATCGATGTGTAATTGCCATATTTCTTTCGCCGCTGCTCTTGATGCATGTTGCACTGCGACGTCTGACCTTCCGCGCATCGATGCTGGTGAAGGGGGTACCGCAGGGGGACTGAAGATGACTGGCCCCACAGTCTCCGGAACCGCACTGCGGGAATCTGGCACTGCATTTCCGTGGAGAATTCCCCCAGCTCAGGGAGTGTAACCGCAGCTGCGATATTGCAGGTGTCTCCCCAAGAAGCCCCATCGTTATTCGGTTACAGTTCACAGCGTCACATTTAGAAGATGCCATTGGCATAAAACGGATGTTTTTCATCTGAAGAACCAGAAAATGGGAGACCCCCCCCCCCCCCCTTTAAACAGAAGCAAGAATCTCGCCCATATGAGGCCACTCATTATGCTTAAATTATGTATATCTTTTATTAATTCAAAGAGAAATAATTTGCAATTTTCTGTCGTTAGCTTTGTCGAGGCCATCTCGATGGCAATGTAAAGCTGCTCGATGTGACAGATGTTGCGAAACGATCTCGGTGAATTTCAGATGTGCCCCGTTCTGTGATGCGGGAGTCTCAGGACAGACCCCAGCCAGGAAAGGGACCACCTCTCTGGTTGGAAAAATCTGAGGTTTAATTAATGGATTTAGACGGCTAGCGGGGAGCGTAATGAAAAACGGGTTGTACAGGCCAGCCTTGGCAGCAGCTCCACTGCTCCCGGGTGCTGGTGAAAGGGCGCTTTTAATGCTCAGGAAAAAAAAAATAAGAAATCGGCAACAGAGTAATAAAGCGTAAAAAGGCACAAACCGATAATGCAGAAGCGGACACATAAGTGATGCGCAAACGTAAGTGAAGAGGGTGGCGGAGAAGAGGGCTGTTTCCCTAGCTAAATAAGGCCACCGCGGGTAGATGGCATGGTGCGGGTCATCGGCCGCCGTGGTAGCTTGTTTAATGACATGGAAAATGTGCCTGCATTACCAGGGATGCAGGAACCGTTTTGATTTGATTTGTTAAACTACGGACGTCAACTTTGATCGAATCCAATCCCGTTCGCTGTCCTCCTCTCTGTGAGGTTGACGCGTGAAGCCGCTGATGTCACTTTCGGGTGTCCGGTTACGTGATAAGGAGCCCTGGTGGATCCGGGGGGCAGCGAGCGCGACATCTGCACACACCCGCACCTCCTCGCTTCTGACGTCGCCCTCTGTTCCAGCCTCTCGCCCATCGCTGGTATGTTCCTGGGCTCCTCTCAGGTTTTGAGAACGTTACTCTACGTGCCATACCTGCTAGGTCCGCACCTAGAAAATCTAAAATGTATGCCCATCAATGATCTTAAACAAGGGCCTTTCCTACCAGAAGAAAGGTATCATTGGTAGTAAATATAGCTACCTGCACCTCTGATCAGGATACACAGCTGGATGGATGTGTGGATGACATCCATCCTGGAAAGTGACTGTCCTGTTCTTCAGGCGTCAGGACCTCTACCTCTATAAGAAATGAGTTTCAGGTTGGTATTCTGCTGGAGTCTTTGAAGAGAAGGGTTTCAGCGAGTAAAACCATCACGGCCGCTCAGCTGTGGTGAGCTCTACTACAAGGAGGCACCTGCTGTCTGACATTCAGGTGTTCACCCAGATTAAATAGCCAGAGGTGGAAAGCTCAAGTTCTGAAGTTAACCAGCTGACCAGTTGAGTATAACGGGTTCACAGAATGTTCAGCTGGTCGGTTGAAACAAAATCGTGGATTTTTTTTACATTCTGGACCTGGAATGTCCATGTCTGTAAATAGCTGACAGTGAAATTTTAACTGCTCTTAATATTCTGGCCATTTATGCTGGACTAGATGGGCCCGGGAACTAGATGATGACGCAATGTTGAGCTTTGCCAACTGTTGCTGGACTGTAGATAAGTGACCTCCAGAACTATTTCGATATTCGATATGGGGGTGTGTGGCTGCGAGGGTCCCGCCTCAGTGCCTGCGATCAGAGTGTCCTGTTTGAATCTGCACTCAGAATAATCACACATCTGCTGGTCTCCTGAGCAAGCCCCCAACCCTAAACCTGCACCCCGCCAATGTTTCACCTCTTTGTCTGTAAGCCTCACAGCCAGAACCACCCAGTTACCAAAGGGGGATAGTGAATAGGAAGGACATCATGGGAAGGGGCCCATCTCGCCCCCCCGAGGAAATCAAAGCTTTAATTAAAATGCAGAAAAGGAAAGCACCAGTGACTTGTGTCGTATAATGAGTGCAGCATAGCTTTAGTAATACCTCTAAATGAAACAAAGCCTCGTGCCCCCACAACGGGACGACGAGGTGCAGATGGGGCCAGCTTCCAGCATCCAGAAGCGACTTTCCCCAACGCTCTTGTTCTTTCGTCTCTTGGGGCGTGAATAATGTGAACGAAACTGTACCTTTTATTGTTATTTGCAAACGAAAGGATTCCTGATTCCTATTGCGTTTGCCCATTACTCATGAGTGCATCACTTCACTCGGTCGTTATGTCTGAATTATCGTCCATAACAACGGCGTCAAAATGTCTGTGGAGTGATATTGTCAAGTGTCGGAGATTAATGGGAAATTAAGATTAATTAATGAAGATAATATTCATACTCTGACAGTTATGGTAATGGGCTGTAACACTCAGAAAAATGTTCTTAAATTAACTGCGGTACTTTTCCACCCTTTCTCTCCTTGAGCAAAGATGAATGCCTTAAAGCAGAAGGCCCGCTCTGTGCAGTCACACCTCCAGGCTTGGGGGGGTGAGATTCTCCTCCCTTCCCTGCGCCTTGGGGGAGCTGGCTTGTTCTCCCGCTCTCTGTGGTTTCCTCCTCCTGTCCAGAAATATTTAGTTCGGCCAGTGTTTTTTTTAACCCAGTCCTCAGAGACCCCTAGACAGTCCACATTTTTGCTCCCTCCCAGCCCCTAGCCAATCAAGAGCACTGAATGCCTGGTACAGGCGTGGTGGGAGGGAGCAAAAACAAGGACCGTCTGGGAGTCCCTGAGGGCTTGGTTGAGAAGTCGTGGGTTAGGTGAACTGGTGTCAATATGGCATGATTCCAGTGTGAATGTATGCCCTCTGATTCCTCCTGCCCTGTGGGGGGTGGATAATTAGTTACGGCAAGTGGATGACTTACAGCTAACATCTAGCGTGTAACTTGTGAACGGTTTGTTGCATTGCATTGGCTAGTCCCCGAACTACCATTACAAGTTAATCTGTAAGTCTGTAATTTGCACCATTAGTTATAGCGACTTACTCAGTATAAGTGACTAATTGAGTGTAAACGTATGACCTACAGTGGCTTAAACATTTATATTTGGGCACTTTGAATTTTTTGTTCCTCTCTCTAGAATGTTTTAAAGAAATGGGTGTGGGGGGGTGGTTGGTGGGGGGTAACCGAACGCGTCGCCACAGGGAAAATGTGCCCTTTTTGACTTCTCCGAGTTGTATTTCTGTGAAACGGAACAGTTATGAAGGAGATGAAACGGTGTCTATTTAAAACTCATTTTCCGCGCAATTTAATAGCTTTTTTTTTAAAGCACCGGCCAGGATGATCGTACTTTTGAAGTATCCGTTCCATTTAAAACATTGTCTCATGAGTATCGCAGCCTGTGACTGTCCGTGCTCTTTCTGGACAGGTTGTTTCCTGTGGTCCCTGAGCCCCCAGCGCGGGGGGCGGGGGCCGTGACGGCTCTTTGGGGTTAAGGGTATGACCGACAGCCAAGCCGCAATGAAGAGACGGGGCTTCCCCGTGCATGTGAATGGGCGCAGCTGCTGTGGCAGCCGCAAGCACGGATCGGGTTCACATTTGACCGACGCGATTGGTCCGGTCGTAGCCGCCGTCGTTTGGCCCGCGAGGGGACCCGGGCAGTGCCCTTGGTGCAGACAGTGTTTGGGGGCCTGTTTGCTGTTGCCGAGCAGCAGTCCAGCATGTTGGCGATGCATCTAAAGAAAGAGATGTGTCGTCTGATGGCTTCCCCGTGTCGTCCAGTGTTAAATGTTCTTCCTGTAATACTGTGTTTCTGTGTGTCCATGTTATGTCCATGGATCCGAGAGTCTCCAGGCAGGGCTCAACACCATATTTTCATATTTTGATCAAAATGTGTTTTGTTAACCACGGACATGGTATTAAAAACTGCGCCAGTGTTTCCCAACTTGGTCCTTGGGGAGCCACTCTGCCTATGTTTCCTGTGTGTTGGAGGAGCTGGCTTGTTCTCCCTGTCTCTTGTTTCCTGCTGCTATCCAGAAATATTTGCTTTGGGCAGTGTTTTTCAACCCAGTCCTCAGAGACCCTCAGACAGTTCACATCTTCGTTCCCGCTCAACCCCTAGCCTATCTAGAACACCAAATACCTGGTACAGGTGTGTTGGGAGCTGGCAGGGAACAAACGTCTGTAGGTCCCCAAGGACTGGGTCGGGAAACACTGGCCTACATATATATATATTTTTTCTCTGAATGAAAACATTTTGCCATTGACACACACCCCTGGTTGATTTTTGTTGATTTCAGACCCATTTGAAGGGCAAATGCCTTGTGCAATACAATATTTCTGTATATAGGCATAAAACACAAATGGGATTTTGACCTTTAACTGACACACATATTGAACAGAAAGTGGAAGATACACACTTCAAAATATATGCAGGTTGGCTCGTAGGTGGTCTGCAGTCGTTAGGTAGGTGGGACTTTGAGTGAGTCAGAAAGGGAAAGGCTTCGGGAGATAAATGTGTATCTAAACTCAGGGAAAAAGAGAGAAAATGCACATTATTAGAGTGAAAAACAGTCCCTGTGCACAATTCGCAACACCCTCCCACCATCTTAGCCAGGGGTGCGCAGTCATAATTATGCTAATTTTAATTACTCATTTGCTTATTTACACAATGCTTATTTATGTTAATGCAATTTCATTTCTGATGTAGAAATGGTAATAACTATATCATCTCTCATTTTTTTTTTAAGCGGTGAAAATTGCATTTGGTTTGGAAAAAGGATGTTATCCCCGATATGTCATATTACAGGTTGTTTGTAATATGTGGGAAAACCTGTTTCTTCTGGATGGTGAAGCAGCCCCCTGAATGAGCTGGCGCCCTAAGGATGTGTCCCCAACTTATGGAACTGATCTGCTCTCTGAATAAAACCAGCAAAATGGCATGGCTGGACCCTTGCATATGGTCTCTCTGTAAGGGGACTCATTCATAGTAAGTAAGCCCCCCCCCACAGTCGAAGACTTTTATTGTCTTCCTTTTGTCATTATCCCTGGAGCAATTGGGGGTTAACTGGGGCCCAAGTATGAAATCATTCTGCTACATTTGGTATTTGAAGCAGCGACCTTCTGATCATAGTGTCTTAACCCGCTGAGCCACAGACAACTCCCGGCCTTAGTCCTCAACCTCTCCCTGTACCGTAGCGTAGGACATCTCATACTTCCTGTGCCAGTGAAATAAATTTTCAGTCTGATGTGAAAATGAAAAACCTTTAAAGTATTTGGGGCCTATTTTTTTTCCCTGTGTATAAAGGTACGCTTGCCTTTGCGAGTGGATGGATTTGAAAGCTGGGGTTAGAGGAGGGGTTTAGGAGCTGTGTAGGGAGCTTCCACCGAGATCTAGGCATTTTCTTTGGTCAATAGTAATTTAGTTTGCCCCGAAGCCCAGAAACGTGGGTTGAAGGCTGTGTGCAAGTCAGACGCTTCTGTTGCACAGCAGACTGCAATCGAGGTGCTCCGAGCCGAAATCATTGGAACATTTCAAACGCTGAAACCTAGATTCCTTTGAGCAAGGTGTGGAACAATGTGCACTTTAGATCGCTGTACGAAATCTGGCTCCTCTTATTTACATTTAGATGTTTCCTCTATTTTGTGAGCTTTGGAACAGTGCTTGTACCAATCATGAATGTCTCAGAGATTGATCCTGGACTAGGCTTATTAATAAACATTGATAAGTAACATACACTATCTGAATTATGCATAGACCGTGGAATAGGCATAAAAATTGTCTACGTAATATTTTTCACAAAATTTTGTCCCACGGATCTGTTTTTCCTTAAGTAAGTAAGAGCATAGATGTAATCCCTTTGCATACCTGCAAGAATCTGTCTCAGCAGTTTTTTTCCCACATGGAACTTTGCACACTTTGCAAATCATCCCCCCCATAAAGGGTTGGTCGTGGGGAGCAACATTTAAAAGCCTGTCATGGTGCTCTTTGGTTTTACCAGGCGTATTCAGGGAGAGATTAGGGATTCTGCCCGGTGATAACATTTTTCTCTTTATCGGTAGTCGTCCCTGCCACCGGGAGCACTGTGCCGGCCTTGTTTTTAACTCACAATAACACCACTGCCTTGGAGCAGGGCTGATCTGTGATACGGTGGGGATAGTCAACTGTCTAACGTTGATTAACGCGGCATTATATGCCGGAGAGGAGAATTTGATTTTGCTGGATTATTTTTTCCGCGTGTCCTTTTGGGGCCAGCCGTAACGGGCTGGGGCTGCTGGGACGGAGTGGGGCGCCCCGCCCTGTCACGTCACGTGATGTCATTATGTCATGCTATAATGGGTTTTACGCTCAGATTTGTGGGCACTTTATGTATGTATTACTTTGAAGTTATTAGCGGTGGCATTCTGCATTTCTGCCTCAGCAGATCAAAAGTGGTCTGAATTACTTATTCGTTGATTGGAGTCAGTCTTGCTCAGTCCATGTGAAACATAGACTCTTCTGAAACACTTCGTAGTCTATGACGACATGTAGGCTAATAGCTGTAAGTGGCTAAGGTTTATTCCCATTCAGCTGAATAAGGGTGGAGTGCTGGTTCAATAGGTTACACTTGGCTCGTTCCTTCCGGGATGGTGGTTAGCTGGTGGTTGACAGGCCTGTGCGTATAATGGAATCAGCTGTCGCGTGATTGGTCTAGAAATACTTAATGAAAGGTCAGATGCTTAGGAATCCCCATGGAGGGAGGTGTCAGAGACAGACCAACTTGCACATGCTTTTGGTGAAACGCATATCCTGCTTGGTTGAAACAAACCTTGGTCTGGATTTGTGCTTTACAGACCTGAACTTTCCACCTCTGACTGCTGGCATGTTTCCCTGTTCATTGGAAGCGGATTATGCCTTTCACGTGAAACAGATCCAGGTTTATTTTTTAGGGGGAAGGTTAGTGTGGCCCAAGTGAAGACACTAACCCCGCAGGGCTGGAACTGACGGCCTGTGAGCATGGGAGGGAATGAGCGTGGGAGTCCAAGGCGCTGATTGATAGCAGGTGTGTCGGTGTTGGCTTTCAAAGAGGGGCTCAGTTGTGGCGTGTGGGTTTCATATGGTCACATGATCTATTAACACGGTCATGTGATTGATGCAGGACTCAAATGTGAGAAACAGGAATCATCCACACAACTTCTAGGTCCACGCTGTCTGCACAATATCTGTAGGTCCAGTGTTGTCACTGAGGCAGCATCTACATACTGTCTGCTGGAGAAAACTGGCACACATTGGGAAATATGTATGTTTATGACTGAAGATCACGATGCCATCACCCTATTGCAATTCAGATCAGGGAGACTCAGATCAGTCATAATATTAACATTTTTAGTACTATTTCCTACCACTACTCCAGTGACATGTAATAAATGATAATTTAATATTTCATAATTCCATAAAACTGTGACCGTGTACATATAAATAACTACAAAGAACTGTGGTTTTATCAGTAGATTTTTTTTTTACTGTGGGTACAGGAGGCGGTGAAGTTATTTTCTCTGCAAGATCAGTAATATATTTAACTTCTCCATAGATATGGAAATGTTTCTGTTTTTTCCCCTAAGTAATGGTGATGCACGTCTTGGAAAGCTTCATGGTTCCTTTTATTCTGGAGGATCTGCATCCATGCGGCGCCGTATCCCAGGGGCATTATGCTGAAGGTCCCCGACAGGCTCCTCTGGCCTCCGAGCTCCTCAGCTGCGAAGCCACAGCCGGCAGCACTTCTGCCTGGTTTGACATGTATGACTGACTGCAGGGGACAGTAATGTGGGCCGTGATGGGGACCCGCAGGGGGGGACCCGCTGGGGGGGGGGAGGGAGCAGTTAGACCTGGGTTTATTTCCTCTCTATGAGTAACGCTCAGCACAGAGCCCGTGGGTGTGCGGCCTGACTGACAGGCGTTAGATGTATGGAAAGAGTCCTAATCTGGCTCTCAGCTGGCGGCTTGGGAGTGACTGAGCCGTGCATTGAAAACAAACACCGTAGCCTTGAAATAAAACCGTCCCTTATATAGAGTGACCGTGGCTTAGACTGACAGAAGCCAGAGGCTGTGGATCAGATGGTCCTAACCGTCAGGATCGGGACATACCAGTGAGGTGCATGATGCTGAAGCTGTTATGGGCCTCCCTCTGCTAGCCAGTTTTGAATGAGGAGTCCAGAATAGGCCTAGAATGAGGCCTTCGGTGAAAACCCAGATTGGTCGGGCGATACACAGGCTCTCGGACCATTTCCTTTAGTTTTCAGAGTAGGTTTACATTGTTTATTTTGACCCAGACTTGGCCTTTAAACAAGCTCTACAGTTGGCTTCGAGGGAGATAAGGATTTGCCGAGTAAACGGTCTACGTGAGACACCGCCGGCTTTCTTGCAGTGCGTTACGGAAAGTCTGTTGGCCGCTAGTGCGCTAGACATATTACCTCCCAGCAGGAACCGTTTGTGGCATATACTCGGGAGTTTGCCCCTGTTTCCTTTGTTGTTAATATGGTTGATGGTGGCTGTCGGAAAGCCTGGGCGGCTCAGTAAACGGAACCACGTGATAGACTGGGATTTGAGACCACAGTGGACTGCAGGCGTCCCATTTCAGGGCCTGGAGGGGAGGGGAAATGAGAGAAAACCATATGAATGAATAGGGGTGCGTTTTCCATTCCGGCCAGCGTTTGGCTGGACAGTGTCTGAGAGGGGTGTAATCGCGGCTTGCTGGGGAGCGTCTGAGGGGGGTGTAGGCAAGACGAAGGGGAATGTTGGCTTGTAAGTAAAACACTGGTGTGCGGGGAATGTGGAACCAATCGGAGCAAACGGTGATGGCAAACGATGGCTGTCCCTCCTGAGTTGGGAGGCGGCCTGCAATCTCTTCCTTCCTCACACTTGCAAATTGAAACGTCTCTGAAATCCCGCATTTTCCCCACTCAGATTCTGGATGCTTCTTTGCAATTTCACACTTGTTGGCTGGGAAAATGTCCTAATTCTATTTACCCTGTTTAAGAAAGCTGCCCCCCCCACACACACCCCACAAGCACTGTCTTCTAGGGTGTACATGCATGACTTAAATAACGTTAATCACAGTCCTCTAAATTTGATTGCCCTTGTGGCTCAATCTGCTATTGACTTCTGGGGAGAGAATCCCGTGATGAGGCCATAATGGATGGAAATCGCTACTCTGTGGCAGTAAACCCCTAGTGTTGTTCTGTCAAGCCACTGGAATGGTGCAGCATGTGGGCTTTTAGCCCTAAGCACAGATGGATGAGGCTTTGGACCAGATTGTCCGGAGGAGGCAAGGTAGTTCCAGGGCTGCTTCAGAGAGGAGCAGATTGTGTCCAGAGAAGCAGAGCTAACGTGTAATGACTTCCCATTAGGCTAGGCAGATATTGACAGCGGTTTAACCCTATCAGGAGTTTTGAAGCCTATCCAGCCTATCTTCCATAGCCATTTATCTAGAACCATTTCATGTACTTAGCAGACACTTTATCCAAAAAGCCAAATTTTATATATATAATTTTTGAGATGGCAGGATCAGACAGTTCATGGAGCAATTGGGGGTTAAGGGCCTCACTCAGGCTTTGTCAACCCTGAGATTTGAATGCACAACCTTCCAGTCACAGGTGCTCCATCCTAACCTACTGAGCCACACACCCCCCGCTTCAAACAATCAACTTGCCACATATCCCCCATTGTTTTGGCCTTAAATATCTTGAAATATCAGTGTGTACTGACCTGGTGTCATGATGTGAATGTTTAGAAGGAATTTCAGGTATTTTCCAGAAATAATCCATTGTCTATGTAGCCCTTCTGCCTGGATATACCACAGCTGTGTCTCCTCTACAGAAATTTGGGTTCATTATCCATAATTGTTAAGAGCTTGAAGTTTAAACCCATAATACCTTTGCTAAATTAAGCAATGTGCAGAACTGTTCTTCAGAGAGCTCTTAATCAATTCGGACCAGCTGAATATGATCAATGTTTGACCAAGTCAAACCATTCAGATGATTCTGAGAATGTATAAGTCAGTGTGAATCATTAGAGATACAATTAGCACGGTTAATTATGCCTCCAGTGTGGCATCCTCTCAGTGAGGTTCCTAGTTTGCAGTCTTATTCTTTGACCCCACCCCCTTTCTCTCAGCCCTGTCCTCCAGGCTCAGACTTGTTCCACTCACCTTTCTGCTCTCTTGGGGGGGGTGGGGGCATAAGATGTGGGTCGATCTCTCGAATATCTCCTTAGGAAAGCTGGGGGATAGCTGTTGTTTGTGATAGCAGGGAGGGGGGGGGGCACTGGGCTTTAATGATGCCAATCGACAGACTTGACTGTGTGCTCCGCATCAGCGGGACACAGCGGACCGCATGCAGAAGTGACCCGAGGGCTCGGGTCCAATGTAGGGGGCGGACTGGCTCTGGGAGCCGCCTCTGATTGGGCCGATAGTGTGAGGTCCCTTTTAGACTAAGCCTGCGTTTCCCTGTGTAATGGCCAAAGGTGGGTAAGACCTGATATAGGCGTGCTGTATAAGGTCGTTCCTACTTTTGGCCATTAGACTCTACAATGGGACACGCTGCTCTGACCAGCTGTCTGATGTACATTCACAGAACATTAATTTGTTCACTATGCAAAACCCACTGTGTAATACTATTTATTTCTGAGTTGTTTCTATGGAATTCCATGCAATACATTCTCTGACAATCTATTATTTATTGTTATTGCCTATTCATGTATAACTGTCTTTTTACTGTCTAAATGTATTGAGCTACTATACACCTGCAATATCCTTCGGAATTAATAAAGTATCTCTGTCTCTCTAATCTGTGGAGACCTTGGCCTCACACACATTTTTTCCTCTCTGCCATATTGGTCTCCATTTACATCTCACCATATCCGATTTTCCGCGAGGTCCCCCTGACCTGCGCTCCCTCAGCAGGGGCAGTGGGGGCTGCAAATGGATGCCAGGTGGTGAGCAGGGTGCCAGAGGCCGCCGTGCAGGGTTTTGTCCCATTTGTTCTGGTCCGGCCTTGTTATTAAAGCGGCAGGCTGATGGATGGGATGCCACATTGGGCAGAGGCGGGTAATGAGGGGCCATACCCAGCGCTGCCTCTCGGTTTAATCATAAGCCACATGGTGTCTGAATCACTGGCATTGAGACAATGAGAGGAATGTTCCACTGCCAACTGGGGCGGCAGGCCGTCAGCCTGTTAACCTGCTAGCCTGTTAGCCCCGTAGCCCATTAGCCCGGTAACCTGCTAGCCTGCTAGCCCTGTAGCCCATTAGCTTGTTAGCCTGGTAACCTGCTAGCCTGTTAGCTCTATAGACCATTAGCCTGTTAGCCCTATAGCCTGCTAGCCCCATAGCCCATAAGCCTGTTAGCCCGATAGCCTGCTAGCCCCATAGCCCATTAGCCTGTTAGCCTGATAATCTGCTAACCTGTTAGTCCCGTAGCCATTAGCCTGTTACCCTTCTGGCCTGGCCTCATAGAGAATTAGCCTGTTAGCTCGTAAGCCCCTTCAAGCCAGAGTATCCTTTCTCTTAATAAACAAAAGGATTTGAGCTGCAAGTTTCACTGGTGGATGCCTGCTCCTGGTGTTCGTCAGCCCTGGGCTGCCATGAGGCCCATCTGATCCTCTTGCTGGAGTGAACACAGAGATGAAAGGAAGATGATTGGTGTGCTCTCGGCTGATGAGAAGGTACTGCTTCCCCAGACACCTGAGAGCCAGTTGAGAGCCCTGAGAAGAAAGGATGGCCATGAACCTTTTCTATTCCACTTAATATATTGAACAAAAGATTTAAAAAATGGAAATCTGAGTGTTGCAGCCCTGCAGACAAAGGGTTATTCAGGGAAGGTGACGTTTAAGTGCAGGGGGAAAAAGACTGCATTTCCCTTGGTGATGCTTGTTTACTTCATTTTCATTTGCATACTTAGAAAATGCTTTTGTTCAATGCGATGAGGAGGAAAATAGCACAGTGCAAGCATACATGCTGTGAAGGTGTCGGAGGCTTAGGGGCAGCTAGGCTGACCTTCCAATGAATGTCTAAGCAGCACTGGAGCAGGAGCTACAACTGGGCATACAAAGTGCTTTGTGAGGGTAGAGAGGGAGTCTGATGAGCTGGAAGCTTATTCATCATTTTTTAATCAATTTGAAACTTCACACATCTTTTATAGCCTTATTAAACCCTACCATTATCTGTACCTAGTTGTTCTATTCAAGATCACAGTAGGTCTGGAACTACAGGGACAAAGCAGGGAACAACCCAGGATGGGGGCATCAACCCATGGCAGGGCTCATTCACACTTATGGGCAAATTGATAACTCCTCTATCTTGGCATGTTTTTGGAACTGTGGGGGTGGGGACTGGTGTTCCCAGAGGAGGCCTCATGACAACTCAGAGAGAACATGCAAACTCCATACACAATGGGCCAGGGTAAACCCTGGTCCCAGAGGCGTGAGGCAACAGTGTTAACCACTGCACTACCTTGCTTAGTCCGTGGATGAGGAAATGGAATTGAATCAGTTATTTTTAAAAAATGTTATTTTAAACTCAATTTTATTTGCAAAAAAACCATCCATCCATTTTCCAACCCGCTTATCCTGTTCAGGGTCGCGGGGGGTCCGGAGCCTATCCCGGAAGCTACGGGC
>JAODKL010000021.1:23669892-23689551 GCA_026780765.1 Petrocephalus schoutedeni | reverse complement strand
GTGAGAGTGAGGCGTGGGGGCGGGGAGTGAGAGAGAGGCGTGGGGGCTGAGAGTGAGAGTGAGGCGTGGGGGCTGAGAGTGAGCGAGCCATATGGGAGCGGCTAATTCTCTGGCTACTGTGGGAGGAGAGGTAGCCGCAGAGAGAGCTGTAGCGCCACCAAAACCTGGTTACTGCTAAGCAACACGTGTTCCCAATAATGCCAGCTGATGGCGAAGCCGCGGAGCAAACACACGGCGCCTGCTACAGCGGGGCCGTTTGGGACACACCGCAAACAGCTGCCCCGGGGGTGGCCCGAAAGCCAAAGGGCTGTTTACTGTCTCCGTCCCAGATGCCCCTGCTGTTTGCCCTTGGTTTTCCCTGGCTTTGGATGCAGTGGGGCACCAGACCCCCCCCCCGTGGTGCTGGAACTGGTTAGCACTGTAGCAGCTGTGGCTTCGTTCGGGCTCTGGATGCACCGCAAAATGCTCAGTCTTTCTCCTCTGATGCATTTGGCCGAATGTGGGTGCCATGCGCACCGCCGGCTGCCGGATGCTGCGAGTGCGGTCCCCCCCCGTTACCCTTGAATGTCAAGGTCTCAGTTATTCCCATAGTTCATTGCAGGAAATCACAGCTGTCTTGCTCTTTTCCCGTTTTTCCCGCCAACGTAGTAGAGGTGTAGTTCTGATTAGTTAAATACCTTTATGGGTACTTATCGCCGTTGTGTCATTGCGGGGTACACGATGAGTCTCAGAAGTAGCAAACGAGTAGCAAAGCTGCTTCTCATGGCGACTCGTGATGGAGCGCGCCGTCCCCCCACAGGACGGGATGAGTGCCCCCCTCCCCCCCTCCACCCCGGGGCGTCTGGAAGTGCCCTGAGCAGTTCCCTAAATCACCTGCAGAATGGAGGAACCCTATTTTATGAAAGAGCCATTGGGGCAGTAGCCTGCGCTGCTTCCAGCCCCCTCTGCAATGAAGAGCTGCCTTTCTGCTTCAGGTCCGTCACTAAATTCTCCACACACATTTCTTAAGGTTCAAATCAGGCATTATTTGTGTCAAGGTTTGGCGCCGCCCATACCACTAAACGGCCTCAGAAATTTTGGCCCAGGACACGTGGATCCAAGACCATCCTTGAAATTCAATTCCCTAAACTCCTCAGTCACCAAGGGATTCCTGACGTGCCGCTAGGTAGGAGACGGTGGCCTAGTGGCACCGCTCTCTGTGGCTGTTTTCCTCCCCCGGACGTCATGGACTCGTGGAACCGTGGCCAGACCAAAGCAGAAGCTCCCTCGCACACAGAGCAAATTAACTGTCATACATTATATATTGTGCTAATGTTTACTGGAGAATTAGCAACTGTGCTTTGACACCGAAGGGCCGCATCTGAGTGACTTAAATCCGGCATCGGGGCCAGTGTTTGAAGACACGGCATTAAAATCGGGGCAAATCCTGTGGCTTGGTGCCGCCCTGTTCCCGTTCTGCTGTCTCCTCCCCGGAGCTGAGCCGATTCCCTCATAGGTATCGGTTCGAAGGCCACTGGAAGACGGGGATTATGGGTAACAGTGTTGGCTGATGGTGCCAAGCTGGTTTAGTCTTCCTTTGCAGTTTGTTTATTATTTTAATCCGAAAAGGGATAAAAAAAATAAATAAATAAACTGGAGAAAATGCTGAGGGATGTGGTAATTAAAAAAAATAAATGCTATTTCCTGAGCAGGGTCTCAGCCAAACACATGGTTGGATTAAAATTATGTTATAATACCTGTGTCTTTCTCTCAGGAATTAGACGCAGTGAAGACTGGTAAACATAGTTTTAGTAACAAATCTGGATAAACACGACAATCCTGTGCATATGCATGGCAGGAATGGATGAAGGTGTGACCGAATTGGCTATGAGGATCAGAATTCCTCGGCTTTGTGCACAGTATGGACAAAATGATCATTGCTTAAACATAAACCCTGTGACTGACCCCGGCTCCTTCCCTGTGCATTCTGGGTAAGGCTCCAGGCTCACCATGATCCTGTACTGGACAGTCACTTATAGATGCATATAGTTTTTATGCAGAAATGCAAGGCCTATTTTTCTTGAATACAAATTTCATGATACAAACTTTTTCTTGGGTCTCCAGCTTATGCCACTGCGATGTACGTTTTGAATGTGGCTCAGGAACATACAGAGGTGCTGCCAGAGAAAGGATTAGTGTGCCGTGATTTTATTGCTTTATGTTTACATGCCTGACCTGTTTCTGCTACTTTATGCTGACTGGATGCATAGCTCTTGCTGGTTGTCAGTGATGTTTGTAGCTAGGTTTTTTGGAGATTTTTGTACATTTTGATAGGTGTTGAGCCCACATAGGATGAGTAATTAGAAGATGGATGGATGTTATATGTTCAGAGTGTGCGCTTTCTAGATATTAATCAGCATATTTAATGTCCAGACTTCCATGTAAACAACTTAGTATGTGTACAGTGTTTGATATAACTATATGAATCTTTCTGGGGGTGATCATATATTTTATTTATCAGCCACCAGGTTGATAGAAAAGTCTTGCGAAAGCAGTATAAGGGTTTATATAGGGTGTCTGTGTTTGAGAGAGATTTATGTGTCACTGTGGCTCCCATGCTGACAGAATTTTATTCCTAAATGGGAGATTTTTCCAGTCCTATGGGAGTTATAACAAATTATGAATGAGATTAAATAAACTATGAACGTTTATGATAAATGTCTGCGTGGCCGATTGAGTTATGGAGTGAGCTGCCTTGTACAGCGTGACAGCTTTAGATGGAGCGATCTCATTTCAGAGAGAGAAAGTGTCAGAGGAACTGGAGGAACTCTGCTGCTAACGGAGCCCCTTAAATCTAGAAGGGCACAAAAGCTTCTTGAGAGAAACGTTTTATTTTTATTTCTTGCCTTTTCGTCCGTGACGTCACCGCCCGTGTTCTGACTGGCTTTTTTGTCCGGCGTGCCTCAGAGGCCGTTTGTGTGCGGCGCAGCTGCCCGGGTCGATTTCCCCGCCACGGGGCCTGGCGTGTCAGCCCCTGACACCCAAATACGTGTCATCTCCTCCTCCTTACATTTCCGCGCACTGCCGGCTGCCCCCTGTGTCTGGAGTGTTTTTGCCCGACCTCGTGACCTTACATTATCGCCGTGACGACGGTCAGGTTCAGAGGTCGCAGGCTTTGGGGTCACCTTCACCATAGGGGCTTGGTGCCCCTGCACTGTGACCAATGGCACATGGGGGGTGTGGGGGTGCAGTCTATGATCTCAATGGCACAATCAGCCTCCTATGGACCTCTTCAGGCCTAATCATGTACAGTTCATATCCTGGTAGATCAGTCCAGGCCATTCTGCCCTCCAGCAGGACTGAGACATAAAACCAGCCTTGTGTTTCTCTCTGTCTCTGGTTGTGGCTGTGTGTGTGTGCCTGTGTGGGTGTGTATGCCCGTGTCTGCATGCCTGTGTGTGCGGGTTTGCATTTGCCACATTGTGCTGACCAAATGTCCCCACAATGTGGCAAAAACTGTTACTTTTTAGCATGTGGGGACATTTTTCAGGTCCCCACAAAGATCTGTGAATGCAATTGAAAAACTGAAAACGCCCAAAGTCTTGTATTTTGTTTGGTTAAGGTTAAGGCTGGGTAGGGTTTAAGGTTGTCACATTATGATTAGGGTTTTTCCCCATAGAAAAAAATGAAGAGTCCCCACAAAGATATGAATACAAACGTGTGATTGTGTTTGTATCTCTGTCTATGTTTGTGCATGTGTGTGCCTGGGTATATGTCTGTGTGTGAATGCCTGAGTGTGTGTGTGTCTACCTCTGTCTGTGTTTGTGCATGTGTGTGTCTGGGTGTATGTCTGTGTGTGCATGCCTGAGTGTGTGTGTGTGTGTATGTCTGTGTCTTCCCGTTCCACACTCAAATTGATACTTCAGTTCTTCAGGTGTTTTTCATGTCACTGACTACAGAATGCAGGCCTGTCAGGTGATCTAAGTAAACCCAAAAGAGAGGGTGGGGCTTCAGTCTGTCGGCCTGCCCTCAAAGTGGTTTGGGGGGCTGCAGCTGTGCCCATGCAGGGAGAAACTCACACACACACACACACACACTCCCCTGCCCATATTCTGCCTGGTATGACAGGCACTAGGCTTGCTAGACGGTGCTGACACTTTTGTCTGAGTGAGATGGCGGGGAGTCAGGCATCACTGACGTGGTGCTGAAAAGACGCAGGTCTCTCTCCGTTTAAAAAGTACTTATGCAATCGCTATCCTCCTATCTCCTCCACGCGCCAGCCTCTGCGCCGTGGTGGGGAGACCCGAGATCTTCTGTATGTGGATATGCGCTCCAAAGTCGCTCTTCACACTTAAAAATACATAGTAGTAGCAGCTTATATTTTTGAGAGAATGAAAGCCTGAGGGGATCCGACTTGGCTTTATAGATGCCATATAGATAAAGGGGGTGATTTTAGCTTTCATTTGCCCTGGAGTAGAAACTATCAGCAGCGGGTCTCTCGCAGGAATGTGTGCATTTCTCAGCGAGGACGCCGCGGTCGATCGATCGTGGTCTGCGCCACACCTCTCCGCTTCTCTTCCTTCCTGCTGCCTGATTGGTCTCACCTTCATCCTGTCTCTTTCTCATTCGGCTCTTTGTTTTCCGTACATAATGAATCGGGGCTGAAATATCAACCATATGGCAAATAGGAAGCCTTAAGTTTGCCAGTTCTGTTCTCGGAAGATTACGAATCAAGGTGCGCTTAGCTTAAAGCCTAAAGAAACTTTTATTTCGGATTTGAGGAGTATGAAATGCTACCTGTATCCCAGAACCGGAATCTTCAGCTTTTACCCTTGAACTGGCTGTTTCCATGGCCACCATCAGTCCGGTTTCTCTACCAGGCTCGAGTTCATCTCGTTCCATCTTCCAAGGTGAAATGAGATGGATTTACTCCCACCTGAAATTATCTTATTATGATACTCCTTATAAGTCATCGTGGGGTGTTCTGGTACAAACAGATAGGGGAAATTATGGGATGCTAGCTCGCTCATCTCTCTGAAGAGGGCACTTGGCAGAAGGTCCGGAGTGTGCTGAACCTGGGAGAGGCCCCGTCCCTGGCTTGGCAGTGCTGGCCTTGCTCTAGTGTTTAGCTGTATTTATCACCCCTGCCGGCTGTCCCAGAACCCCCTGCCCCTGTGTGCTGTCTGTGGGGCCATAATTCTACAGGAGGAATGGAAGTGGGGCCAAGAAGGCCTCGGTAGTGCATCACCCCCTCCCCCCTGCCCCCGCCTCTCCCCCGACAGCAGACAGTCACTAACCAAGCATCATCGCCCTGCAGCCCCGATGTGCACTTACGCCTTGGACGGCCATACACTTGGACTGAGCTGCACTCGCTCTCACACAAGCATATCGGGGCTCAGGCACGGGCAGTGATGAATACAGCACAAACAAATTTTTTGTCTGACCCTCGTGCTGGACTGTTTTGACATTAATCATTCATTGCCTCCATTGTGGGATGTGACCAAGGTTGCCTGCACCCGCCTTTGTTTGATTTATTGTGCCTTGTTCCAAAGAGTCAGGTCTCCCAGAAAGCATTGTTCTCACAAACTCAAAGCCTTATATACGATGCAAATGATCCCTTAGATCTCTCAGAGCACATGTGGTATAATGACTGCTACTGTATAAATGGCACTGCCCCCTACTGGTCGGGGTAAGCTGGGCGACACATGTGGGATCAGTGTAGGGAGCCCCACGGCTGGCTGAGAGACCGCAGTCTGGAGCAGTGGCGCGGCTTGTGATTCACACCCGCATAATTAATTGATTCATTAAGTCGTGGCTTACTTAATTGCACCCTGACGACAAAGAGACAGCTGATAAAAAAAAGTAACGTACGACTCAAAATGCAAAAGTGTGTGTGTGTGTGTGTGTGTGGGGTGACGTATTCGCAACCCGCCTGGCCCCCACCCAGTGCATTTTCCCTCTTGCACAGTGCAGCACAGCAACCCTGTGACGGGCTGTGCAGGCCTTGTGGTTATTCGATCAAGCACTATGTAGGTAAAAATCATACGTTTCAAGAAGGTGATAATGCTACCCAATTGTGGCTTCCTGGTAACGGAGTGAGAAACCTAGGGAAGAGGAAAGCGTTTCATTGCAGCTTTTTGTCATTTGCTTTATCTGTGTAATTTCGGAGCTGGTTTAGGGATATCAAACGACTTATTCAGAAAAAAAAAAACCTTTTAGTACTTTAGTCTTTAACACAGATGCACTTTTGAATATTTCACATCTCCACATTAGACAAGCCTTTCTATGTTTTGCAGCTTCTAGCAATTAATTCTGCTTTAAACTCTAATTAGATACACATTTTCTAAATTGCCCATAAAGCCTGGATAATTAACTGCACTACAATTGGAGCTGGGTGGTGGTTATTGGCGTTTTTTTTTATTTCCCTCCCATGCTTCGCACCTTAATAAAAAGAGAACGTCACTGATCACTTAAGTGTTTTTTTTCTCCACTAAACTTCCTTCTATAAGTTGCATGGCAGTGAAGACCAATGCAAGATGCATGATTCAAGTGTATAATAAGATAGCAAAGGGACCATAAGCTGGATCTTGTCCCCGCAGTGGCTCAGTGGGAGCCTGATGGACAAAACTACCTCACCTGAATCGCTCCAGTGAAAGAACAAACTTACAATGAGCACAATCGGCAAGAAAAACTCGACATAGTTCATTGACGTGCATGACTGGATAGGGTGTAGAGTTTGGAGCAATAAATGAAAGAACATTCCCTGCCTGGCGGGTTAGGACATTGTGCCTGTGATAGGAAGGTTACCGGCTCAAATCCCACTCGCGGGAGTTGTACTTACGCAAACATGTCCTGAGGGCAGAATGAAAATGGATTGGTTCAGAGAGGGAACCAATGAGATTCTAGAGGAGGTGGGTCCAAGCAACTAAAGGAGGCATCTGATTAGCTGGTCTGACGTCTGACACAAGGTCTGATTGGTTATCTCTCTGAACCAATCTTTGTTCCTTCTGCCCTCAGAGCATGTTTGTGTAAGTAAAACTCTCATGAGCTCAAATCCCGGGGTCATCGGGGTATTTCACCGCTAGACTCTAGAGCAAGGTATTTAACCCTCAATTGCTCTTGGGACTGGCTGACCCTGCTTTCTCCAAAAATTTACATTGGATAAGTCTCCTGAATAAATGCAATGTAAATGTATAGAACAGTTTGACATGAGCTGGTAGGCAGTCGAAGGAGACCTAGTCCAACGTGGCTGTTTTTGGAATCCACACAAGGTGTGCAGTAACCAATTGGATGATGCAAGCAGGCAGGCTGTCCCGCCTCCCGCTTCTGTATAATCAGCAGAAGGTCCAAAGGTGTCCAGGGGCACTGGGCCAGCACCTGGGTAGCTGACTTTGTACAGTAGAACCACATCCCCTGGATGTTCTGCAAGGAATCTGGGAGGGAGACATTTGCTAGATTGGGTCACCAATGCTAAATCTTAGAACCTGGCCTATCTGTCCATAACGGTTCCAGTAGACCTACTAACACAAATATGTCACCTTCCCTGTGTAGGACCCAAAGATAGATGTTGCAAAAAAAACATTCTAGTGTTTTCTGTTTGGATAACCTGTAATGCGATGTCATTGGGTGAACATGCAAATGTCACCATGTGAGACAAGTAATCCACATCCACACCACTTTTCAGAATGCCTTATGCCGCATCACTCCTAGGCTCCTCCCCTGCGATTAATTGTGATATGTGATTGGAGCAGAATAATGGTGAATATACAATAAGCTGTGATTCACAGTCCCAGTGCCACTACTGTCTACTGGATTAGAGGGTGATATTGGTCTCGCAAGTTCTATTATGAATGTCCTCTGAGATCAAATACAGATGCAAAAGGCACAACACATAATTTTCATTCCCATAATACTTTAACCTGACAATGCACATAAAATAAACAAATGCATAATAACCATATTCTCCGGAGAGAATGCTTATAGCAGTTTTTTTGCAGAACCACAGGGTTGGTGCTGTCCCAAAGTCTTCTGGGAATTACCGCCTAATACAGCTTTAATTTGGAGACATACAAGCACGCTCCGGGTAGTCAAACAGCTCAGCACCGGCGGGCTGAAATTGGATTTCCTAATTTAATCATATCCCTCGAATGTACGGTTGGTTTTCTAGAAATTAAACTTCCATTAGTTTGACTGCGATTGTATTTGAGTCTCTATTAATGCGTTCATTTAGTTTTTACATTTAAATGTTTTTGTGATTCTAGCTGTCATGCATTGATGACTCTCTTCATATCCAGCCCTTGCTCTCGAGGTGATTATTCGGCAGTGTGATTATAGCTTGATCAGATCTGTTGTTTGCAGTTAAATGTGTAGGTATGCAGTATGTGCACACAGCTGGAATCTCCCGTGTACATACAGTAACAGTGGACGGAAACACAGATATGACGTCTGTTTATATGTAAATGTTTTGCTGTCCTGGAGGAGCATTTTAAAGTGATTTGGGAGTCTGCTCAATATTGCATTTTCTAATTTAGCAAATAAACAGGCTTCCTTTTCTTTTTGGCATTTTAATATTTCGACACTTTGGGAACAGTGTTAGACCATGCAAAGATGGTTGCTGTAATAATGTGCATGAGGGAACAAAGGACAAAGGACCCCCCCCCCCCCCCAATATTGAACGTTTTTTGATATCCCAAAACAAATTCACAGAAAATTGGCTAGGTGACCCCAATTCTGAAACCCCATTGGAACAAAGCTGTAGAACGTCACCCTGCTTACAGCCAACATATTAAAGTAACCGCTGTCACCACATGCTTTTTCCTGTTTTGTTATTGTGCTACTGGCCTTAAATGTAATATTAAGAAGTGACATTAAGAAGTTTTAAAAAGTATTAAATCTAATTAGGCTAAACTTGCAGAGACCTCGTGCACAGAATATATATTGTTGCTTCCCTAGCTCTGGGCCACATCAACACCTTCTATGGATATTGAAATACAGTATTTTAGTTTTCACTCTGCATGACGTTCATTTGTTTTTCACTGAGCACACCACACACACCATGAATGTCCATGAATTCATAACAATATAGGGACTTTCCATTCATTTATATGGGCATAACCTTAATACCAATCACGACACCCTTAAGCCCCTACTGAGCCCTAAATTTATCCATTATTAACCGAAGAAAATACACAACTTTTGGCATTTTTACTTTTTTAATTACATTCACAGATTTCTATAAAATGAAGTGTGAAGTACTGAGGTCCAGTTGAGGTCTTTATGTCCTCACAAGTATAGTAAAATCTGCACACACACACACGTGCACAGTCCATGTATTCCTATCATTATGGGGACACTGCTTTCATTCCTACGTGCATAACCCTGATCCGAACTATGACACCTTAAATCCCTGCCCAGCTCTACATTGGGTCCCCACACTGTAATAATTACAAAGTCACACACACACACACTGTGGCCTGCTGTGTGGTGTAGTAATGAATGCCTTTTTATGCTCTTACTTGGCACACTGCTTCCTCTCTCTTGCACATTTAATATGCCTGATTTGTCATTGAGTTGCGAAGGAAAAATAACAGGACGACAGTGGTGATGTGTGTGGCAAGTAGCAATGGTGATACATCACGTCGCTTCATTGGATCATCTTTTTCCGACTTTTCCGTTGTCCCTTCATGGCTGGGGGGGTGAGTGATGGGCAAACAAACATGGCTGCCGCTGGACCTCCCTCAGTCTGAGCACGCTCATTAGGGCTTGCTTGTTGCTCCCTGTGAGCCCCGGCTTGGTCGGTATTAAAGGCGCCTCTCCTCCTCGAGCACCAGGTGGTTGTGGCAGCCTGTACTCTCGTGGACTAAGTGGCCCATCCGTACAGGAAGCACTTTGTGGCAGCCTCTTCCCCCACCGTACATTATGCCTAATGACCCACAATGCCATCCCATTAGAAACCGAGCCTCGCCCTTCCGGGAAGATCGCCCTCGAGTCTTATGTAAATGCTAATGGTACAGGCTGGGCTATCCTCAGTGGCGACCCTGATGTACTGGGGCTTCTGGTCTGGTCCTGGCCCCGCTGGTGAGCCCTGCTGGTGAGTCTTCCCTGGTGAATCCCCTCCTTGCTGGTGCGTAGGCTGCTATTTCACCCCTGACCCCCCTCTGATAGCTGACACGGGGCACCCAGAATGCAGTGAAAACTCAAGTGCATGAGATTGGAAGTCCTACAGCAAGAAAGTGGCCAATACGATGGATTTGGGGAGATTTATTGATGATGGGCGATGGATTTGGGGGGTTTATTAATTATTAGCTTGCGCTTATATGCGAGGTGACGAAGCGCAACCCATTATCCCAGTTTATATTGTGATATATTCAGTGGAACAATTAGGTGTACATTCTTTCACTGGAAGAGTGCTCATGACACAGTTAAACCACTGGTGCAGTGAAAACGACTCACTGGAGGCCTCCTCAGGCTCCTGGTTCATCCCTGCTGGGGAGTTCACAGTATTTTTCTGGCTGTGAACCTAGATATTGGTACGAATGGGATGATGTGTCTGTCTGACGTGAGAATTGAAAACGTGGCCTCCCCATACTGCCCTCCAGAAACCCCCAAAGCTCACGATCTAGCGGGGGCGAGCCGAAGCTGGCTGATTGGTGCCCGGCTCGGTCCCACTGTGTCGAGTAACCAGTAGGGCACCCTCTGCTGTACGTGCTTGGTCTGAGCACCGTCCCTCTTTCTGTAATGTGGACATGGTTAGGGGCCATTGTGGGAGATGAGGCTCTGTGGGTACTGAGCAGACCTGTGTTATCCCCTCCACATGACATTGCCGTACTGCCGGAACAGGGGTGCTGCTGGTAGATTTTAGGACATGCCACCCAGGGCGTTAAAGCTGGTGCCCCATTTTACTGTGGACAGCTTGTGAAGGAGCCATATTGAAATTTAAAATCCCTGTTGAACAGCATGCTAGGAAGGGAGGGCTAGATGCAGCATTGCAGATGCGATTGGCTGCGGGCATCATTTAAGAGCGGTCCCATTGGCTGGAAAGGCTTTGTCTGTGATATGTATGATGAAACGGGCAGTGCTGAAATGTGGAGAGCTGTGTTTATATTCCCCATGTACCCTCCTGCCCTCTGCACCCTTAACAGCAGCCCTACCTTTCGGTGTCAGATAGCCAGGCCTGTTGACCTCTATAGCTCCCCACTTTTCCCATTAATCTCCATGCGGGTGTCACTTCTCGCTGGGGGGTGCTGCAGAACTGAGTGTATACATTTATTATGGTTATTTTATTTTCTCCTGAACACATCTCTTAGGCTAGGAAACAAACTGGTTTTCCAAGTATGCCTGCTTCGTTTATGTTTTCTAATTCTAACCCCCACAGACGTATGAGGGTATAGCCAAAGCGTGTTATAGTTGATATTATGATGTTGTGCTTGAGGGATTCTAGTGAATAAAACATAATAGCAGCTGTAATTTTTACCCCTGTTAAATATCTGTTAGGAGCAGTTCGCAGACTCGGGATGGGATTCTGACCCGAAACCTTGCTGCCCACTGAGCTTTGCACGGTCCTTGGCATAGATTATCAGCTCTCATAAACACCCACACGGCATTTAACAACACATCAGAATGACATGTCAATGCTTTGCATTAAGGTTCTGCAAGATTGTGCATCATTGCGCCCCCTCCACAATAAAGCGGTGGTAACTGCTCGGACCATTCAGTCCAGTTGCACTTTGTGTCTGTGAAAGCAGACATGGCTGTATTTGGTCAGCTTGCTTGTAGTTCTGTCACTATTGGACCCCTCGTTTAAGAAACATACCGCCGAGGTCTGTTTATTCTTTTTCTTAGTTGTGCCGATGTGTGGCTAAATGCAGGAAACCCATGTTAGCTGATCTCTGAGCTTCCCCTGCAGTGTGTAGTGAGGTTTATCCCTGAAGAACGGAACAAAAAATGTCTTCATTAGGGAAAGCGACATACCTGGTAAGAGAATCTTAACAAAGTGATTTGTTATGGCGGAAGCGGATGCTGAAGATTTATTCCTGTCGTGTAATTTCTTTTTTAAGGCTACAACTATTGTTGTGTTCAGGCAGACCGGGGGCAATTCCAAGATTTTTTTGCTCCCAGGAGGGGGGAATGAGAGGGGACATAATTCATAATTAGCCTTATCATTAAGCAATGATATGTTTTGAATTGCTGATTGGGCAGGGGGCACACCAGGGGCCACTCAACTTCCTGCAGATTGTTTTGGGGGATCTTGGGTAAATTGGCCCGTGAAGAGGGCAGCTTGGGTATGGCTGCCTGTGAGTGAGGGGTCACACCCATATGGACATAGCTGCCTACCAGGGAACCCCCCCAAATGCCCCTCCTGGGACGGCACCCTGGTAACTCCACCCGAGGGCTGTATGTTGGGTCCACTACACCCTGACATCTTTCTGTATGGGACCCATATTCCTCCATTTGTTGGCGGCAAACAGCTCCCCCCCCCAATGACGAGTCGTGACAGGCACTCTGTACCACACCCCGGGAACAACCTCACCTCAGGTGTCCTTAGCGTCCTGTGATTGGGGTTGGAGGTGTATCTGAACAGCCGGCAGCTGAGAGAAGGCTGAGGGCGCCCATGGTCACCGGCCATGGGAAGAATATTGTGTAGCTGAGCACTATGGGAACTTGTCACAGTTAGGCCACCGTTGTCATGGCTGCCCTGCCTAGTTACACATGGCCAGTGCATTTATCAAAATGACCAAATAAACACTCATTAGTACTAATTTATATAGCTGGACATCTCACCGTAGCAATTTGGGCTGAGAGCTTTGCTCAAGGCTAACACACCGCGTTGTGCGTTTCGTGTTTTCATAGAGCGCTCAAAGGTTTATTCTCAAAGTGGACCTTCTCGGCCTTGCACCTATAATTCCCTGGATTAGGAGTCAAACTCGTGGCACCGCACAGAAGTTACGGTCCCGCTGAATTGTGCTCAGGCTTCGCTGTGCATATGCTGTGCTTTTGATGTCCATGAAGACGTTTCTGTTTAATCCTATTTGTCAAATCCAGGCTTTTATTATTCTGATTTAACACAACAGCACCTCGATTTCCATTCGGCTTCCTTCAGCTTTATTTATGAACTGTCAACACACGCCCCCCCCCCACCCCCACCCCCACCCCCCCGCCCGCCATATGTATCACTTTAGGAGGGGCCACAATGGATACTAAATCAGATTTATTGTGGATATGGAGTGGGCCCAACCTACTGCACCAGCCCAAGCACTGAAGGTGGCGATTCCACCAGAGAAAGATTGATGGCTCTTCTGCGCATAAGATGCTGTGTTGCCATACCAGGGCAAAATGGAATCAAGGACACAGGGGGCGCTATAGCTACTTTGGAAATTAAAGGAGCCGCACTTCAGAAAATATTGGCCGACAGTCAGACAGTCGTGCCACTTGTTTTTCAATAATTCAGCGATGCAGTCGAGGTCTGTATTTTCTAATGGAATCTAAAAATACAAAGAGAGCCTATGTGAGGCTGCTCTAATACAGGGGGGGGGTGAAATCTCTATGGGAAAATAAAGCTTTGCGGCTGGTGAGTGTGCGAACGCTGTTATGAAGAAAATGTCACGGGCACTCAGTCAAGGTGAGCGGCGCATGTCTGAGGCGAAGGGAAAAAAACGCAGCTTTTTGTCCTGTTTTTGTTGCAGTTTATGGTTTTTTTCTGCTTCATTGCAGGCTTTAAAAAGTGTTTTCTTATTGAAGCCGGTTTTCGTTAGTCACGTGGCACGGCTTTTGCAAGCAACTCGGCATGCTTAGCTGTGTAAAGGAAACCGCGGTCGAATTTGTCAAAGAAACATTGCTGGTATGAAATTGCAGATCTAGGTGATTTTTCTTTTTTTTCGATACTGTGCTTGTGTTGCACATTTCCTTCATATTTAAGATAAAATAATAAACCCCGACATGCCCTAATCTCCGTCTAGTAAATTAATTGCTTCTTGGGGCTGCATTTCAGTTTATTCGGTTATCCTGGCAACTTTGTGTGCGGAGCTGCCGAAAGTAAATTTAGCTGGATTAAGCCGGGCATTTTCCGGGCTGATAAAATTAGAAAGCGAGAAGAGGGACGGGGAAAAGAGCATGTGTCTGAAACAGTGTGAGAGATCTGGCTTTTTGGAATGACGGCTGAGTCATCTGAAAGGGAACTCCGAGCGCTTTCTAACGGGGAACTACTGCTGCCTCTGGAATATTCTATCTGGAGTGGCAGTAGCCGAGCCCAGGGGCTCTGAGTAAGCTTCCCGCTAATGGTGGCCTTCCATAAACTGGCCGCGCCCCACACTGCTGGCAGCCATTGCCATCTTTCTGCTATAAATATATCACTAGTTTGCTATATAGATTGTGTGTAAAACGTATAAGGGACCAGAACGTCTTTTGTTAGCAATGCTGTATAAAACTTGCTGTGGGTAGCAGTACAGGTTCTAGCCAGCAAGCATCGCCGCTGATGCCCCCCCCCCCGGTCAGAGGCAAAGTGAAATTGCCTGGCACGTCAGTGCCCCATCAGAAGTTGGTGCATAAGGCATTAGGCGGCTAGCTATAGTGCCTATAGGATTCCCTGGCCCTGCTGGGGAGGGGAGGAAGGGACTATTCGGGAGTTCTATTCCAGAGCTGGGGGCAGAGTTAGGTGTGACCGAAAGATGGTGGGCGGGACTTATCCGACATGTCTGTCTCAGCTTCTTCGCCAGGGATGACTCCAAGGGCCATCGGCTTATGGGATTGGCTGCAAAGGGTGTGAGTTTGGCCATCAGGGTATGTGTTCTTAACCCAATCACTTAACAGTAAAGCAGATGATGTGAAGCTGATGAACAGCCGTATAATATGTATGTAGCTGAGGTTCCCTTTGATGGGTTTTGTGCCATTTTAGTCTGTAGTCCTCTGTTGTCCTCAGCCACATATTGTTGATATCCTGATAAACGTGGTTCATTTTCTGGAGTAAGTAAAATGGCTAACCTATGTCACAGCAGCAGTGTGACAGATTAACGGTTCATGCCGTTATCATTTTCAGCTTTGTAACAATGGCTTGTTTGTTAAACCAACCAAGGTATGCATTTTGATGTGTTGCATATTAAAGTGCAGTACGTGGTTTCTTTTCAATTTTTGCCTGTCTTTGAAGCTGGCAACATTGCTAACAGGCTTTACTATATGGAGTTTTACAGTAATTCCATAATTAACACTCTCCACTATGGTTTCTCCAGTTACACATTAAGATTGGAGAGCGTTATAATGAGCATCCCACGGAATGTGGCACCAGACACTGAAGCTAGTGAACTTTACATCCATGTGTCTGTAAATGCTGACCTTATTGAACCTGAGCATATCCCCGGTCTATTTGTATTGATTAAACCCAGTCTTGCTCGGCCCAGTCTCAAAGACTGCATTACCATCGGATTAAGGGGAACGCTGAATCTCTGTAAGTGCTCTTGCAGGAAGATGGAAATGGCTTTGCTGAACCCTGTCTGTCAAGTAGGAGCTAAATTTTAATTCACCTTAAGCCTGCTTATGCGGGTTTTGTAAGACCCTAACCATCCATAGTTTTAAAAATGTAATGTTACTGTGTAATGTAGGGGATTCCAGAGGCAGTGTGCTGTCATAACCGCAGGAAAGAGACTGAAGCTGAATTGCTTCATTGATCTTATTGGGCCGAAGAGAGAAGATTTTCTAAATAAGTGAAAATGTAAGTAAGCTGGTGCCTGTTTTTGAATAATAAAAATCACCATGTCAAGGTTCGCTCTCATTTTTTGGGTATAACATTCACATGAGCAAAATTCACTAGCGTATCACTAGCATCCACAATGATCGATGGAATGTGGCTCAGTAGGTTAGCACGCTGTGCCAGTCAGTGCCTCTAAAGCGAGGAGGAGCTTTAGAGGTCATTTTATTTCTTTTGGCCTGTGCATTTATCCAACACACACAATTTATAATTTTTACCCATTTAAATACCTACATATTTCACTGTAGTGCTTCAGGTTGAGTGTCTAGTTCAAGGATGGTAAAGCATTGCCCCGCCCCCTGATTTAAACCCACAATCTCCAGGCTGTAAGTCTGGGTCTGGAAACAAGGCTACCTGCTATTATATACTATTATCTGCTGTTAATCCAGTGCGTTTCAGCTGTGATTCATTCGGGGGAATTATTATTGTTCTAATTCTTTTTGTACCAAGTTGGCAACCCTGCCTCATTATCTCTAAATAAATTGCTGCAATTTTAAAGCAGTTTTTGTCTGCATTTTTCAGACAGCTTATATGGCCGAGGGTCATACTAAAAGCGGTTTGCCTAAATAATTTTCTGTGCGTAGCACCATTTGTAAATTTGGCTTAGCAGAGATGTTTATCACCGAGATGGAGGCTCTACTTATTTCATTAACAATGCAGAGTGGAGCTCCCTCAACTTTAAGCACAACATTATTACAAGCTAAGCTTCAGTTGCCTGTTACCTCATTAGAATAACAGAAATTTTACATGTGTAACTTGTGAAATCTCAATAACTAAGCTCCCAAACAGCCTCTGTGAGAGGAAGCCAAGGTTGGCTTAGTTCATACATCAGACTAATTGTGCCTGAAGGTTTGGAAGGGGGTATGGTCGTTATTTATATTAGGAGATGACTGGCATGATAGGCAAGGTGTCAGGGATCTTGGCCTTTAACATGTTGAGTTCAAACAAAGATCTGTTGAACCTTTGTTTGCCAAGGTTTTATGAGTGATTACATGGCATTTCAAGGGGTGGATTCATGCAGGGGATATCTGTCATGCTCCAGCCAGGGGCCCTGCTTAAAATCAGGGCCCCACCCTGCTTTGGGAAAAATCGAACAGGTACAGTGGTTATATCTGCCACATTTTAGTATCCATGCTGATGTCTGCCATGGCCCCCCAGGTAAGTTAATCCTCCCCTGGCTGTTTCTTTGACGGTTTCATACTTGTATGCATTTTTAAGTGAAAATAGCACAACCATTGGCTTTTACTCAAATGTTTACCGCTGCCTGATTTTGCAACAGTCTGGTTCAAAATTTTCTTGGCTTAATTTGTTACTGGTGGAAGATGCAGCTCAAGTTCTGCGAAAGGGTGTGTTACTCCAAGAAAAAAAAAAAAAACAGCTTGTAAATGTTATACAACATAACAGGATTATACACAAAAGGGGATTAAGAACAATGCATTCATATAAGCATGAAATCCAGAGTACTCAATGACAGGGTGCAGTAAATGTGTGCTCTGTGTGTAGTTCGCCGGTTAAGTTTCTAGCATTAAACTTTTTCTTTTAGATGTAAAATCACTCACAGAAAAAGCCTCGCATGCAATAAATTAGTAAAACACTTGGCTCTTTCTTCAGTAATCAATGCCTCAAAAGTATCAAAGGGATTAATAGGAACTAGGTCAAATAATGCATAAACCACTACGTGTCAATAGTTTCAAACTGCTTGATTAACCGTTTGCCCTTAATGTTTAAATTATCAGATAATGGAATTAAACTGAATCCACATGTATCTTGCCAAACAACAAGAAATACTTCAATATTAGCAAGTTCAAAGTTCCCCTCGATTTCTAATCCCAATGGTGTAGTCTTGGCAAATCCACCCACTATGTGGGAGTTTTTGAACTGAGAATACATATATAAGATAATATAGCCGATAATACACTGCATGTGAAAGACATGAGTTTTGTTTGCAGATTAACAATGCAAGGCTGCTGGTTCACTTAGAGAGAGCTGAAAAAAATGAAAATTCACATTCATACAAAACATTATATTTCATTTATATATTTCTGTTATATCTCTATGTCAGTGATTATAAACCCGGTCCTCAGGGGACTGCCAGACAGTCCACGTTTTTGCTCCCTCCCATCTCCCAGCATACCTGAGTCAAAAAACTGAGAAAATGTGTCTGGGGGTTTGCAAGGACTGGGCTGAGAAATTCTGATCTATGCCTTGTATATATGGTGGAGAATCAGTGTGTTTGTGGAGGACTGTTCTCCTCTAAGAGCTGTTAGAACGTGCCAAGCTGAGGATGTTGATGAAAAATGGGCAGGAATTCCTCCATGCAACTTTTCCCGGACCCCCAAATGCTTGTGAGTCTGAACTGTCAAAATCCCGCCTTGTCCTTCAGGCCTACCGTAGCATGTAGAAAGCTTCCTGATGTCTGACAGACCTCAGAAGCAAGCCTTGAAGAGACCCTCTCCCACTTTCCCAATGAATTATTAACATTCTGTCTGCTCATCACTTTGTTCATTTCCCAGAACCGCCAGTGCTGGGAATTATGGTATGTGAGGCAAGATGGGGTGCCAGTCCATCACAGGGCTAGTAGCTGGTTGTCCAGCAAAATGCACAATTCAAAAAGTAATATCATCCAGCACCGTCACTGTCAAAAATTCCTAAGTCAGAGCAATTGTTGGTTAAAAGCTGGGAGAGTCAATGTGGATTAGCTTGAGCGAGGAGGATTTCATTGACATTTTATTATATAAGAATTCTGTGTGTCAGATTAAATATCAAACCGCATTAGTCACTATTTAATTTACAAAGGGGTGTATACAACAAACATTATTATATTCCATTAATTTGATTTGTATTCCCATATTAAGATAGCTTAATCTCCTATTATATATGGATTTTCTAAAATGTCTTATACAGTTTAGTATTGATTTAATAATTTTGTTCTTGTTTCTGTTTTCTCGCGATGACTCTCACATCAAAATGTACATATGAAATCAGTTTTATCACGTGGGCACACATTACACTGCTTTTTGTGGCTGTGATTGTGCTTTATTCACGTAACTTATTCTTACTGTTGGATATACAGTACTCCTCAGCCTATAGGGCAGCTCGCTTAACCACTGCGCCACCTGCTGTCCAAACATGTAATCGCAGCTTCCTAAAAAGTGCTCTTTGAGTTACTTTTGTAGACCTAAAGCTGTCTAGAAGTCCTAAAGGTGCACCAGTGCTGCAGAGTTTTTTCGGTACAGTGATGTAGGGCAGCACTCTTTCCTTAATGTGCCACAGATCTTTGCTGGCTCTCCTGCAGAGTGGGGTAAACCGCTTCCTGTCAGCCAGTTGGCTAAAAAGAGGCGATACAAATAGTCCAACATTACAGTGCCTCTATCCACTCTGTCCCCCTTTGCTGCACTGCAAATGCTCCCCATAAGTCATTTTTTCATTTTCCTGAATACCTGAGAAACGTCTCAGCTCTTTACCCCGCTCTGGCCTTAAAGGTTATACCTCAGTTTTACCAAATTAGAAGGTCATTTGTATCCAATGTAGTAAATTAATTAGGAACAAAAAAGCAGCTGGAGAGAATAGGGTAACAAACAACTGCGATGACTAACTAATGACTCAAGTACAACTATAAGACAAATATCCATTATCTTATGATTGTGGGTTAACATTGGTCGGGGTTAGACACTGTATGAGGTTTTTGTGTGAGTCCTGTGGTTTCTTTTTGCACATTTTGTGCTTTAGCTGCGTGGCCATGTCAGTTATTATATCCCAGAACTTAGCATAGAAATACTTTCTTCATCCATGTAGGGAAATTGCATATCCCACTAGACCGAATCCGGCAGCCAGGCCCAAGATTTTAAAAGTAGTCTATGGGGGGTGGGGTGGGGGTTTTGTGTCGAATTCATGGCCAAAGAAAAAGTTGTCAATCCGGGGATGGGGGGGGGGGGGGGGGGGTG
>JAODKL010000021.1:23643779-23654782 GCA_026780765.1 Petrocephalus schoutedeni | reverse complement strand
GGGGGGGGGGGGGGGGGGGGGGGGGGGGGGGGGGGGGGGGGGGGGGCGGGGGGGGGGCGGCGGGGGAGGGGAGGGGGCTGCAGGTTTAGTGTAAGATCTGTGAAGGGAGTCACTGGTTCTGATCCCTGCCCTTTGTGACTTTTAATGAAAGGCAGCTGCTTGTAGTGTGAAGTTCGTCCCTGTTCAGGGACGGAGGGGAGGGGGGGGGTGGTGACAGCTGGAATGAGGTAGGAGAATATGTGCAGGATCATCGATCACCCCCTTCCTCTCAATGGCCTGTTACAGTCTGTGAATTTCCGATCTTGCTCTCTGAAAGCCCAGCTGTAGGTACTTCATATGTAAATCAGGAATGCGAGCTTGTCTTGTGATTGGCCGTCAGTCCTCTGCGTTTCTCCCGCTATGTTAAGGGATTGGTAGCTCCGACTTTGTGATACTTGACGAATCCTCCGCCAGAACTCCGTAAGGGTCATTTTGTCCTTCTGGGATGGTGTCTCCAAACTGGTACTGTTTGAGTGTTATTTTTCAGTTTGTTACAGCTTTATAGCATTCTGTCACAATTCAGCGGCCTCCTGCTTCTGTGTGCGAACAATAAATACAACTGGTTTGTTTTGGAAGCTTTCAAGACATATAATAATACATCGGCCCGGGCTGCCCATCCTTCTGTGTCGTATAACACGTCTCATATTGTTCCGTTGTTTGGGACTAGGGACTGGTATCCTTCTAAACTTCACGGCTCATTCTGTCTCTGAACACGCCCATGTTAATGTTAAAGTGGTTGAGCCGTCGTTGTTTACATGTGAGTCAGCAAAAAAAAAAGAAGACTTTATTCATCAGCCCCTGTCATATATTTTACACTTTCACATGGCTGGAGGCGGGAATGCCCTGGGCCTCAACCCAGATTTGATGAGGGCTTTAGCCGGCGCTCTTCGGCCCGGGGGTGTGAGTTCTCTGCCCCGGCAAGAGGAATGCCCAGTGGTGCAAACTTCCTGCGCGATCCGTTGCACGGTTATCCGAGTGCGGCTGTGTCCGAGTCTCTGCTGAAGGCTCTCCTAAGTTCTCGCCTTCCTGAGATGGCCCGCGTGTTGGTCTGAGCACTCAGTATGCAGAGCCTCACACACTCTGCACACCCCTATTTCTCAAACAATGATGCTCCCCACTTATGCACGTAGTTCACCGGTGTGCCCCAAACCAATTTGGACACATGCATTTTAATAAAATTTTTCTATATTCATATACTGGCATTTTTTTCCTCCCTGAATGTTTACATTCCGCTGCATTTGTTGACTGATTATATTATGTGATTATTATTGAACCAAAAGACTGTGTTCCGTGTGCTCTCATATTACAGAGTAATAATTTAATATTGCGTGGGGAGCAGTTTCTGCGCAGGTTGTAGGGTACATGCTGCTATCCTCCTTCAGTCGATGCACGCTCTCTCTCTTGTTTAATGCACTGACCTGTAAGTCACGCTGTTTGAAAGCATGAAAGCCAAGCCCAGGGATGTAAAATCAGACTCTGTCAGCCCCGGGAGGAATATGTCCAGAGCGCAGGATGTAGTGCCACATAAGGGATGTGACTCATCCTCACCGCGAGGTCCTGGGGCTCTCAAGTTCGAGACAGTCCTGCTCCAGGATGATATCGCCGTGTACGTGTCCAGACCTCAAAGCAAGATGCAAAGACTCGGGGCGTCACCGCAGTAAATAATGGGCCTGCACAGCTGCATGTTTGGATTGTGGGCATCATCTTAGCTGGAGTGCTGGTTCAGTGTGGCCTGTGATTAGCCAGCTCACACAGACCTGCTCGGAGAACCAGCTCACTGATGGACTCTGTCCACAGCTTCCACCCTGCTTTTATTAATCAGTGCTCATTTTGTTTGTATTCTATAATGTTAGCATGCCAGGGGGTGGGGGGGCAGTCAATCGCTCTTGGACCCCCAGATGTGTGTTTCCACCTTACTCGGGAATATTTGGTTCCTTTCCTCCATTGTCTTGTGAGGTTCATTCATTCTTTCCTTTATCCCTCTTTCATGCACCATTCTCTATAAGCGATGCAGTAATGAATTGCCACACTCTTCTCAAGTGCCTTGGGGTAACTGTGGTATGAATGAAAGACTCTATATAAAGATAAACTGAACTGAGTAGTAATGGTAAAAGTATGTAAGAGCGGGAGCCGTGTACAACTGAGAGCAGTGATGCACGTTACCATGACGGCGACGCACTTACAGTGCTCTTCATCACTGGCGTCAGTTAAGGAGGCCCTTCTGAGTAAAGGATGGCCATCACTGGATCCAGTGTGTGGGCTTCCTTCTTCTTGAAAATTCTGGTCCCCTGGGCAGTAGTGTTTGGTCTCCATGCCCCGCTTAACACTCTACAGGTGGATGTGTGCCCTTTCCATGCCTACAACAGCCAGCTATTATCCAGCAAAACTCACAGGTACAACTCACCAAAATTAGCACACTGTAGTTAATTTAAATGTACTTGTTTTGGTAGCAGGAATAAAATGTGGGGATGAGGTAGTACACACAGGTCTATTTGCTGTTGTGTAGTCAGTTTAATTGCATTTAAGATACCACTCTATCTTGGGGGTGTGTCTGGGAGGTTAATCCACTAAAGTATAGCAGCACACTGATTTGTTTTAGAATGAAGTAACCTCCTGTTCAACACAGGACAATGCAGGCAGCACATTGCTCAAATAGGCATGTGTTAAGGGGAAGTAGCATTAATATACACTACATGGCCAAAAGTATGTGGACACCAGCATGCCCAACATCTCCTTCCAAAGTGCGGTATGTGGACACCAGCTTTTTCAACATCTCCTTCCAAAGTCTGTGGACACCAACATGCCCAACGTCTCCTTCTAAAACCAAGGGTGTTAATGTGACGTTGGTTGGCCCATTATTGCTGTAATAGCCTCTGCTCTTCTGAGAAAGCTTTAGATGTTGGAACATTGCTGGTGGGTTTTGCTGCCTTTCCGGTTTGGTATTTATTTGTTCATCTCCCAGCATATTTTCCAGCTTTCAGCTGTGAGGCACCTTGAGAGCAGTGAGTTTCCAATGAGCCTCCAGTCTCTCGTTAACCCCACTCGTTCATGTGTTGTTCCTTTGTCTCCTCACTGCTGGGAGAGATGTATGGAGATGGGACAGGTCTAACACCCTTCATCCTCAAGCTGAGCGCTCCAGCTGGCTCCTGTTTCTGCTGCCCAGCAGAGGTGTCAGCTGATGGGCAAGGTGCCACGCAATGCGGTCACGGGGGCGTGGAGGATGGGCCGGCGCGGTCTTGGCCTGGGATGAGCTTTCGTAAGCTTCTAGAGCTGAATGTAGGCCAGCTGTCCCCCAGCACACCTCTCCTTCAGAATGGTTTTGGGTGGCTGGAGATTTTAAGCACTTTTATTCGTTCTATAACCCTAGAATAGTGAAACGGGGGGCTGTTCCCTGCCCCATCATGTGGGCGTAGATCAGATACAATATTGGTGAGATCCTCAAGTGATCTTCGATTTCATTATTACTCCGTGGCCATATTCGCTTTAAGTAAGCTATCAGGATGCTATTTACTGTAGGACCACAATGGGATGTATTAATCTGAAAGAATAGGTCTGTCGATTCACACTGCTCACTTTCTGTAATGAGGACAACAAGTACAATGGAACTGATAGGGAGAAAAGAAAAAAAAACGAAATTGATCCCGTAATCCTTCACCAAAACGCCATTCTCTTAATTCATTGTGAGCTCCAGTTCCAGAGGCATTATCCTACATTAAAATAAATGTGACTACATTAAAACAAACTGTATGCAGTTACCAAGCTTAGCAGGAAGAGGAGAATGAAAATATTCAGTTTCAAAAAAGTAAGCCGTGCTCGGTCGATACTGACCGCATTTATCCCCGCTGGAGTCTGCACCTGCAGTCAATATGGGCCTGATTCAGATTGAATTACAGTAATCCCTTGTAGCCAGGACTTTTTTTTCTTTCTAAGAATATAAAGAATATATATATATATATATATATATAGTTTCTCAGTTTGAGCTGAACTCCGCCCCCTCCATATTTTTGTGCACAGGTGGAAAAATCGTGAGAAAGAGGGAGACTGGTGATGCCACACAGTTGAACCGCATGACATATCCGTCATGCGGGGGGCAGTGCCGTGTACCACAGTACGCGGACCCCGTGCCCCCCCCCATCCCCTCTGCCCCTCTTTCGCAGATGGCAAACCCTTGTCGTTTCAGTATTATCACCATTCATTGCGACCTGGGGCAGCTTTAACATAACAGTCCGGTTGTATTACATGCATAACAGATGTGGCTTACATCTTCTCGGGGCTTGGCAGGGTGCCTCCTGCTTAACTCTATCGGATTCCTTACATATTTCCTCTGGCGCGCACACTCTATCTGGTCACACTCATCATCTTGTCAATTCAAAGCCCATTTGGTGCTGATAACCCCTAAGAGTCTGCGAAGGAACTTATTTATCTTGGTATTGTTTCAGGCGGCCTGGTTGCTGGAGTCCTCGCTCGCTGTGAGACGCACCGCTAGCACGGCTGCACGCACGCACGGCTGCACGCACGCACGGCTGCACGCGCGCACACCCCACAACATGCACAGGAGGGGAAAGTGAGCCAGACATTATTTTGCGGGGCCGAGGCGAGCCACGAGGCCTCAAATAGCGCTGATATTTTTCCTGGGTGTAAAATGGGTTTCATTATTGTTCTATTGGCCAGTTTTCTCGTAAGGTGCTGTAATTCACAGCTAAATCATGCCATCTGTATCCTTCAGATAGGGAGGATTAGGATAATGGAGCCTGTGATGGCATTAATGTCCTGGGTTTTCTGCTGTCGACGACTGCTAGATCATTTCACCATGCTCTGCACACTACATGCTGGGATGTTTAACAAAGGCCGGGCTAAGAGAATATAAAAGCCGCCCGCGTATTCTGTATCGGCGTCATCGATTCTTTCTCTGCATAATTCTGGCAAGTATCAAAATGATGCGTTCACGTTTCCTTTAAAAATTTCATTTATTATTCATCGCCTAAAAAGTGAGTCCGGAGATTTATCATGGCCCATCTTTTTCTTGACGTTTCCCGTCTGACGTGCCGGGAAGCGATGTGGTGACATGAGGAGAGGGCAGGCGATGAGCCAGTAGACTTACACCGCACCGTATTGTGACTTTATAAATAAGCTGGGGAATGTCCTTGACTGTCCCAGTTAAAGTCCTCACTTGAATTCTGCTGAGAACCTGTGGACATGCTTTGGAAAGCACCGTCCGACTTGAACGTTTGTGGGAGTCTGTCTAGAGAGGTGGGCAAATTGTGTTAAGCTGCCCGGTGTACTATTTAGACAGTAAAAAATGAAATCAAATGATGTGCATTTTTCCTTCATTTTTGTTACTTGAATGAAAGAGTTGTAGTAGTGATTTGGCCTTTTAAGGTCATTACATTTGATCTCATTGTAAACTGTTGTGCAGATGTTTGTATGATACACATGTATGGTGGCAATGCTTACCAGCAGTCCAGCCACATATTTCCAGTGTTGGCCACAAACAGGCCCTGTCTGTGGCAGTGGATTTTGAGTGGACCCCAGAAACAATAACCAGGAAAACTTTTCTCCGTAATATATCTGTAGATTCTGCACTCTCTGGTTAACATGCTTAATTTCCCACACTGAGGATGTGCATACTTACTAATGGCCCCGTGGGAGACACTGTAGGCTTGATTTATGGTGCTGTGTTACCCATAGACTCTGACTGTGTTTGTGCCCTGCCACCAGCCTTGTGCCCAATTGCCCAATGCAGCTGGGAAAGCCCCGCCCCCCACCCCCCCGGGTGACTCCGGCAAGGATAAGCATTTAGAAGATGGATGATGGGTGTCTGTATAAATATTACCTCTACCATTGTTGTATATCTGACCTATGATCCTATTACTGTCCAAAAATGATGTCTGGCAGTCTATTACACATATATAAATCCCTTCATCTCAGTCCCATGTTGCCACTCCCAGCTCTGTAATCCCATAATCCCAATCGGTGGGAAGTATGATGGAAGAAGCATCATCTGCTCCCGATTTAAGGCAGAGGAACGGCACCCACGTCTGCGGATGGGCGCCGTGTGAGACTTTGATGCCTTTTTCTTTGTGGGAGTTGGACTGACCGCGTGGGTTTGTGGGTAAGCGGGTCTGCCTGAGCATGCAGGAAGTCGAGGAGCGATTATGAGAGGCTGTCGAGTGACGGTGTTTCTGGGAGCTGTAGTACGTTCACGGCAGCTTCGGTGAGGCAGTCACTGTAGCCTGCTGGGGTCAGAAGTATGACTTTCACTCGATCCCGGACCATAATTCTCAGCATTCCCTGCACTAGAGCATTTCCCTGCAACACACCATTCTCATCTTTGTAATTGCGCTACATTAATCAGTCCCTACTGTTACAGATGCCCCGTGCTTTTTTTGGGGTGCTTTTAATTGACTATAAATCAGGCGCAAGCTTGACAAATGGTGGTAATTACAGGCACAACCATTAGTGCCCATAGTGAGTGCGGGCTCCCCCCGAAACTACGGCAGGCAGGCGGCAAGGATCCATGCGGGGGACGGGGGACGGGGAGCGTGCTTTGGAACCGGCGAGCTGTCACTCTGGAGAGAGCCCGACATCAGGCAGAGTCAAACCTGATAAAATGCTGAGCGGCTCATGGGCCTCTGAGTGTGTCCTGGGACGTGTCTGTCCGTCCATCTAGGGGCCGGGGCTGTGAGGGGTCCTGGAGTCTTTGCCAGTCAGCATCGGGTACGGGGCGTGGTGTCAGTCCATCTCGGGGCACACACCTGTGCTCCTCACCGGTGATTCTGGGAGGAGGTGTAAAGGGCACCATAATTCATACAGAGGGGCCAACCTTATTATTAGCCAATGATATGTTTTGAATCAGTGAGTGATGAGAGTTCACTTCACACTAACACACACACACACACACACATACAGTCCATGTATTCGTATCTTGATGGGGACTGTCCATTCATTTCTTTGGGCATAACCCTATGACATATCCCGGCTATGACAATCTTAACCCCTACCCAACCATAACCTTAACCCTAAGTCACCAAACAAAATACAAGACTTTTGTCATTTTCAGTCTTTTTGACTGCATCCACAGATTTTTATTAAATTGTATTTCCCCCTGACATTTGGTCCTCCCAATGTAATATATATGTATGTATATATGACCACACTGTGGCCGAGCCAGAAACTCCAGTTGGAGAGCATGCAAACTGCACACACAGAGTCCCCAATGCTGGAGGTATGGGGCACGGTGCCAGCTAGCTAGCCACCAGGGATGTGTCCTCAAAAAGAGAAAAGAGCAGGCCTTAGTCACACGCCGTAATGCAGCACTGTGTCAGCGACAGGCCACTGAGGGAGAGGCGCGCAGTGTGGCGTCCCCAGCGCTGTCTTTTTCTCTGTTTTTGGGACACTGCACCTTCTCCCAGTGGCCGTCATTAACCACAGGCGTCCTCGTTTTACCAGGCCTGGATTCATCCCTCCCTGACAGATATCTGGATACGCAAACACACACCGGAAGCTCACGGCTGCATTTCTGTTACACATGATATCACGCACGGGCTTGCCAAAGAACGTCTTCCCAAGCATGGACTTATTTATACATAAAAATAACCTAAAATAACAGCTCTATTTTGTTATATGTGCACTATTGTAGTGCTGGAGCATGCTGGGAAAATGTACATAGTCCCTTGTGTGTGTTTTTGTTAATACTTGTTGAGTTCCCGATTGTGGTGTGAGCCCTTGCCCATGTCTGATCCCTGTCTTTGCCCATTATACCCACCGTGTGTGTCTCTTACTGTCCGGTGTCAGACCTCGTCGTGTTGCCATGTTTTGTGTGTGTTGGTGGTTGTTTAGTGCCTGTGTTTGTTTTTTTTAAGGGGTAATAAAAGGCTGCTCTTTCACTTTTAAAAAGAAGCTTCCTCGCGTCTTGCCGCTGTCACAATGACTTGGTCCGGCCGGATACTTGACGATATATTTGGCAGTTTGTTTCAAGTTTTATTGCCACATGCTCAGAGGACAGTGACATTTTTTTGTGCCACAGTTGCAGTAGGGGACAGGTGGGGGGACAACAGGACAAACAGCTGTGCAATAGCAGAGAAGACAGTGGAAGACAAACAAGACAGTACTAAGGAAAAACAAGTGGATAATAAATAGGTGACTGCAAAGGTAGTGCAGTGCAGAAGTGGAATATTAACAAGAGTATGCATTACAATGCAGTGTTTGCATATCTGCCCGCTTCGGTTCCTTAAGGGATCTGTCTTAAAGGATTTCTGCAGGAATTATGAGATAAACTACATTCGGTTCCTATAGCAGTTTTTAATAGCTGTGCATGAAATAACCTGGTTTGTGGTGTCACCTGGGGCCATCGTGGAGATGCACAATAGCTCCAGTACCGGGTAGTTAGTCCCCTAGTTAATGATTACCGCCCCCCCCCCCCCCCCCCCATCACCTGCATTTTTATAATTTCCGAATATTATTAAAGAAGCAGTGCTCGTTATCCTCTGTGAATGAGAATGAGACTGAGGGGAGCAGGCCCTTTCGTTCATTAATCATACTACAAATGCAGAAGATAATCGCAGTTTACACAGCTATACAAATTATCTGTTGGCTTTGCAAACGGCCCACCACTGGCGGGCTCCTAAATGGGCAGAATTACTAATTACAGAGTAACTGTTGTGGAGTCGGTTGAAACCTGATTACAATAAAGGTGCATCCCACTTTATGTTTTCCCATCTAGTTTTTGTTTCGTCACTGATATAGTGCCACAAGACCCTGTCGTCGTTGTCCTCCAGCCTTTCTTTAAAATCCAGCTATCACCTTTCATTTCTTAACTGATGATGGCACGCAGGATCCACCTCTTGAGCAATTTAAATGTTCAAAGTAGCTACGGTGCCTGCAGATTGACATGTTAAATAAGCATAACGCACATGTGCTTTCATGTTTATATAAGCAGTCTGGCACATGCATGCATATGTGCAAGTTTTGGAATAATCGCGGAAGCAGAATATAGAATATGATAGGCGAGCCCGTTTTACTTTAACATGCACACAAATTAGCATTAACTAGTGTACTAGTATGTAAAGTGTAAGCGATGTTTAATAACTTTAATAACTTTAATAACTGCTAGTAGCACAATTTCTGCAGAACTGTTGGGGGTTTACTGTTACTTTTTCCTATTTTAATGGCTTGATGTTTCTGGGTGCTTATTGGTGTACAGCTGGTCCCCCAAGTTGCAGTGGTTCGAATTGTGATTTTTCGATCCTACGATAACAAAAGGGATACGACAACATTGTAAAAATACTTTAAGTTTCGTGCGGCAGCAGCGTTTGCGGTACGATACTTTGGGTTGCTGCTGGGATGTACGTGTCTCCCGCCTTGTGAGACGCCTCACTCTCCCCAGCGATCAACAGAGTTCATTTGTCTTGGTGTTAGAGTGCATATTTTTTTCTGTTCTGGTGTTTCAAAGCCCATCTCGACTTACGATCTTTTCAAGTTCCGATGGGGTCTTAGGAAAAAATCTCCATCGTAAGTTGGGGACCACCTATATTTGAATGGATATGGGGTATCCTTCTGGAAGTAGTGGGTATAATGCGAATAATAGGCAGTGGTGATTCTAGTGTACAGAAACTGTGCGGCAGGGCTGGTCAGTCCATAAGGTGATCGCAGATGATCTGAGGGGACGCCGACTTTGTGTCAGACGGGGGGTGGAAGGTGATTAAGCTCATGTAGGGCACCACGAGGGCTTGGACTGGAAACGGGAGTCTTCCTGAGAGATTTTTAGGTGTGCTCAGGGAAAGGGGCAGGCCCCCCCTCTGACTAAAATGGAAGTGCTCTGTAAAGGTGGGTGTGGATACAGAAGCACAGCTGGGTGGGGGGTGGAGAAGAACCGGAGAAGCGTAATGGATTCTGTTTATTCGGTTAGGATTGATCGGTACAAGGCCAGAACAGTAGGAATGCTGGGACGCAATATGATCAGAGAGGCAGGGAAGCTGGAAGACACCATAGCTGGGGGCTCGAGAATTTGGTTCACAAAATACACCCCCCCAGAAGATGCAATGATTGAGAAATGCATCTTGCTTGCTAACCTACTTACAGACAGAATTTACATTTCTTATGCAAATGCAAGCAAATACACTACATCTGCCAGGACTAACAAACATCATTCACAACTTGGGGGAAAAAAACATACATGTTTAATTCAAAACTGCCGCATCACTGAGGACTGTGTTCATCAATTAGTAACATGATCTTTTTTAATTGCATCTTTGAGGAGGAATTTTAAGTGAGTAGTATTTTCTATGCCAAAATGGTCCTTTATGCTGGAGCGAATATAGAACTTATTGGCCTCCAGTGTGCGAGTCTGTTTCGAAATGACTCAAGATGCAGAATCAGGGAAAAATGAAGAAAATATGGCTATAGCAGAGAAAAAACTAAATTGCAGTGTGTTGCACTGATTTATTCAGACATGATGCTGCACAACAAATCATCATTTTCGAATGGATCAGTGGTGAAGATGTTCTGTTGTGGGGTTTGAGCCATTGATATATCATATGAATAATACATCATATGATATAAATAATACATCACAGCATTCTATTAATTTTTATTGTTTTTTTCCCAACACAATTGGCCAGAAATTTCACAATAAGCGGTATGAGAAGTTGTAGTGTAGTTATAGTATATTCATAGAAAAACCTGACTGAAGAAAAAAAACACTAGGCATTGAGGAAAAGGTTGGTTTACGGCCAACAAGCAGCTCATACGGCCATGATTAGTTTGTGTACAAATTATCTGTCCATCTTCAAGAACTGCTTGTTCTGTAATGTTTCATGTTGGGCCTGGAGCCTGACTCAGGCAGCAGAGGGCACAAGGCAGGGGACGCCCTGGGAGGAATGCCAGTCAATCACAGGGCACATGGCTGGGGACGCCCAGGGGGGAATGCCAGTCCATCATGGGGCACAAGGCAGGGGACGCCCTGG
>JAODKL010000021.1:23623648-23643679 GCA_026780765.1 Petrocephalus schoutedeni | reverse complement strand
GGGAATGCTAGTCCATCACAGGGCACAAGGCAGGGGACGCCCTGGGGGGAATGCCAGTCCATCACGGGGCACAAGGCAGGGGACGCCCTGGGAGGAATGCCAGTCGATCACAGGGCACATGGCTGGGGACGCCCAGGGGGGAATGCCAGTCCATCATGGGGCACAAGGCAGGGGACGCCCTGGGGGGAATGCCAGTCCATCACGGGGCACAAGGCAGGGACACACTGGGGGGAATGCTAGTCCATCACAGGGCACAAGGCAGGGGACGCCCTGGGGGGAATGCCAGTCCATCACGGGGCACAAGGCTGGGGACGCCCTGGGGGGAATGCCAGTCCATCACGGGGCACAAGGCAGGGGACGCCCTGGGGGGAATGCCAGTCCATCACGGGGCACAAGGCAGGGACGCCCTGGGGGGAATGTCAGTCCATCACGGGGCACAAGGCTGGGGATGCCCTGGGGGGAATGCCAGTCTATCACGGGGCACAAGGCAGGGCACGCCCTGGGAGGAATATCAGTCCATCATGGGGCACAAGGCAAGGACGCCCTGGGGGGAATGCCAGTCCATCACAGGGCACAAGGCAGGGACACACTGGGGGGAATGCCAGTCCATCAAAGGGGACTGATACATTCGAACACTTTGGGCAATTTGGACATGCTAATTCACACTGACTGCTTGTTTGATACTGCTGGAGGAAACCCAGCCAGCAAGTGAAGGAGAACAGAAAATGCTAACAAGCCATTAGACTGATTAATCATCCACCTACTGAAAGACACTTTGATCTGTTTCACTGTCTGGATACCACTGGCCTCAAGAAATCTATCACAGAAATTAATCTGTTTAGACCGTTATCAGCCTATCTACAGACTGGGCTATCTGTGAATATTACTGGACATCCTGGTATGACATTTTTAAAAAGCCACTTTTAAAAAGAAGTTAAATCTTTTCTGAATAAATACATAAATAAATTACACATTCCATACCAGTTCCTGCCTACATGCGCAAATAAAATCGAAAAAGTATGTAAATATATATGTTATACAAATAAGACATGTCAAAAGACCACGTTTAATATAATAGAGTTTTTTAAAATATTTTAATTAAATATAAATTAATTTATATTTAATTAAAATAGATCTTGATGCATGGCAAAGACAAAAGGGCACAAATAACTGAAACGAACAATAGATCGCCATTAACTTCATCTGCGTCTATTCAATGACTTGCCGATGCTCATCTCAGCATCTCTGGTACAGGCCTGGCTTCTCAAGATGGATCTGTATCTTTGCATTTAACTCAGGACGGTTTTTCTGCTTGAGAGTAAAGGGGGGTTGAGAGAATTAAATTGCACTTTAGACTTTAGACCTTTTCCCCCCTTTCAAATACTTATTACATTTATTTCATCCATCTGTATTATCCATATTTACTGTTCTGCTTGCTGGCTTCGGTGGGTATCGATAGCTATGAAGTGTTGTGAAATGAAACTCAACTAAAAGAACTAAAAGATCTAAGATTGTTTCCCGTTTTAAATTAAAATTTTAAATGATTAACAATACTCAAGATTGCATAATTATTGATAATTATAATAGTTATACAGATTTTTTATATAGTTAATTTTAACACTTATGAGGGCCATGTTATAATTAAAGTTTAATCAAATAAGTAATTTGAAAAGGGTTTATGGACAGTGTTCAGTCAGACTAAGAATAGAGAATGAATCTTGCTTTTACATTCTTGAGTTTATATGCATTTGACCAGCACTTGAGATAATAGTTTAAATTAACAGCGTGAGTTATTTCTGACAGGTAATTATCAGGCAAAGTATGTGGTCTGTGCTTCCTACTTTGTTGCAGGGCATCCTTCTCCCTTTTGCCAGCAATGATAACAGGATCGTGTTTCATTCTTCGAGTGCCTGTGGTCTTAACCCTAACCTTCATCAGCTGAGTCAAATCGTTCCGCAGTAAACAGATAATAAAATACGCAATTTTCTTTCTTCTTGCATCTTCTTTTTCCCATCCTTTATGTTCTGGGTTCCCAGGTTGACAAGTTCTTGCAGCAGAACGCAGGCCAGAACGGCACATCTGTATTGAGCTGTTAGGGTGCTTTCCTCACAATGCCCCCTGCTGGTCAATGATTGATCCTCCTCCTGTTTTTCAAGTTAAAGCCTTTTTTCCCCCCTTCACCCATAGAATGCTTTTGATGAATTTACACTGATTAGGCCTGCACGATGTGTCACATCACAGGAATCAGCTGGTGTGGGACCATCGATAAGTTTTGCTAAAACATTAAAACGTTCGATTGTGTCATAGGAAACAAAACTTAGCAAGCTTTGCAGTTTACTTTGCCATGATTGTTTCTTTTCAGTATTATCTGGTATTTGTCTAAATTGTCTAAATTCAGTCTAAAGTTTTCTGCATGCATTTAATTGTAGTCATTTTTGTTCTTGCCCTTTGATTCCCTTAAAGACTCACATATGTGCCACGTGGCACATTTGTGCAAAATTGTGTGATTTGTCGCCACTGCTTTTTAGGGCAGCACTACAACTACAACTTATTTGACACAGTATTTGTATATAATAAGCCCTATTTAGCTATTTTTTTCATTTATAAATATCACAATATATATTACAAAAAATTTAAATACCATGCAATCTTAACACTGACATTGATGACAGCGTGCCTTTGATGGGGAAAGTTGTGAAGATGGTCAGGCAGGTACTGTAATAGTGTGATTTTACACTGGAGAGGATGTGATTACCAGAGTATACACTGGGAGCCACACACACACACAGGCAATGTGCCCCTGCTGGGCTGCAGACTCTCCTTCTGCCCTCCCTATTCCCTTTGGCCTTCCTCTCGGTCTTCGGCTGGTACACAGCAATCCTTTCAGCACCGTGTGTGTGCAACCCGCTGATTGGCTGAGCTCATGCCAGCACTTCAAAGCGGAACATTCGGGGCCGTGCAAAGGATGCCTTTAAAGCGTATGACTGCATAGCCTCTTCTGCATGTGAAGGCTGTGGTTTCAGGGCAGACGGGCACGGTTTAAATTCAGGATGGACACCACCCCCTAAATGGGCCGGTTTCCTTGTGATGAAATAATCATAATGGTAAAACAACAAATTCCCGCTGACAGAAGAGGAGTTCTGTTTCAGCACAAGTGGAACGTTGTGTGTGTGTGTGTATATATATATATATATATATATATATATATATATATATACATGTATATACATTTATATATACGTATATATTTTTGGGCAGGAGGAAAATCAGGCTCTCTGCATGTGACTTTGCAGCTTTGCTGATAGCAAACAAGTATGGGGTTCCCACAGGGGAAGTACACAAAGCAATTACGGGGGGGGGACTTGCCTGGAGAGCCTTATTAAAATTTAATAAGCCCGCAGTTCTCTTTTGGTCTGTGTTCTCTGATGCCAGCGCAGCGCGCTTCCCAATTCTCAAATTAAATCAGAGGGTGAGAACCAAGAAACCGTGGGCCTGCCGCGCTAGGAGCGAGCTGGCAAGTTGGCCTGCAAACAGCCCCCGACACGTGACCCACAATGCACTGGGAGGGGATCGGGACAAAGTGCCAGAGGGGAAATGCATGGCGCTATGGTGCTGGCCGGTGATGTGGCCATTGAGTCGAGGCGTTAGCGTAACAAGGGAAAGTGCTGCCCTGCCCCGGGAGACCGAAAGACGGCAGTCGATATCTGGCTGTTAAAACAAAGAATGGGGCTGCTGGCGGTAGCAGAAAGTCTCCTAAGCGAGTCATTAACGGCCGCTCCACACGGGCTTCGGGACGCTTTTCTCGGTGCCGCCGGCTGAGCTGTTTTCATACCCTGGTCCTCGTTGGCTTCGCATTATTTCCCGGACCTTATGCGCCATTATCAGGAGCTGTGTCCTGCCATAAGAGGTTACAGTAAGGGCCGAACACTGTGCTTTGGCTCACGTTCTGCATTATTCTGTGCTCACCAACAGACCCGTCTCCCCGTGGGCTCCCGTTGTCCAGGAGCTCTTGGAAGTTCATTCCAGAGAGTCGTGGGACGACAGTGTAAACTTGCAAATGAGCTGCTAACTTTTAATGTCGATCAATGTGCCAGGAGGACCGGCAATCCCATGGAAGCATTCTTTTGCAATTCATTTCTGTTTTGTTGGAAAAAAAAAAGAAACCCTGTGTAGAATCCTGCTGCATTCGTCAGCTCTCGTTCTATAGTGCTTTGAGCAGCCTGGTTGCCACGGGAGAAGCTGCTGCCATAGCGATATGGCCTCTGCTGCGCTCTCACCTATAGGGGTTGAGGTGTGCCTGGCTGAGTGAGAGCTCAGTTCGCACAGACTCAGGGAAAGTGGGGGGGTTAGTGTGGGGTGAAATGGTCATTTGGAGAAGCAAGTCATGGGCGGCAGCTACTCGGGAGTCTGCCTGTGTTCACTTGTTGTTTTTGCTGCTTTAAAATGTGGTAGATGCTGTGCATGGATCCCGGGATCTCTCCTCTCCTCCAGGGGCAGAGCCTGGGAAGGGCCTGCTTTGCGAACCGTGCCTGCCACGCCCCACCCCACATGGGCCTTGCCTGGCACTGCTCTAACCCCATCACCCCATTGTAGGCAGGACGGTGCCACTTCAGTGCTGCTTTTCCCATTGCGGAGGCCGCCGCTCTGGCCTGGGCGGTAATGACCTGAAATTGTGGAGTAAAAAGCAGGCTGCTTTTAGAGATGCGCCCTTTTGTGGAGCGCCGTCATCCTTTCATCACTCACTTAGTCATTTGTCCCCGGGGGCCATCAGTCGAGTTACACGCGTAATTTCAGGGGAACGAGCGATGAGCCTGAAAGCTTCCGCAGGATAAAATATGTGGAAAATAATTTTCTTAATTATAAGCAGTGATGGCTCGGGGCACTTAAAACACTCTCGCTAGGGCAGAAAGTTCACTGGTGATGAGTCCAGGGCACCAAGTTGTCGGGTCCCATTTCTGTGGAGCTGGGTGCATTTAAACTTTGCTAGGGGTGTGTGAAGGGGCGGGATCATAGGAGAGGTGGGCCTCCAGCTGAAAGCCCCCAGAATGCCCCTCTCCTCACTTCCAAATTTAAAACATATCATTGGCTAGCAATAAGGTTGACCCATCTGTATGACTTTTGGCCACTGTTCTGTCTCATTTAACGTTTTATTTAGTAGACACTTATTCAGCAACGTACAATAGAGAAGGCAGTGGGTCAGCCAGTAACTGGGGCAACTGGGGGTTAAAGGCCTTGCTCAAGGGCCCAACAGTGACATGACTCTGCTGGCCCTGAAATTTGGTTGAGCTGCCTTCTGATCACAGACACAGCATCCTAACCCAGTGAGCCACACACTGCCCCTGTTTACAGCATTAGCAGGAGATTGGAAAGGAATTAGAAAAGTTACACCAAGTTTAGGGTTTTTTCCCCCTCACCCAATTCATAAAAATTGTACTTTGTGCCATTGTAATATCTCTCAAAAGGGGAATGATTTAGTCCATTTGCACATTTTCAATAACTGCTTTTCTAGTAGCCAGCCACAGTAAGAGCATGATTTCCAGTGATTCAGAATAAATTGTGCCAGCACTTAAATCAATAATCAGTTCAAATGCATTTTAACTGCAGTAAGCAGTAGCAGCGGCAGCATTTTACATGTGAAGATTTTCCTCTTTAAATGATATGACGTGTTATAGATTGAGTTGTATATTTTTAGAAATTAACCATTAAATTTGCATTATTCCTTTAGCAATGGCATACAGATTATCAACTGGATATGAAATCATGTCTATGCATATTCCTTCTATACTTTAAATGCTTGTTCTGATTTAAGCAAAATCATATGAAACACATTGTATTTCAGCTTGCCTGATATTTACAAGCATAAAAGTAACCTTCTCTGGGTCAAGAGTTTATCAAACTGGGTGAATTAGTGAAATTGTCCCATAATTAGAAAGAAATTGATCTAAGCTAAGTTGCTAATTGTAATGCATAGCTTCCACAGCTTATGAAATTATAACACTCCTATGCATGTAGCTAAAATAGTAATGTGTAATTTGAATATAATTAATATGAATAAAAATATAATATAATATGAACCGCAAAGCACTTGTTTTGACAGCTTCTGGTTATTTACCAGATGAATGAGACTGGGATAGGACTCGCACTGTCTCACCCTGTCCGTTCAGACTCCAGCGAGAACAGCTGTATGATTTATTTTTTATATATGAAAATGTGTAATGCAATAGTTATTTTTGCATGGAAGGGAATGTATGGCGTATCACGGTTTCTTCTTTCTGGGGCTATTGATGTATTGGAAAGAATGCTGGCAAATGGTTCCCGGCTATAAAAAGATCAGAGACCTATGAGATGTTAGGGCTTTGGAATGGCGACAAGAAAGTGGCTACTAAGACAGACTGACTTTGGCGTCGGGATTCTGTAATCACATGGGTTTGACAAGGACACTGATTTTCTGCTGAGCGGAAAATGAGCTTTGTGGAGAAATTCATCTGCAACATCCAGTAAAGACATGTTCCGTGCCAGCTAAGTTTGTGTGACTTAGTGTTTTATATTCATGTTATTCATTGGACGATCACACTAGCATTAGGATTCCGATGCTCAACCTTGCATTCTGCAATTATCGACTATCAGTGCCATATAGGCGGTGCTGCATGCTGCATCTGTGGGTCACATCGATGTAGACGCTGCAATTGATATGTGCTAATGAGATTTTTGTTTTAACCATAATTTTAATTTTAGCATTTTGTTATTTATTTTTCTCCAATTCTGTTCATCAGTTTCGGTGCATGAATTCCAGACTCCTAACACCGATACATCAACACAAACAGATAATTTTCTTGACAACATCATGTGGTCTGTATTTCAGTTGCTTCCTGTCATGTGGTGTACAGTCTGATCCTGATGAGAAGCACAAGAACCTCCTAGTACCATTATTTTCGGGTTCCTTTTGGCCTTGAGTGATACCCATTCATATGATCCATCATCCCTGTGTGTTTCTTGGCCATATCTCCACACCTGTATACAAATTTTAATAACAAGGGGTTGCATTAAAAATCAATAAAATGCTAATAGTAATAGATGCATCAGAAAACTATCTCTGTATTCTGCTACTTGATTTTCTTCTATTCCAAATTTATAAACTCGACAAGAGGCCATGGCATGAATTCTGATAGTGTAAGAATCCCAAATACAGGAAGTAAAGTGTCTCATTAATCAAAGTGTGGTTTACACAGGAGGAGTGATTTATTTTCTATAAATTGAAAATGCCGAGACTCTTTATGCATTCTCGCGGTGAGTCCCTCTCTGTGTGGGGAATGCTGATCCCCGTGCATCAGGAATGGATGCTCTCTGTATGGCTGCTGCTTTGGCCGTGTTATCGTCAGTATCCATCAGGGTGCGGCTTTGGCCCTGGCCTTTCCCCGTGGATTTATGACAGCTCTCTAACTGACTTGAATGCCCCTTGAAGTGTTTGCAATGCTGGGATTTTTTCCCCCCATAGCATTCTGGGGGAGTGAAGATTGTGCTTAAGCTGAATGGTCTGTGTGTGTGTGTGTGTGTGAATATATACTGTATATATATATATATATATATATATACACACACACACACAGACCATCATATATATATATGAAAGACCTGTACACTGTCAGTGTTTTGTGGATTCTGTCTTGTTTGAACCTTTGTTTACTATATTATTCTTCTCACTAGGGTATGCATTGATTTTTAAATGCCAAGCATATAATTACACCCAAAATTCCTTGCCTGTTGTGTTCTAATTCGTTATAGCAAAGATAAAATGCCTTTTTTCCTCTCAGTAATTTTTGCATTTAATTGGTTCGCGTTCCAGAAAGAGACTATCCAGTTTCTGTATTATCTGTTATTTGGAGACTTTGTATCCCAAATTGGCCAATTGCTCTTATGTCACTATGCATTTGAGGTTCGCTCTTAAAGTGATGTACAGGAAATTCTTGAAATCTGTTTATAAATATGTTGGTGTGTATACTGTGTGTGAGTAAGGGGAACTGGGATTGAAATAAAAAAAAAATTAACTTTAAATTAGTTGAGCAGCATTGTGGATGTACTATTGATATACTATGCATTTGTGTGTATAGTATGCTTTTGTATACTGTATGTATCACACTTCCATGCCAGCATACTCTTAAAGCATTTCATTTTGAACCACACTTCTATTTCTATTCACCCACCTAGATAAGGTCCCAGCAGAGAAAAAGGAGGGTAGTGAAATGAGGCGGCCATTTTGGTGCCACAGGTTAGCGGAAGTATTTTATACCTGGCAGTTTATCTCATATCCCACATTCCCGCTCGCCTCGCCTGAATTCGATCTTCTGTAGAGGGGCGAGTTATAGTTCACCGCAGATACTTCCAGAAGAGGACACTCTCTTGCGAACGCACATTCATCAAGCGCAGAGGACGGTGGAACCAGGCGGGGGGAAGGCGCGGGGGAGATTGTCCATCATCAGTCATTACTGCCGGTGCAGGGAATGAGGAGGTCCGAAGCTTCCTTTTAACCTGCTAGCCTGGCGGATCATGCCACTCTGCTACGCCCCCTGCTGTGAGAAAGTGGGGAGCAGACACATTTCACGGGGTCTCGTTTTTACTCTGGTTATCTTGGCCTTTTTCAGGCATACTCAGGCAGAAGAGTAACATTCAAGTTGTGACAGTTTTTTCTGAATTAATGACAACTTTTAAGTATTGATAAAGTCAATGAAGTCTCCTATTTGTAACACTTTGTAAGACAGATGAAAAGCTCACCTTGAAAGATCTAAACCCCCCCCCCCTGCCATCTTCTGTTAGATTGGGGTGCTCATCTCCCAACCCGTCATGTCATGCTCAAGGACAGAGTGGAATACGAGTCTAATGTCTGGAAGGAGCTTGCGGGCACACGTAAGTCACCATGAAGTGACACTGTGGCCCAGGAATGAGGTGGCACCAGTAGCGTCCAGTCTGAGGTCCCGGCATCAGCGATTTCATTTGCCAGGCATGCATCAAAACGAACTGCAATGAAATTGTCAACATTAGGGTTACTTGAACAATAATGAAGGTTCGGCGCAATGAATCAATTCCTGAAATCCTGAATTTATGGCATTTTCAGAGAATATCCTTTCTGCAAATAGTGACTCTTGTCACCTAGAGCAAACCTCAGAGTGAGGCAATGGACTTGACTTGCAATGAGGGGCAATAAAAATTCTTCATAACCCCGTGATAACCCTCAGCCCATGTGAAAGTACTTCCAGGAAGTCAACCTGGAATGAAAACAGAACAGGTAATTATGGCTGCATGTCTTATGCTGAAATGAAAGCACTTCATTTTCAGTCTCTTATCATTTCCATGCTTACTTCCCTGACAAGCATTTCTAATATGCAGGTTGAGTCCTAATATTGAAGAGGAATATATACTGTATGGCTCACACACATTCCAATCAAGAATGTTAAAACACATATCAATTGTATGTGTGATGTCACTGTCCTGACTGGTTCCATTCCAGGTTTTTGGTCTTTAGTGGACTAGCCCTCTTGCCTTATTGGTCGTGTTGGTGCTCTTAATGTGGCTTTCATTCCTGATTGGTCCGGCATCTGTTACTCTTGGATCAAAACCATGCTGTGATTGATTGTATGGTCTTATCCATGGGATGATTGTATATAAGAAGGCCCCACATGGAGGCTGTATCTTCTGCTTGGAGATGACCTACCTGTAGCTTTCTGGGTGGACGGGCTATACTTCAGTCTTCATTTGCACTCTACACACATTGCACATTCACTCACCTCCTCTTTTGTAGTGGGCTATCGAAATCTGAAAATACTTCCAAAATATTTGGGCATTTTCAACGGTGTTTCCCAGTCCAGTCCTCAGGGTCCCACTGACAGTCCATGTTTTTGCTCCATCCCAGGTGGTCCCATGAGGGCTGTCTGGCAAGGAGTTCCGGAGGCAGGGGGTGGAACTGGGGACCAACTGTGGGTTCCCAAGGACCAGATTGGGAAACACTGATTTACAAGTACCTGCCACAGCAAAGGATGAATGACACATAAAAAGCAGTCAAGTCCACCAGTTACTGAAAACTAGCACCGGAATATTCCAGGTCAGGAATGAGAGGCGGCACTGATTGAAACACTCAGACACTAAAACACCTGAAGCTTTTTACAAATGCTTTGTGTTTAGTTTGGCTGTAACAGGGATGTAACCAAAATACATGCATATGGCACAATGGTGTCTGATTGGAGTCTCAGGTGAGTGCATTATCCAGTGGGTCCTGTTTCGTGAATGATTCTTGTGCATTGCTCATTTGGTGGCCTCTCTCTCACCTGGTAATGTGCTGGGCTCTGCTTAATCAAGGCATTTATATCTATCCACTCGCTGCTGTCAAAACGTGTTTTCATAAAAATTGTTGTTTTTGTACAAAAGTGCACCAAAGCTTTAATGAGAAAATTCAAAATTACAGTATTGAGATTCTTTAACTACAGCATCAAATTGATTAATTTTAGGTCTGAAAGAAGATTGATTATATTATACTGTGATTAGCTCAACTTTGTGTGTCTGGGGGTCATGTATCGATTGCATTGTGGGGACTAAATGTCCCCTTAATGTGATAGAAACATGCTATTTTTACATTGTGGGGACCATTTTTTCGGTCCCTGAAAGGGGAATCTCTAGTTTATAAAAATCTGTGACTGCAATCACAAAAATTCTTGTATTTTGTTTGGTTACTTATGGTTAAGGTTAAGGCTGGGTAGGAGTTAAGGTTGTTGTAGTTGCCCAATATAAATGAATGAATGGTCCCCACAAAGATATGGATACAAATGTGTGTGTATGTGTGTGTGTGTGTGTGTGTGTGTTTGTATATGATAAGAAGCACAGACTGAAAGGGGAAAGGGTGATCTCAAAGTGTCCAGAATCCAGAAGTTTCCTTTGAGCATGACCACCCCCCATCCCAACACCAGCAGGTATCTCCTGCTCCCTGCGTGGCTGGTTCTCCTGAAGCTCTTGTGAAAGGAGGTTCTGGAGCAGCAATATTAATAGCAAGCATACCTCATTCAGACAGTAGTGCATAAATGCTGAATTGCTGGAACATCAAATAAAGCAATATCTCTGCTTCTGCTGGTTTGACTGCAATTTTGATTGGATGTTGAGTTTTTCTTTCATTAATGAAAGTGCAACACTGTTAAAGATTCTTTTGGATGATATGGGCTTATTAAAAGCAAATATGGAAATAAGAACATATATATCTGTAAGAACATCGGAATATCATCCTTAAACTTCAATTTGTTATACAGGTGGAATTAATTTTAAGCTGCGTTTAGATATTAGTCCTCTCCGCAGTATGGGCACCTTTTCCGGGTTCTGCTGGGGGGAGGGACAGTGTAGCAGCGTGGCAGAGGAACTCGCCCATGCATTAAACATGAACGTGCTGGGCTCCAGCTCCTGGCCAAAGGCCCGGCACATTGACAACGGAGGCTAATGCTCTCTCAACATCCATTCCCTGAATGCCAATGAACCATTTCATTCCTACTCAGTTTTCCGAAGTAGCTTTAGTGTAAAACTGTCTTCTACATCGATAACCTCCTTTTTCCCTTTCTTCCTGTATGGCTTAACGGTCTGTCAGACTGTCAACAGGTTATTAATAATGGCGGTGAAAGCAACGGATTTATAATTCACATGCAGGATTGTTATTTCATTGCTTATCTGACAGTTTTTCCATCTGAAGTGACTTGGGGATTCATACCCATTTATGCAGTAATGTATTTTACTGGAGCAATTTCACTGAAGTAGCCCTCTCGAGGGCACTACAGCAGGGCCTCCGCTGAGTGTCGAGCCAGCAGCCTTGGGGCGGCTAACCCTTAGCCGCCACGCTATGGGCTGCAGCGAGCCGTCTACGTGCACTCCTCTCAAACTGCCCCGTGGCTAAGTGGGCTGTTGTCCCATGTCACAATGGCTGGTCTCCTAATGGGCAGTCAAGGGCGATTCTAGGATCTTTAAGGTTCAGGGTATGAAAGGAGGCATAATTCATAAAGATGGACCAACCTTATCATTAGCCAATTATATGTTTTGATTTAATGAGAGACATGTGGGGGGGGGGGCACTCCAGGAGCCAATCAGCTTTCATCTAGGTCCTAGGTCATGTGTTGTCCTGGTCTTCATATTTGCCTAGTTGGGGGTTAAAAAAAAAAAAAAACATGATCCGTGCCAGAGAACATGCAGATGCGATAACCTAACCCCTAACCCCAAACGCTCATGATGTCCTACATCATAGCTATGTGTCGCTACTGCTGCATTTTTTTCAATCCGACTTGTCTGTAGTTTCGATCTGTCATTCCCGGCCGTACTGCCTCGCCACTGAAAAAAAATGCTCATGTGAGTATTGGGGATGAAAAAATTAAAGCTTATCTTAAGCTGTTTCTCATCCCTTTTTAATTGCACAGGGCATTCTGCATTTTCCAGCTTTCGCTCTCTTTGTGGGACTGCTTAGCAACAGGTGCCTCTGCTCGATTGGGACGAGACCAATCAGGGGAGATGAGGCGGTAAGAACTACCCCAGGAGTAAAGCCCAGGTGTAATGGCCTGGAGGCTTGCGGTGCCGGCCGAGAGGAGAGCCAGCTGCTGCGGCGGATGGGCAGGGAGCTAATGTTGAGGGTGGAGAAGATAGAGGCCCCTCACAATCACTGTACTCTGTGAAAATGACAGGTGCTCCTTTTCAGCGAATGTAGCGTAAGGCGGGCCAGTCGGGCACTGTGTGATCACCAGCGGAGCGAGCTCTTAAAAGCACAGCGTGGCCCTGAGAGTGTGTTAACCTGTCACATCTCCCCCCACGTCCATGCAAGCATGGGCGCGCTTTCAGAAGCGGCCTAGGGAATGCCCCCCTCGCCGAGGAGTGGGCGCCGTCGCCGATGCCGAGGTCTATGAGGAACGCGGAACGGACGGTGAATGCAGTGAAAGAATGAGCAAGCCATGGTTAAGGAGCCGCAAGTGAAAATGAAAGCACTCTTGCCACTACGCTGAGGTGCCTTTGAGTGTAGTCTTGCCTGAATTTGTCAACCCTTCCAGATTTGATGGGATCGTCCTGTACAGGACAGTAAAATACTGTGTCCTGTTTTGAACCAATGCTCAGCAAATTTTATCATCAGGACCCCCATTGCACAGCAAATAGTGTCGTAATGGACCTGGGGAATGGGGCGCCCGCCCGTATTTCTGCAGATTGTAAGTGGCAACCACACTCACTCCTTAATATTATTGGTTAGGGTATTCGGAGACCACCATGACTTGCCTGACTCACCACACATCTGCAGCTTATAGTGTTCTCTCTTGTTAAAGTCCACTTTCACCGTAAGAAATCACCCCTCGCAGTGTGATGAGCTAAGGCAGGTTCCCAGGGCTGGTCTAGTAGTATTCCGCCTCTTGCGGGTAAATAGAATGGCCTCACACTGCTGAAGCATTATGGCACTGCCACCCCCCCCCCCCTCCACCCCACCGCAAACTCTTCCACCGCAGAGTACCAGGCATGCATGTGTGATGAGCTTAAGGAACTTGAGGAGTGTGTTATAGAGAGGAAATCTGCAGAACCATCAAAATCCTCTCAGAGGGGATTTAGCCGGGCTAATCCATGTTGTGCGGTGCTACTTAAACTCAAAGCATCTTCTTAGAGGAAGGCTCTCCCATTGTCACCTGGCAGGACAGACATCAATGTGTGGAGTGCCAGTACGTCGCTAACACCCCCCCGCATGTAACGGCGGGGGCCCTGACACCGACGCGGCCGTTAATGGGAGCATAAGTAGGCTGTAATGGGGGGAAAATGGGGCTGTTCATAGAGTGACCTCACACTCAGCCTCGAGTGGGCGGACACATTTTCGCTGGGCGTTAGAATGGAGTGGGGCCTTTGATCCCCCCCCCCCCCCTACGAATCAGCTCAGCGCTGCCCCCCAGTGCCACGCACTGTTGCAGGTGCTGAGGAGGGAGCCTTATTTAATTTTGCTGACTGTCTCGAAGGGTAGCGGTTTGCCTCGCTTTCTTTTTCCTGTACTGATTTCTCCATTGATCTCAGTGGCCTCTGGAGGCAGTCAGACTGAACCGTGTCCAAATGTGGAAGCCTTTTACCGCCCGACCCACTGGCTATACCGCCAGCTGTCGGGGGCCGCAGAGGACCGCGGGACACATTGATCCTGATCTTCTGGTGTTATTTTCCTGGTTTCATGTATCAGATGGGCTGGCACACATTGTGCCTGAATTTAAAGAGTGACTCCCTCTGTTACACTATGCAAGAAAACCTTTATGTCCAGACTAGGATTGTCAACTTGAATCGCCAATCTGAATACGGACAAATTACTCTGTGGCAGGACTCGTTTCTGTCTGTGGCAAAACCATGCACTGTATTGCACTGTATGTTGCACCATGGTCCTGGGGGAACATAACTGTGTGTCACTGAGTACTAGTATATGGATGGCATGGCAGTAAAGCCCACTTGACTTGAGTGCACATGTGAGTATTCAGTTCATTGGTATCATGTGATATTTATAAGCAACAAGAACTGCAAGTCGTTATCACTGCTCAGCGTCGCCTAAGACTCACTTTATCCTTCCCGCTACACGAGTTCCCCTTCCTTACCCTCTCAGCTGACCCCCTGCTTATCTCTGCATCCACTCCAGATAACTGCACCAGCACTGATATTCCGGTGCATCATGACTATTACACGGGGTGGGGGGAGTGACTTTTTGAGTGGGGTCCCAGAAACATCAGATCCACCCTGCTCTTCAGTACCAGTACTGTTGGAGCAGTACGCATAAAGCTGTGCCACAGCCCCTCCCTGCTGCTGGGCCTCTCTGTGTGTACTGCACATGATAAACTAGAAGAGCTCCACTCCCAACTTGGGAAGAGTTGTGAATGTGCTTTTTCCTGCATCTGCATTAAAAGGTTTGTTAGTCACCACAGTGTAGAAGTTTGTTTGCTGGAAGTGCACAGAAACACTCACAAGCACAGCTATATATGTACATAGCTTATGTATATATGCTTGTGTAGATGTTTCTGTGTTGTTCAGTCTCGGTACTTTGTTCCCTTCAAAATGTTCCCTACAGGATGTCCCATCATTCTGATTGCGGTTTTATGCTTTTCTCTGAGCTTCTTGCCCCCTTTTCCCATAATTCTTTGATGTCGACTTGGCCTTTACTGGCTCTACCTTTTCTAGGGCCCTAGGCAAAGGTTTACTTGGGAGACCCGCTACCAAGGAAACTGACGATCATTTCACTTCCTCCACAATGCAGGTAATTCGGGGGCCCAAGGCAACTGCCTATTCTGCCTATAGCTGGAGCCAGGAATGCATATAGTATATAAATCTATATAATATGTATTTATTCATTTTTTCCTAACATTTTTTTACGTTGTCCTGGCCCCCTTGTGCCAGCTGTGCCATAGGCCATTGCCTATCCTGGGTCTGGCCCTCTTTACAAAGAAAAATTACCCATTCTTTTGTGCTTGTCCCAGTGTTCCAACAGTGCACCTTAATCTATTGTAACTTACAAAAACATTTGACAAAACATTGAGACATTTATAAATAAGTATTTATATGCTTGCAGGCAGTAAGTTGTAATGATAGGATGTCAGTCTACTTTTTTTATGTATACTGGTCCTGAGTGTATTTGTGATAGAACTGTGCTATATTCAAGTGAATGTTTAAAAACTGAATTTACTTAAAATTTGTCACTGGAAAATGTGAAAGAAATTCTGAATCACTGCGGCATAACAGAAGATTTTATTATAACTATAGGCCCATTAAGGGATATTTTAGCCCATGACAACTGTTTTACAAGCACTTTGGTCACCAATTGTGTCCGTGTCACGTATATCTGCACACAGGCGGGCCGCACGCGCACGCACCCCAGACAGGTTGTCATGAGTACGGACCACCGCGGGACGGCAACCCCCTGAATAATTCATCCCCGTTCCATGTAATGAAAGTACTGGGATGGAAATGAGGACGTGTAAAGTCTGCCAAACACGGGCGCAGTTTATACAGAACAAGGGGAAGAAATAAGCGGCTACAGAAAGGAGGGCAGAGAAGTAACGGCGCGAGATGGCGACGCGTGGCGCTTTTATTTACGCGGGGGGTGCGCGTGAGCGCGTGCGAGGCTGCCCGCCCGCCTCCGTGACGCGAGCGGCTGCGCGCTTAATGCTCAGGCCTCCGCTGACGTGCGCTGCACTCCAATGCTCGCCGCTGCAGGCGCGCTGGCCGCCTGCCCGCCAGAACCTTATTTATGGCCACTTAGTTCAAAGCGGAACGTAATGGATCATTTCCTGCCCCGTGTCCCGTTGTCCGGTACGCTTCTCCTTGCGGGTGTAGCTTGGCGCTGCGGGTCTCGCTCGCTCGCTCGCGCGCGCGGGCGCGCGCTGCCCTTGGGCGGGACCGCTGAGCCGGGGATTTGCGGAGCGCCAAGCCGTCCGAGCGAAATTGCATCGCTAATGATCGATACGTCCAGAGTAAACTGAAGTGCTCCGCTGCTCAGGAAGCCGCCGGGGCGATTTAAACGGGCTGCCGCGCAGCGGCGGCAGCACGGGACCTTGATTGGGCGGCCGTGTGTTCTGCGGCGGCCGGCATCCCGTTTTTGCTCCAAGGTGCTTTAATTCAGGGCTGTTTTACACCATTTACAGCAGGGGTGGGGAACCTGATCCCCAGTGAGCCAGTGTGGGTGCGGGTTTTTGGGGTGACCTCTCAGTCAGCCAATAACAGTGGGTCCCCAGGACTGGAGTTGAGAGCCACTGCTTTATTTTTGGCTGATGGAGAGGTCAACCCCAAAACCTGCACCCACACTGGCCCTCCATGGATCAGGTTCCCCACCCCTGATTTACAGCTACATCTCTACAACAAGGACTGAACAACGTTTACAGCTGCTGACTGCTTTGGGTCTCACTTAAACCAACACTGGAATTCAAAATAGGGTGTCCTAATGAAATTGTAATATTTTACTGAAGACAGCCATAGAATGTGTGTCTCAGTACAAATGGTCAACAATCACAATAATTGTGGAAGACTGTTATTGATGATAATTATGTGAAATCGTCAACACTGTTTAATATGTAAATTTAGGCACTTCAGAGTGATGTAGCCCCAGGGAAGCCCCCCCCCATCCATGCTGCTGCTCGTGTGACCTCTGTGCCGGATCAGAGATGGAGCTGGCTGGGGTTTGGTGATAGATCCCAGGCACAGATGGGAGGCAGTGATCTGGGGATATCTGCTCCGGGCAAGATGGACGGGTGGGTGTCTTACCGGGGGCCGGTGCTGTGGCTGTTCACACGGGGCCCTGATTTCAGCCAGACCTGACTAAAATAACCTCAGAGGGGCCAGTGGACCATGTGACTGTGGGCCAGAGCCACAGTTTTTTTTTCCCTGCTTCGACGTCGACCGTTGGCAATTTTGCGTTCATACCAAGGCTTCAGCGATTTGATGCCCGCTCAAAAGCAATAGCAGATAGGGTCACGGGTCTGAAGTGTTATTATTGATAAATGAGGTGCAGTGATGAAGCGCTGTGTACGCGGGGGCTCATTTTCATGAATGGCCGCGTGCATCGATCGTCCCTCTGCTATTGTAAATGGACTGCTGGCCATTATTTGGGGCTCTGGCCGCTGATATGTGGGCTGGGCGGGAGGGGCTGTCCTGGCATGGGATTTACGTAGAGCCACTGTCCATGACCAACTGGTCGGCATACAACCTTGGGACGCATGTGCGGCACCCCTGACTTAAAGCTGCAGCTTCCAAAATAGTATCGAAGAACCTTTGCTTGTATTCAGTTTTCTGCATTCAGCACCTCTCCTGTCACTGCCTGAGTGCCTTGCAATTTATGCTGAATGCCCAGTCATAATCCCATCCTTCCCTGTCATAAGCAGGAACCCCCACCCATGCCCACACAGCACCCCTCCCGCATCTGGTGAGTCGCCGAAAACCGGCCTGTTTTTGTTTACCAAATGCCCGTTGTGTCTTATAATTTGAGTCTTTGGATTGTTTTTTTGAAGCCTTTATTCCCACGATTTCGCATCCGAGAAAGAGGCCAAGGTTGAGGAGTTCTATATCGGGAATTGCTCTCAGAAAAACCATATTGATTTTAAATTTGGCCCACTGAGGGGAGCTTTTGAATATGCTTTGAAAACTTAAGTTGCTAAAAAATAAAAAAGAGCAAATTGCACATATCGGTCATATGTCATCTTTAAGTGCCTGGATTTAGTCGTGATTCAGAATAGGAAGTGGGGAGTGTGTTCAGTTGGGTACTTTGAACAGTGTGGTTTCTGTAGGCATGATTTGGCCTATGTGTCTTTTGTTTATTTTAACGGGGGTGGGATAATATGCAACAGAATAGTAATTTGCTTACTCATCCTTAATTAAATTACGGGTTTTATTTAGAAGATACTTTTGTCAAAAGCAATGTCCATTTGAATAAGCAGAGTCAGACAGCTCCTAGAGCAATTTAGCGATTAAGGGCCTCGCTCAGTGGCCCAGCAGTGACATCACTCTGCTGACCGTGGGATGTGAATCTGCAGCCTTTTGATCACAGACATTACATCCTCTCTCGCTGAGCCTCACCCCACCCCCATGATCGTTTACTGTATTATTGATTGTACTTTGTCATACTGTGTCAGATCTGTTTGCATATATGACTGGGCACTTCCTGTATTAATGCAGAAACCTTGCAGCGGACAGCAGGCCCCAGTCAGGCCTCACACCCCAGGGTCCCCCCCCCCCCCCCCGTGCTCCCTGGAGTCACACACTTTCCCGGCTAGCAAAGTCACACCGTAACGATCTAATTAAGCAATTAATGACGGAACGACTGGTAGTGGAGCCGTGAATCCCCCCCGCAACTGCTATCACAATTAGTTGCTTTATCGTTACCGATTCGATTAGACTTGGTGAAGATCGAGCGATTTTTCTTACTACTGTTAATCTAACTAAGTCCGAATGATTATTGAGTTCCACGTGTCTTTACAGTGGAGCGGGAGCCTGGCACCGCATTCTCACTCTGTCTTTGTGTTTCCCACGAAGGCCCCGGCATCAGGAAGTGGAGTGGTTTGGGGCGTGGGGAGGGTAGGCAAGCACCACTGTGGTCCCAATGAATGGAAGCCCTCCCCCCAAACCCTGACAGCCTATCGAGTGTGACGGCCCCAAGGGCCTGATTCCAGCAATAGACCCATAATGATGTGGGGTACATTTTGGTTTCCCACAAACCCCCTGCACAGATTCCAGCGGAGGGCAGGGATCTCAGCCACTGTCATCTCTGTCACATGACGGAGAGTTTCTTCCCTCTGGAGAGAGGTGTCTTCCAAAATGAATGGAAAAGAAATTGTTCCGGTAAAAAGTTGTCACTCTGTGAAGGTGGGGAGGGGGAGGGGTGGGCTTTCATTTCTGTGTCGTGGAAAAAACAAGTAGACAGCCACAATGGCGAACATATAGGCTGTCAGCCTGGAACAGATGACGCTTCCTGTGGCGAAATCCTTACATAAAGAGTGGCGCGGCGTCAGCCTCTGCACACACGCTGCGGGGAGGGGCAACAGCGCTACTGTTAATTCTCCCGGCGTGACTTGCGCTGTTTGCAGGCCGTCAGTTAGCGAGGGTGCGGCCCCGCTGAGTGTCAGGTGATGGCTCTGTCAGCATCTCGTCCGCCGCTGTCACGGGAGCAGTGATGCTGAAGTCGAGCCACGTGCACGTCTGTACTGTTAAGCCGCACCTTCTGATGGATTTAGTGGCAGCGTAACCACTGCGTATCAGCTGCAGCGCGTTACCCGAGACCCTTAGCTACACTGCGTATCAGCTGCAGCATGTTACCCGAGACCCTTAGCTACACTGTGTATCAGCTGCAGCGCGTTACCCGAAACCCTTAGCTACACTGCGTATCAGCTGCAGCACGTTACCCGAAACCCTTAGCTACACTGCGTATCAGCTGCAGCACGTTACCCGAAACCCTTAGCTACACTGTGTATCAGCTGCAGCGCGTTACCCGAGACCCTTAGCTACACTGCGTATCAGCTGCAGCGCGTTACCCGAGACCCTTAG
>JAODKL010000021.1:23575291-23586950 GCA_026780765.1 Petrocephalus schoutedeni | reverse complement strand
TGATAATTATAAAGCGTTACGTCACTAAGGGTGAGGAGGTCCAATCCAATCAGCTGTGTGTGTGTGTGTGTGTGTGTCTATGTGTGTCTGTTTGTGGGAACTTTGCTTTTTTGAGGAAATTACATTGCCTTTCAGCAATATTAGGGTATTTTTACTTTTAGTGAATTCCACTGGGAGAAACTGCCCCGTAAATCATGGGAGGAACAATCAGGTTTCGGGGCAGGACTCTCTGTGTTACGGGATGAATTGGCACAAGGTTACTCCACTTTGTGCTGCACCCAAAGTAGCTGAAGGTGTTTATCTCTCAACGGTGGCAAGGGTTAAGCTGTGCCATCGATCTCCGGCTTCATCTCTGATGGATCAGCGGCGGTCGATCTCATTGTTTCCTTTTTTTTTTAGCCAGGTACCTTGTTCTGAGTCTAGTTTATCAATGGACGGCCTTAAGAGTCTGTCCTCTGACCCCGGCCTTAGAATTATGAGTAAAAGTCCTAAGCAGTCAGTAATATCCCATAATCCCTGCCATCCTCAGGGAGAAACTCATGCCGCTGTGTCCAAATTTAAACCCACTATATACTGTATAACAGGCTTCCAGCTGAACTTGATGTAATGTAATGACTTCTTTACAGTTTAATCTATCAACTATTTTACAGGTGATTCGATTAAACTAAATGATTAATTTTAGATTTTAATTTTATTTTGACAACAACTTACTGTATGTCTTTGTTAAAAGAGAGAGAGAGAGAGAGAGAGAGAGGGAGAAAGTGTATAAAGCTCTCCATATTAACAGTCATTTAAAAAACATGAATAAACAGCACTTCTGGTGGTTTTGCCTATTCTGGTCATCCACCATCCAGAATAGCGTCTGTGTGTTTTCTTTTCAGGTGCCTGTGCACAGTGACGCTGTGGTATGCCATTGAAAATTTGCAGTGTACAAACCACATTTTTTTGTGATTATTTGACTTACTCACATGATTATGTAGTAATATTGAAGGAAAACATTTGTTATACTGAAATAAAGTGTTTCAGAAATCAAAAAGGTAATTTAATTAAAATGATCTAAAAGAAAAAGATGCACTGATTTTAAATATTAACATCAACTCAAGTGTCGGTGTCATCAACGTGTTGGTGTTATCAGGCTATCGTTTGGCTAATTGCGGCAGCCCAAGTAGGCCACGCATTTGGTTTTCTCCTGCGTGAAAGTCTGCACGTGTATCATGAGACGATAGTACGTCGCTTCTCTCTGCATCCCTGTAAAGTCTGATGCGCTTTTGCCATGTCATTGTCTTCTCTGATTTGTGGAAAAGCCACGTCTCACCCTCTCTGTCAGGACTGCTAATGGTTCCATCCACATGCAGTGTGAATTTTCGCATACCCAGTGATCAGCTATATGAGGAATGTACTGACTCGCATCTTTTTTTATGTACTGGAGTGTTAAAGGGAGGGCAGGTTTGTTAAGCGTTTTCTAGCCCACCAAGTAGAGGTCGAGCGATATATCGACTGGCCGATATATCGGGCCGATGTTTGGTATATTTAGATGTATCGGCACCGGCCGATATCTGACTGCAGTGCGCCGATTTACAAACAGGCACGTCTGCGGGCAGCCCAGTTGCTGCTGAACACGTGACCCATGCTGCCGCCTGTGCAGGACCCCAGCCAGAACTTTCAAAAGAGTCCCGGGAGAGAACGGAACGACTTAAATTCTGAGGCCGGTTGCAGAAAATGCCTAAAGTTAAGATTTCCTTAAAGTCAAGTCAGTTGCACAAAACATCCTTAAATGTCCTCCTTAAGGTTTCCTTAAAATGCTCTCGTAAGTATTGAAGTTTATCTCCTAATCTTGGTCCTATACTTAAGGAATCCCTTAAAGGTCCCTTAGCGGTTGCACAAAACACTTTAAGAACCAAAATGAGGCGAATAACTTAAGGTACCCCTACCTGTACCCCAACCGCAGCGCGCAGTTTATGGCCGTAAATGAAGAAAATGAACTCATCCCGAGAAATCCGAGACTGGATACGATCATGATCAATTTATCTAGCATTATAGTCGATTTATAATTTTATTTATATGGTCCGCGAAATGTTTATAATTCATTACTTAATCTGGCTAACACTGGTAAGTTTCACCGCCGGTACCAGCAAAAAGATAGAGACAGAAGTATATTGGTTATTCGATCGAGTTTTCGATGCAGATATATGTGGATACATGCAGAAAAGGGATGAATGCATTTAATGTAAGTGAGATACAAAAATAAATCCATCTGCTCAGGTTTTGCTCGCCTGCTTCTCTTTCCCCCGCACTTTCGCGTAACTTCCAAGTTGCCACCGGTGGAAATCCGGCTTTTATTTTTATTTAATTCATATTCGTCAGATTCAAAATATGTTTAATGTCTTTGGCAGTATCATACTTAAGGGGAAAACTTAAGGTGTTTTGTGCAAACGGCCCTGATCTTTCAAAGACCTCTATATTTAACTGGTTTGCTATGAAGTGTTGCTTTGAAAGAAAACACGAATAGCATACATAACAGTCGGGAACTGGCGCAATTATAGCGAGACCAGTTCTACGCTGTAAAAAAATCCAGAAAAAACGTATAATGTACTGGTAATTTTTTTGTTGAATTTACAGACATTAGCGAGTGCATTTGCTCCCACAAAGCAACGCGAAATTCAAATGGTAAAACGTGAAAATGTATACGGAAAATTCCTTCATATTAACACGGTACATTGAACTCAATTTATACGGACTTTTCTTACAGTGTTTACAGTGTTCTTACAGTTACATTTGTTTATATGTAGGGTGACCAGATAATCCATGTCATCCCGGACACTTTGAGCTAGGACAAGATACCATTTCAATTAAAAGGACCTGGATTTGACTTAAGCGCTGCATTCTTACTGTGTGCTGATTGGTCAGTCTCCTTCATACATGTGTCACTAATGCTAATGTGAAACAGCTGGATGTGTCTTTCAACCAAGAAAACAAACCAGTCAAAGCACAAGAAGAAATTAACGATTAGCCAAGCAAAGTAGTCTTTCAGGTTTGAAGCAGTTTGTAAAACCTGAAGTAGCTCAAAGTGTCCCAGATGGCATGGATTATCTGGTCATCCTATTTATATTTAAGTTTATATTTATGTTCTAAGACAGTGTTCAATAAATGTTCAGTTGGGAAATGTTGTGTATCGTACAGTATATTATTAGTGTGATGTTTTACCATGCAAATAGAGGGGAAAATGTCCAATTACCGGGCAGAAAAATCGGCAGCATATATCGGCCATCGGCCGACCCTGACTTCTACAAGGTCCCCAACGTCTACCACCAAGTGGCCGTAGTCCATAGCACGTCGGTCATGTGACAGACCTAGCGATATTTCAGCCATGCAAAAATATGTATCAGTGGCAGTGCTCGCCAGCAGGACCTGAACTGGACTGCTGCGTGTCCCGTCTGAAAGCTCTGTCCTTGTGTCCCTCCCCGCTGCAGCTGGAAGTGTCCACCACGGACTTGAGTGGGAAGATAGTGGAAGGCCCCGTGGCCCTGGAAGTGTCTGTGATCGACCAGAACGACAACAGGCCCATCTTCCAGGAGGCCCGCTACGCCGGGGAGGTTCTGGAGGGCTCCCCGACAGGTAGGGGGCGTTGTTCTGTTTATTTATTTCCGTCTATTTTGGCTATGACAGTGGATAGAGATGATCTGGTAGACAGTACGTCTCAAATGAGTATGATGCGTATTAAGGAATACCACCTGTGAATCGAACTCCTGGAAATTTCAATTGAATAGCTTTATTTTTGGATCTGTGTGCATATACCTTCTTAACTTTTTTATCACGTAGCCCTTCCTGCTAAAAGACAGTTCCTATATATCCAGGGGTCATACAGAATTATGTTCAAAACTGTCGATCCAGAGAAAATTATCCTGATCGCCATTTCATGCTAGAGATTTCATCTAAAGATTGTATTTTATGGAATCGTGCAGTTAGACATTGTTCTGAGTCTCCCACTTCGCAGTCCGTTTGTACGGCACTGTCTGGGTGGCACTGATGCCACCCCGGCTTGATTTCCCTTCTCCTCGGAGAAGTTGTTTCTGTTGCTCAGTAAATCAGGTCACAAAGTAAACCCCTTAAAGAGTCAATAAAATCCTGTCTCTTTTCTTTTCCACTTTCGTGAGCTGCCGAAATGAGAAAGTCACCGAGACGTGAGATTGTCGGCCCACGAGCCCCCGGAGTGCAGCGCCCGCGATGGCTTTCGGGTTGCCGGCTTGTCTCCCAAAGGACTCGCGAGCTGGTGGAGCGATCCCTCAAACGGGCTCCTCCTCAACCCCCCCCCCCCCCAATTCTCTCACAGCCAGTGGCGGCAGGGCATTTAAAAGAATTAGAACCTCATCTCCCCCTGGAGCGGTCCGCCATAAAGCGAGGCGCGCCATACAAATCACAGGCTTAATGAGTCGCCGGAGAAGCTATCGTGACTGGATTCAAGGGTCCGCCTTCTGCTGCCTTCGTTAACCAATAAACAAATGCATTCCATCCCGCCAACGGAAATAGAGAAACAGAGAAACGAGGAGAGTAATTGGACGGTTAATGGCGTATAGGATTCAACAGTGGCTTGCGGTCAGATCGATGGCATTTACCCCGCGACACCTTAATGACGTAGCACCTCTTAGGGAGGAGCGACCACCCCTGCAGCCGAACTCAGTTTAGTGCTGCGAGTTTATCTAACGGGGCTGTGGTGAAATCAGATTTTCCTGAAGGCCATAATGAAGTTATGGGGGGGGGGGCGGGGGGTTCATCTTCTCAGCATACCAAGGAAATCTTGAAAAATATGAATACCCTCTTGGCAGGCGCTTATTGTATTTTTGAAGGTCACAGAATAAAATAAAGATGTATTAAGTATATTTCTGATGTGAATTGGCTGAGAAATTGATGGTCATGAGCAATTTAAGGTACGTGGGTCAAAGCCGAAAGCTCAGACTCCCGGCAGAGATTCTGATGTGTCTTTTCAGCCGAGGGCAGCGGTGGGCGAAGCTTGGGGCCTGTGCGCGCCTCACCCGAAGCATTTCTGAAAGTGTCAGCAGAGGCCTGGGTTGTGTTTCAAAGAGGAACACGCTGGGGATTTATCAAGTGAAACTGCAGTGATGGATTGATTTGACCAGTCACGTCATGTTGCAGGGATAGTGGGAGTAAATAAACACATGTCCCACACCCCCCGGCCCAGACATTTTTATCAACAGGCCGCCCTGTCTGAGATGCTGGGTGCCTGGCCCATCTGAGCGATCCGCCTGGCAGGTGATTTAGTTCCACTGACAGCGGGTCGCGTCCCCTGGCCTCTGGCTAACGCCCGGAGCCGCTCCCAGACACGGTGAAATGAATTTGGGGGCATTTGCCCTCGTTTGGCGTCATACGTCGTCTCGGAAGTCTCCGGACATTTCCGCGGATGACCGTGGAAATGCAATCTGCCGGGTTGTGTGCTGGTGGGTTCATTTGGGTGTAGTGTGACAACTCTATTACTGTGACATCGACCTTGAATTAAATATGAGTCATCCCTATCGCTTATTCTCTGTAGAATTTTTCCCTTTTAGGGTCGGCAGAAAAGGGCGGGGGGGAGTCTTTCCGCGCGAATCATCCGCGGAGATGTGGTGCCTGCCTGAGCCGCGCTTCTCCGTATGGGTTCCCGCAGCAGGACGGCTGGAAGCCGGATGCGCGAGTGCCTCTCATCACATTGTATGCGCAGGTGTGCCTGATTTGAAATGTCCCCGTATTGTCTGCGCAGGTGCATGCATTCAGGGGTGTGCAGGTCTCCGCTCTCTGCCCCCTGCCGAAAATCCGTGGCACCTGTGAGCATGCATGTAGGGTGGATTAAGATGGGTGATGATTTCACCTTTTCAAACAGCATTGGGCTGGGAGATTCGTCCCTGTCCCCTCCCGTGCCCTGCCACGTCATCACGGAGCGGCAGTCATTAATCACCATACTGAAATCGGCCCCGCGGTGCTCTGTGAGAGCGGGGTAATCAGGGCCATCAGGGGCCCTCCCTGCTAGTCAGGATGCAGGCCTCCTCCGGGTTCAGCAGGCCACCTCGGGCTGACGTGACTAACCCACTGGAAGGCAAGGCGGTACAAGTGTGCTGTGTGCTGTTCTTATTAGTGGTGTGCCAGTGTGGAAATTTTGACCGATAGACTGACATTGTTGACATTACTACTCAAGATCTGCTTACTTCTTAAGATGATGATGTGTAGCAGCCACATCATATACTGCAGGCAGTGAGACGCCAGTGAAGCAGCACCGACTTGGGAGACTGTGGCGAGCTTCTAAGTGGTGAACGAGTCGACGAAATCCCCCGTCCTCCACTACAGAAAATGACCGATTGTCCAATGCAGTCATCTCCATATATCTAACAGATGTACCGTGTAACTCCAGTTTACTTGGATCCATGGGTTAAAGTGGAAGCGTACAGGTAAAGACAGACAGAGTGCAGTTATAGTAAAGGGTAATTTCAGTAAAACATGTAAGGGGCTCAGTGGTTATCACTGTGGTTTCCTTCATACCTCAACTCTGCCAGTGGAGTCTATGGGTTTCCTCTGGCCTCCCTGGTTTCCTCAAGAAGTTCAAAAGCATTCAGTGAGATAAAACAAACAGTGTCTCTAAATTGCTCATAGCCTGCAATTATGTGAGCGTGTGCCCTGTGGTGCACAGGCAGGCTGTCCAGGGCGTCCCCTGCCTTGCGCCCTCTGCTGCTTGAGTCAGGCTCCAGGCCCAACATGACCCTGTACAGGATAAATGGTTATGGAAGATGGATGTAAGGGGGTCGGCTTATATGGTACTTTGGGACCTGGAACAGGACAAGGACTGAGTACATCTCAAATAAGCTTGATATTTGTAGTGTAAGCCTGAGGCTTCTTGGGTCACTCGGTAATTTAGTTCATCCACCTCGTTGTGCGGTGAACATCCACAGCTGCGTTTCTGCCAATAGCGCTACGGCTCGCCTCTTAGCATTATTTTTCCCCACAAAGTCACCTTTGTGTGTTTGGGGGGGTGGGGGGGCAGGCAGTGGTGCGTGTGTGTTTGAAAATGAGACCCTGTGTGGTCATCCCCACACGGAGAACGGGGCCCATGTGTTGTGGCTCCATGAAGCAGCCAGCATCTCTTTCTTGGGTAGCTCTGCTGGGCCCGGCTTCGAGCCGGCGGACTCGCCACATGCGTCTCAGGCTGTGTGAGGGTGCAGTATCCAGTACTGTAGATGATGGGTTCCTATCCTTCTGATGTCCGCAAAGCCTCCTATGTTGCACAGAAATTTCATGGATCGGAGGTGGGTTGGGTGGTGGTGCTGGCAGATCAGTTTCATAAGTTTAACTATGTCAGTTTTGTCAGATCTGAACAACGCATGAAAGTGTGAAGTTCTAAAAATATAACAGTATATTGTTTTTTTTTTTTTTTTTTAACCTAACCAAACCTCTCTGCAAAACCACTTGTGTTCTGCGGCCCACTGCAATATTAGACCAGGGGTTGGGAATCCCTAGTGTAGGCTCTCCTGACTCTATGCTGTGTTGCTGTTGCAGTTTAGTGTTCCTGGTATGGCTGAGCGTGTCACATTGTTGTCCAGAGTGAGCAGCACACCATCCGCAAAGGGCAGGTCAGTATCCAGTAGATATTGCCTCTTGCTTTCTTGCCCTGCCCAGAGGTTCTAGGAGCGAAATTCATGGCTGTGTCATATTTCTGCGCCAGCTGATGAGTGGGGTTGCTAGTGTAAAGGTCCCCAGGTAAACATATCTCCTTATGTCCAGCTCCCCCGCCTTACTCTCCGTGGCTTGCTCATTCCCAGCTCTCTGCGCTAGATGGCCTGTCAGTCTGCTGCTAATGAAGGCTTTCTGTTGCCTGTTATTTAGACCCCAGGGTCTGCTCCTAATGGTAGGTGTTAGAAACTCAACAGCCGCCTCGTAACAGTAGCTGATTGTTGTCTCAGACCTGGATTGCGTACATGTAAATGATCCCAGCGGCAGTAAGCATTTGCTAGCCGTACAAATAGATCCTGGTAACCTGTAATAGTAGTTGTGTAATAGCAGGGCAGATTCCTAACCGCTGGAGAACAGAGAGCGAAACATCGTGCCATTCATCAGTGAAACCTGGCTTACAGTCATCACCCTGTTTGCTCTTGACGCTTGAGCTTGCTGGCCAAGGGCTCTAACAGGGAAGAAGGATTCCATGTTAGCCTCCATTAGTGAGCGAGTGTAGCTCAGCTGCTCAGATGGCACAGATTCATTTTCCTCTCTGTCGTTACCCAGAGCTTGTCCTACAGTGCAGCGGTCTTTACAGCTGGACATGGCCAGCTTGTGTGATGCGCTGAGTGTAAAAGCAAAGAGTGGGTGTCCATTCTATCTCACATATGTCCTCCAGGCGCACATATCGTTTTGTTTACCCACCTACGCTGAAAGGAAAACCAGCTCCAACTGATGCTGATGGAGGGTAAATCAGACTTAGTACTTCATAAATAAGCCTTTTTTGCCATTTCCCCCCCCCCCACCGGTCTTCAAATAAAACGTGAATTGCTAACACCTCATTAGGACCTGAGGCACCATGAGATGCTTACTTGGGGTGTTAGCTGTCAGAGAAAGAGGCGGGCAAAGACAGGGACACACAGAAGCACATGTCTGCTGCAAAGAGAGCAAATTAAGGACTAGAAAAAATGTCAGACAGGCGACTTCAGTCCCCATGGAAGGCGCCGGGTTGACTATGATTTATTTACGATTCTTCCCTATTTTGGCAGACATTGTTACTGAGTGCAGTATCGCAGCACCTAAGAACACATCAATATTAACATGGGCATGCAATGGGGAGAGGAAGTAGGGAGCCGATTGGGGGAGAGCCACTGATTTATAGAGCTTATTCTGTAGGACGGAAGTAGCAGGTCTGAGAAGTGGCCTCGTCTCCGGCTGTGTCTCCTCTGCTTCCGGGGGCCCGGCGTTTCCGCGTCTTGCAGCACTGGCCCGGGGCCCCCAGTGGAGGCTGGGGTGTTACTAAAGTTCTGTGAGGGTATGCACTTGGCATGCAAAACTTGTATCCTATCCCGGGAGCAGTCCTGCTGTGCGATCCTTCAGAAGTTTTGGTAGTCAACATAAATGTCTTAGTCGAAATATCCAGCTGTAACGCTTGTGTTTTTAAAACTGTCTGCTGTGATAAATCATCTCTTGGTACTGCCCCTTGCATGTGTACAGTTTGACTTGCATATAATGGAAGTTCCCTTTTCCCTGCCAAAACGTAGAGGAGAATTAAATAGTTGAAGGATATCCCAGCCACATGCTGATTATTGTACCTGCGACACACGGACTACTGTCCCCTGGCCATCTGTGCCAACACAAGTCCAAAAAGAAAGCAAGCTCCTCGGGGGACTGCCAGGTGCACGTGTGTGTGTGTGTGTGTGCATGCACAGGTTTTGCTGTACTTGTAAGGACTAAAGGATAACAAATCCTCAAAAAACCTGACTTTTGAGGTCATTTTTTCAGTCCTCACTACTTTGTTTCATTTCATAAAAATGCCAAAAGTCTTACATTTTGTTTTGTTACTTATGGTTAAGGTTAGGGCCGTGTAGGGGTTAAGGGTGTCGTGATTGGGATTAGGGTTTTTTCCCATAGAAATGATTGGACGGTCCTCACTAAGATACAAATGTGTGTATGTGTCTGTGCGCACGTGTGTGTGTGTGTGTGTGTATATTGGGGCTGAATTCAGTTTTAAGACCTGAAGAAAAGACATTGCATAGGCATTGCCACATAACAAACCTTCAGCTGCATTATTATGTATTTCTAAATAACAATACTAAAATTGGACTGATGATTTGTGCTATTATGCTGAGCCCTTTCCCAAAAAACGCAATCCAAGCACGATTGTCATGGTTGATTGATAACTTATACATCACAGTTCTTCAGCTGTCTGAGTAGCTGTTGAAGTGTATACACAAGTGCAGCTGAATGCTTCTCCTTGTAATGACATGTTTTGATGCGGCGCGCAAACATGGACAGCAGCCTGGGATGCCTTTTGTCTTACTGGGAACGGCGAATCGATCTGAAAATCAATCAAAAGGAGCTCTTCAAAACTCGCTTCTGACATCCCCGGAGCCGAAAGTCCTATGTAAGCAGTTTTCCCCAGCCCTGCCATTCGTAGCCTGTAATTCAATTTGTGTTTTAGCCTGCTAGCCGTTTTATTGTTTTTAAAAGCGGCCCCCTCCTCCTCCCACCGCACCCTGCAGCAGGCCGGCTGGCCGAGTCGGGCGGGGGGGCAGCCAGGAGGTGTGAGATCAGGTGCTGGGGGGTGGGGGGAGCACTGAAAATCAATAGCCAATTGGCAGAGAGACGTGATGTGGCTCTGGCAGGCGGCCCCATGGATTGATCAGGAGGAAAAAGTGATTAGGCCTGGGTGACATTAATGCTGGCAGGTAATTTGTACCATAATGCCCAGATGTCTGTTCTTTCAGAATTTCCCAAATAGCCTTATTAGGCTGCGTGAGACTGACTCGTTTTTAGGTGGGGGCTGTGCTGCCACAGAACACGGTTTTGCCTTTCAGCTTGGTGGCTTTAAGGCTCTGCAGCCCTCCTCTAGTTAATGGTAAAGAAGGCTGGCTCTGATTGTGCTTCCTCCGCATCACTTTGATAGCCTCCATCTCATAAATATTTTCCTTTTGAATTCAAATGGCACGCACAGGAAGTATGACAGTGAACAATGGAAGCGGTTTAGGGACGCGTGCCTGCCACATTTTCTGCTTGAGTAAGTGGTTCGTGGGTGATTTTTTGGTGTCACTAAGGGGGCGCCGTGGATGCTTGGATGCTTAATTGAAGCAACTAACAAATGACCTCTGAGTCATATTTATGTGACCTCAGTTCCCCGGCAAAGTCTTGGTTTACAGCTTCTTTGCTTGTGAAGCCTAACTTTCAGATGCCACTGCATAAGTGCAGTGGATTCTTGTGCCTGGAGTTCGGTCCAGTGATGACAAAGCATAGAATGGCACTTTGATCTAGCAGGGCTTTTAAGCAACTGTTTTTGTCACCTGGCATTCTTTCAGCCTCTGGGGTAAAATCTGGGCCTTCAAGCAGGTAAGATTTCAAACATTTAATCATTCTCCCGTTTCCCCTTTTGTTTGGCTGCTCTGTTGTTTGTTGAAGGAAAATTCTGTTTTTTCGTGCATGTATTAGTAGCTAAACCCTGTACGGCACTGTCTGCCAGTGATAAGGCCTGCCATTTAAGCTGAAATGTTTTTCACAATTTATACAAAAAATGTGGTAAAGAGGAGGGGGATAAAAGCCATTTACTGGGACATAAGGGAAGATCTTGCTTAAGGGCCTGAGTGGAGCTTCAGCCCCTCGGCGGGGTAAGTAGGCTGTTCCATTTCACTCTGAAGTGCTTGGATTAGCTGTGTCACAGAGTCCCATAAAGCCCTCTGTTTATGTGGCCGAAGGCACTTGTGCACGCTGTCTCTGTGGAGACTGCAGTACAGGCGAAGTGCTGGACTTGCGGCATTTAACTATCCAGATTAAATAAATGAAGGACTTGGCCTGTCACGATAACAAATTTTGCTGGACGATAAATTGTCCCAGGAATTATTGCGATAAACAATAACATTGTCATTGTGAGACCATTTTCAACTGATGTAATGATAATGGCATATTAATGCAAGTACACCCTTTCAACGATCAA
>JAODKL010000021.1:23556021-23567155 GCA_026780765.1 Petrocephalus schoutedeni | reverse complement strand
TGAAGAGTCTAAAAGCACTTATGTAAGTCGCTCTGGTTAAGGGCGTCTGCCAAATGCTGTAAATGTAAATGTAAATGCTAAGCTGAACAGGCTTGTCAACCACGTCACCCAAACAGCACACAATACCTGCTTCCAACATCTCCGCACCCCATGGACAAAATCAACAGTACACTGGGTCTCTGCATGCATAACCTGAACCTGTTTTCAATATGTACAGAAACAAATTATGAGAGACTTCCCAGATAGTAACTCCTAAAAAAGAGACAACAGCAAAAATAAATAAATAAATAACGCCATAACTTCTTATTTGTTTTGTCAATGCGATTGGCTGTCGTGTTTTGTGGGGATAGAGTTTAATTAAGCTTCTTAAATAGGCAGTCCGTGGGGGCCCCCTAGCACGGGTGAGCCTTCAAGCTGAGATGGTGGCACCTTCCAGGAGGACTGAGCAGCATGTCGCTTTGCCGCGAGGCTGGCCCGCTGACCTGGCCCACGGGCACTGCTCCTGCATCTTAATGCAGGACGAGAAAACAACGTCCCGCTAACAAAGCCAGTCTTGTGTGCGGCCTCGATTCCGCTCCTGGAAGGCACTGCTGCCATGACTACTGAGAATTGCGCACTTATAATGCAGAAAGCACAGGCGCGGCTCCTCAAGAGGGATGCTGGTCAGTTTGGGGCTGCTGCTGTGCATCTGTTTTGTTGCTCAGCTGATGATCCTGTGTGGTCACTCACAACTTCTGCATATTGATCCCGGGATTTTCTATCATTATAGGCTTGTCATATCATCCATCTGTCCATATTCTAACGGCTTAGCCAGTACAGCCTCACAGAGAGCCTGAAGTCCATCTCTGGTGGCATAGGGCACAAAGTAGGGGACACCCTGGTCAGGATGCCAGTCTATCGCAGGGTCATGTACTGTGCTATACCTGCTGATACTTGCTATATCCTTGTCTTTATTATGCTTGGGGTATGAGGTAAAGGTTTGCCAAAGCTGTGCTACAGGGTTCAGGCAAATTAAACATCTAAATTACTGCTGGATATAAACTAAAAAAAATAAAATAATGTACATTGTTGTAGTCTCTGGTTCTCCATATGCCCCCCCAGCTGGTCCTTTTTTAGTCCTGACTGTCCAGTCAGGGTCAGGTGGGTGTCTTTGCTGAGAAGGTGATTGGTTATTTGCCATGGAGACACAACAGAAATTAATGTCTAGCCCTTTGTCATTTCTGTCTCCTATAGGCTGAAATAATATTGATGGTTCGCGTTAGGAATTCAGGAAACTTTCGAATACCTTTTTTAGTGTGCAAGGCTGGGCCCATTCTGGTGCCTCTACTGTATTTTTGCTCAGTTTCTATTGATAAATACATCAGTAATCTAGTATTTCTTCCTTATTTAATGTCAAGGAAAAACATGTAATTGATGCTAGTTGTAAAGGATGCTCTACTATCATTCTGAAAGCCATAGTTATTGTTCAGAAGGACTAATAAAAATCAGTAGTGTAATACCCCAGTGTTTTTTAGTGTTTTACCTTGTCTCCTGGCTGTGAAATAGGTCACTGGCAGTTATTAGCATTTGCTCTGTACCTCTGTTGAAACATGGTGATTGCAGCATTTTTATTAAATATACAACAGCACCTCTCATTGCTCTCATTTTGCACGAAGTTAGAGCGAAGCTTTGCTTTGTGAAGACTGACATTTTGCCGCATGTTTCTCGATAAGTGCCTCTTCTCCCCGCTGAGGCTGAATTAGTCCACTTCTGATTAATACCAAAGTCGCCACTGTGTTCCAATCACCCCGATTACTCCACACTGCAGAGAATTAGATTATGCCTTTTCACATGCATAACATTTTTCCAGGATTAGATGGGGAGCCCCAGTCCCCAGTGATTACCCTCAAAATTGACTTTTGGCCATGGCGCAGTCGAACCTTGGAGGTGGGATCTCCACGGGCTGCATTTGAGAACCCTTGGACCAGAAGTGGAGACCTTTGGGTTTGTTTTTTCCTCTTAATTTAAATTGTACCCATCTATTTCCTGAGGTAAACACTTGTTTTTCCCCAAAGCAAGTAACTTCTGCTAATATTCCCAAAATTTTAAACTGTGGGGTAGTGAGAATGATGCTTTTCAGATTTCAAATTCTGTTCCTAATTTGGTCAATTAAAGTGAGATATTAGTAGTACTGGACAGCAGGGTGTAGATGTTAAGGTGTGAGGTGCTGTTGTGGTCAGTGAAACACACACCGCTTTGTCACACGTCGCAGGAACCAGTGTAAATGATAAAGGTGCTATCAGACTCTGGAAAGTGCTGTCATTTACTTTCGAAGTGCTATCATATTGTTTTTTGGTGTACTGGGAGATAATATGGTCTGATCTCGCCTCTGTTTGAAGCACTTTGTAGACAAAATGGAGCATTATCAAGGCGCGTTTGCTCTGGGGAAAACAGGCTATCTGTGGTCGCTTTGTGAAGTACCTCTGTCATTCTGTTAGGAGACACTTATCTTTTAGTTGTTGACCACCCAGCATTACTTGTACTCTTCCTTAATAAAGTAAGTTTTACTCCAACCCTTTTCAGATAGACCTCAGTAGGGCACATTTTCTCTTACTTAAGACTTGGGTTAAATTTATTCGAAACTTCATTTATCTGCTGGCGAATTTCTTGTGAAGGACGTCGTCCAGATAATTTATCCGCAGATGCTGCCGCGTTCTGCTCTGGAAATGGAATGGCATCCTCTCGTAGCTTCCCCGTAACATCGCCGCGATTGCAGTCACCCCGCGCCCCTGGCGTTCGCCACGGCCGCATGCCAGTCAAGGGAGGCCGGGAGACTCTCGGGTGCGTTTGCATCACGCGTCCGACCGATTGCGAGGCTGGCACGTTCTCCACCAGAAGGTCTATGTTTTACACAGAGCATCTCAGCTGCAACTTCCATGCAAACTACTGACAGCTCTATCAGTTCTTGCTCCTCGATATTTACCTGGGGAGCCACAGGTCAGGTTCTCAGCTCAGGGCTGCCGCGGCAGGATCCCTCTTGAGACCTTCATGCCTTCATCCGGTGCTCTGCCCCGCTGCTCCTCTTCCACATACTTAGCCTGTTGTAGCAGTGCTTTAACTACATTGCACAACCTGTCCCTAGGTGCTCACCTTGCTGGAACAAAGGGACAGCCATCAATGAGCTTCCCGGAAGCTCGGGAGCAGCCACCGGCTCAGTTCTCTCAAGAGTGTGACTCTGCTCTTAGCAGGTTAAGTGCCTTCCTGCTTCATTGTGTGCTCCTATACACGTATACCATACAAAATTGCAGTTTACTTACTGCGGAATGTTAGAGGTTAAAACGCTGAGGGCTGGCATGAGTGGTTTATGTGATAAACCGAGCCCTTGACGAACTCTTTGTGTGGCTAAGAAATTAATGGGTCCTCTTGATAAAACCAGGGTAGTAAAACTAGGTGGAAAAACCCTGAAGAGGTACTCTTTAAGTGATATTCTCTATATGTCCAGGTTAATACCTTATATGGGCTAGTGTCCATATAAGGAAAAAGCTGTATAAGTTACATTGAGTATATAGTTATAAAGGAGACCATTGTTAACCACAAGTTCATAAAGTTCCCATTCCTTGTGATCCTAAACAGAGGTTTCTGAAAAGTTTTTGAAAGTTTTATATGATAGCATCGGTATGTGTACTGATGCTTTGCTGTACGTCTCTGGGACGAAACCGGAGTCACTCTTTTTAGATGACCTCTTTGTAGAACAAAGGCTTTCAGAAGCAAAGTGTGCTGTCAGAGCCCCGTTTAAGCCAAAGGGAATCACTGATCGGTGACTGACAGTGGGAGGTGCCTCTCCCCTCATTACTTTGGTGCTCTTCTGCATTTTTTTATGACCGTGTCTCTTGTCCTTGGCTCTGTGAGCCTGTCTACCTGTTTCCCTTCCTGTGCCTCTGCATATTTCTGTGTCCTCATTTCGGTCAAGAATTAAATACCCTTCGTTCCCTGCCACCTTTGTCTTCTAAATGGTAATGGACTGTGTACTGGCAGGTGTGCTACAGCGTGTTAGCCAGCCACATTTCAGCACCATGTGGCATCTGTTGATTTCAGCCTGATTGGGTCATTTGAGCCCAGCAAATAACTACAGTCCCCTGGCTTCTGGTGCTGTAGACTGGTGGGGCGTGAATTGTTTTTTTGGCAGGGGTTTCCCTTGTTGGAACCCCTTCACTGACAGTAGCCTGTATAGCATCTTGGCCAGGTGTAGCTAAAAAATGTTTATTGGTTACGCTCCCCGGCTCAGATTATTCAGCCCCATGTGTGAGGGAATTTATATCACTAGCCCGCATGGAAGAAATCGAGTTTGTTTGCAAGTAATTTGTAATGTGATGCTTATGTTTGTGATCTGATATTACTTGTGGTGATTGTGGGTAGCTGTGTGTGTGGCGCTTTAGGCTACTGCTGTGTTTAGGCTTGCAGTGTTGCTATTTTTGATATTCATTTGGGCTGCATTATTATCATGCGCCCGTCTCAAGGGTAAAGTCTGACGAAGGTTGAATTTTAAAGAGTAAGCATTTATTAACGGGTCTTGTATTGTTGTTAATGACAGAAATCCTTACAAAGGTGAAAACACCCATCAGGACTCATGTGTATAATTTAATAGATACTAGTTACGTCTTATGCAAGACCAATGCAATAGGCCGTCATTATGTTTGTTTTGCAGATTTTGCCCAGCACAGAAGCCTGCATTGCACAGTGGGAAATGCTGCAAGGCTTTGACACAACAGCAGTGCACTGTGGGAAATGTCATTGGGCTTTGAGACAACAGCAATGCACTGTGGGAAATGTCACTGGGCTTTGACACAACAGCAATGCACCATGGGAAATGTCACTGGGCTTTGACGCTATGGCATTGCACCATGGGAAATGTCACTGGGCTTTGAGACAACAGCATTGCACCATGGGAAATGTCACCGGGCCTTGACACAACAAGAATGTACAGTTTCAGATTTATTCACTATGAGAGCCTGGGCAGTGGTTAAAGATTATTACCCATCAGGCATCTTGCCTCCATCCGCCTGGATTCGATAATTGTTTGCCTAATGACAGTCTGGTGCAGTGAGCATGGGGGGAAGAGGCCGAACCTTGTTGGAATCACACGTTGCTTGCATGACTGCTCGCTAAGGGCTGGTAAGAATTACTCAAGCACATCTCTGGACCATAGAATAAAAAGCTCAAACTGCTGGATTTGAGCTCACAACCACCAGTCAGGAGCAGATCCCTCCGAGGCATAAATAACCTCAACTTTTGTGCCCTTCCTTATTTGAAGGGCTAAGCACGGGACTCGGGTATAATCACAAACCCTATGTGTAGCAGCCATGTTGAATACCACTGGCTTCCTGTCTCTTCCTCTGCATTTGCTGGGCTCCTCTGGCGCTCACTGTCTCCACTCTTGTTCTGCCTGTAGCTCTTACTTTGTACACGTGAGGATTGCTTTCCCTCTGTGTCTGAGTCGGATTTGCTGGTTTTCTGCTCTCCCTCATTTGTAAGATGCTAATTTGATTCGCAAGGCCTGCCGCGGTGGCTAACATAGGCTAATTCTGGGCCTCCTCGCTCCTTTTCCATGTAATCTAGGTTCGTGGTGCCTTAATTTCCCAGGTGATGAATATTGATGAGTAAAATCCACGCTTGGCCAGTACTTTTGGGACTCCTGGGATGCTTTAATGTTGACCCATATCTTGCGATTCATAGAAGCAACACGCACACACACACGTACTGTATGTTTGTATTCCTGTCTTAGTGAGGACCGTCCATTCATTCCTATGGGCATAACCCTAATCCCAAACATGACACCCTTAACTCCTGCCCAGCCATAACCTTAACCATAAGTAACCAAACAAAATACAAGACTTTCGTCAATTTTATAAAATGCAGTTTTGAGTAGTGGGGAACGGCCTCCGGTCCTCATTAGCCACTTTTCTTTGTGGTCCTCACAAGTATAGCAAAACAAGGAACGCACGCACACACACACACACACACACACACACAGCGGTGGGAACTGTGCCAGTAGGGACACACTACGGTACCCTTGAGAAAAGTACATAACTAGAATTGCTTCAGTATATCAGACTGCTTTATAATGTCATGACTGTAAACCTCATGACCATCAATTTCCTGTGAATGAAACAGTTTGCTGAGTTCCTGAAAGTGATGGCACTCATTAGCCCCCTGGCACCCCAAAACCCACCCTCCTTTTTAGCAGTCTAAATGGGAGGCAAAGCAGTCATCCAGTCGGTGTTTCTCGTCCCACGTGGGACTGGGCAGTGTAGCCGGCATTGGGGCCATCGGCACCCTCCATGCCTGGCCGGGCCTCTCTGCTCCACGCAAATCACCCACTAATGGAAACACGACGGGGGGTGATGAGTTTAGCATGTGGGAGCAGATGTGGAGAAAGGGAGCCTGGTGTGGGTGTGGAGGGCTGATGGGTGAATGGGAAGCTTTCCCATAGTGCCCACTGCCCTGCTGTCTTTACCATGAGCTGCCAGGGTAGGCCAGAGGGACCAGGGGGACAGGCCTCCCCCCATGGTGGGGGGGGGGGGGTTGCAGTCTGTCTGTAGCATCACCTGCTGACTTAGCTCACTGGTACGACTGCTGGAGGTGGAGGGACTCGCCCAGTCTGCGGCCCTTGTGGCTCCTACAGTGCGTGGCTGGTTGAGGTGCCTTAATCAGAAAATCCCAGGGTCAGCAGAGTGATGTCACCATTGGGCCCCTGAGTGAGGCCCTTAACCCCCAACTGCTCCAGGGACTGTCTCCTCCTGCTTTCTGAGTTGTAAATTTATTTGGATAAAATAAATAAAAAATGTGTCATAAATAAAATGTAAATAATATGACACCCGTTACTGGCACCAAGTGGAGGTTCAAACCGCTATTGGGGAGTTTGTGAGCCTGAGAATGCTTTTCAGGGAGTGGCGTTCCGCATGCCCGTCTTTGGCACGGAGTCCACCCGAGGGATCACACCCGGCTGTCGAGGCAGGTTGTCGGGCCGGGGGGAGCAGGTGGCTAGTGAGAGGAGGTGCCATGCTGCGGACGGCTCGCGCAAAGGCTTGCGGGCTTCCAAAGGCGTGCTTAGCGACTGGCTGTCCAATTACAAACTGACGGGAAAGGCGGATGAAAAAAATATAATGCTGCGAAAAATGTAGGCAACTTCAGTGTGGGGGGAAGAAAGCAGAAACAAAACGCGTGCAAAAAGAAATAAATAGATTATTTACAATGTTACACAGCTGAAGCGTGCGGGAGAGAGGGCCGTCTGCTAATTCAAGCATTTCGCTGCTCTAGTAAAACAAAGCTGCTGGAAGGCTGGGTCCTATTTACAGAAGTATTAGTGACAGGGAAGTTCTTCTCGAGGAGACGTATTTGTTCAGTGGCATGTATTCAATTTACTATCAGTGGTTTAATTAGTAATAATTTGCGATCAATTACGACGATGTGCCCCGCATTCTGAGGCGCTCCACTTAGCATTTTCTTTTAAAGCTCGCTTTGTCCGTTTTTTCCATGGCATGTCCCCCCCCCCCCCACGCAGTGTGGCCGGCCCCCCTTGTCTGCATTTAAGACTTAAAATAATCATGCACTCACGCCCTGAGCTGGCATCACTGGCTGTGATGGGTCTCTGGAGGCCTTTTTTCTAGATCCCTTGCTTTATTCCATTACACACACGGGGGCCTGGAACTCCCCTTGAAGCATGAACTGCGCCCAGACAATCTGCCCTCTGCCCCGCCCCCTTACCGCTCAGCAGTCAGGCTGAAAGGTTTCCTAAATCATCCCAGAGCCGCTCGCTATACCGTTCCTGGTTTCTCCCGAAGGTGAATAAACGTGGCAGCCATATGCATCGCAGTAAGTGCCGTGCCGTTTGGGCGCCGGGGAGGACTGACATAATGGGTGAGAGGCTGGGGGCTGTGCTCCATTGCTTGTAGGATTGGGGAAGAACTTAGGGAAGAGGTACGTAGATGAAACGCTCGCAAGAACATGGGAGTTGGAGTTGGATTTAAGAGGGGGCTTCCATGGGCTGTCAGCTGGAAACCTGGTCAGAAATTGTTTAAAACCATTATAAACCATTCATCACATCTGACCTAAGTAATTATCTAACCTAACTAACCTAACACTAACTTAACTTTGTGTTTGACACGAATATACATGGTGTCCTCCAACTTCCTGAGAGATGATCGGGAAGATTTTTCCTGGCCATACAGATGGTTGTAACCCTCATTATGTTTTGAGTAATAGTGAACTGGCCTATCCGAAGTCCACATCCAAACCTGTCACATGACTGGTCTTTGTTTTAGTAGGGTGGTGATGATACAGTTTTGTTAATGCTCCTCTTAATTATCTGATTTTATAACCATACCAAATATTTGCTCTGCTCTCTCTCACCACGTGTTCTCCCCAGTAAACAAATTGAATCAAACGATCGGGGAGAATGTGAGGAATTGAGATGAGAGGAGGCTTAGGCTGCCTTCTGCTGCCGCGTGTGCAGGCGAACTTACTGCTCGCTTAAGTCTCATAAATCATCATCGCTCAGCCCTGCCTTTTAGATCTCAGCAATTTCTGTAGGTAACTGCTGGAATTTAGCAATTTCCTAAATGTACGAGTGCCTTGAAAGCATGCAGTTCTGTGACAAGGGGCTGAGTGGCGCCACATCCATACCCGTAACACTATTCCTTTTGCAGTTTCTGTGAACGGTGGCACCCATTTAGAGGCGTGCTGTCCGACTCTGGCTCTGCTGCTGTGCTTTTTTGGAGTCACCTCCTTCACATATCTTCCCAATATCGATTGCTCTGCTTCCCAGGCGTCAGGTTTTGCCTTAACGAATCTGGCCTAATGAGCTTTCAGTTTCATTTACGCAGTCTTTGGTTACAGAATTATGGGAAACTTCTCAGGAAATTACCGGAGATGTTTTTTTTCTCTGTGTGTGTGTATGTGTGTGTGTGTGTGTGTGTTGGGGGGCGGTGGTGCTGTTCTTTCGTCTTCATCCTAAACGTGGTCAACATAAGTCCAGCTCTGGAAGGTGGGGGTCTGGAAGGGGGTGGGGGGGTCGCCCTCCCATCACAGGCCTTGTTCAGCCAGTTGGCTTTGTCGTGCGCATCAGTGGAATGCAGTTTAGAGTTATATTATTGGTAACTGTAATATTCACACTTTAATCCTGATTAAAAAACTGACAGTGGCCAGTGCGGCACATATGAGGCATAACAGAGACACTGCGCTGCTACGGCTGGCCTGCTACCTTGCGGCTGATGTGCAGTGATGTATTCCCGCAGTGCTGCTTCTGCTGCCCCCAGGCCATATAAGGGATCCCGCGTCCCACGTTGGTCACGCCTTCATGCCCCCGCGTTCCAGCGAGCGTCCAGCCTGCGGAGGACGGTTTGCGTGGCCTACATGCTGCGCTGACCCGCTCGCTTGTGAGGGCTGCCCAGCTTGCCTGCTGCTTCCGGGCACTTCCGCCGTTGCCCGGGGAACGCGCCACATGAAAGCAGGCTTCCTGTCTGTCCTCCTATCCCTGTCTTCCTGGCATGTTGGTAAATTGGAGGGGGGTTCAAACACAATTTGTTCCTGTTTCTGTCTTTATACCCCCTTTTTTCCAATGCTTTCTGCCCCACAGCCGTTTTTCTAATGAATATCAGGTGATATATATATATACATTTTTTTTAATAACAGAACTGACTTTGTATTCCCACTCAGCGGCAGAGTTATGGGACAGTCCCAGTGCCACGTGACCACTTCATTATAAAACCCGGTCTGTTTTGTGGCTCTTCCTGTCCCAGTTCCTTGCCTGACCCAGAATCGGATGGGATAAACGTGCCAGCTCCCAGTAGCTCTGTTCTGGGAGTGTGGTGTTAGTCAGGCGGCTATCAGGAGAGAGGGCCCACAGCCCCCGCCGCCACAGTGTAAGCAAAGGGCCCAGAATAGATCCAGCTTTTGTTCAATGTGAATGTGGTACCTTTCTATCCAGCTGGGAAAATCATAAAATTTCAAATCTGTATGTGTGTTTTATAATCATTGCATCCTAGAGACCATAATCCCCCACAGTGCAATAAAAACCAGAACTTTTTGTCTTGTTTTTGTCTTTGTTTGGTTTTGTCATTTTTTCAGTCCTCACAAGGATAACCTAAATTTTATAAATACTTGTGAACGCAGTCAAAAGACTAAAAACGGCAAACGTCTTGTATTTTGTTTGGTTACTTAGGGTTAAGGCTAGGCTTGGGTAGGGGTTAATGTATAGCCAGATGAGCAAATAATAAGCGGCTGTGGAAAATGTGCGGCTGGAATAATTAGCAAACAGAAGCAAACCAAGCGAAGTGCCGCAATGGAGCCTGACGGGATGGAGAAGCCCGTCCCGTCAGCGGTGTGCTTTTCCCTTCGCGGTCGTGGCGCCTGGCCGCCTGCCTCCTGCCCCCCGCCAGTCGCTTGTCCTGGATTGTAGGTGGCTGCTTGCCGTTAGCCAAAGCTGGATTTCCACCGGGATGAGCTCAGTGGGGGAGTAAATTACCAGCGATTCAGCCCCATGCGCCGTATATAAGGAGGAAGCAAAGCGTTCCCTGCTGCAGGAAAAATAACCTGCTGCAGCAGCCATGGACAGTTACAGTGTCTCTAAAAGCACTGAACTGACTCGCTGCCTTGTTTGAAGATTGCGGAGGAACAGATTAACATTCCCAGTAACTGCTTATTCTGTTGCTTGCCTGTATATTATTTGTTTAGCCATTTACAACAGGACAGGCTGCAAGCTAAGTCTTAAGATCGTACCACAAGGCATTATTGTGCGTAAGATAGAATGGGGGTGTTTATGTCCCTGCCTTCTGTGTGCTGGTGCAGGGTAACAGTGAGAGCAGCAGGTTCCTGTGCCGGCCCCTCCTGCGCCGCGTGTCACTCGCATTGCCGGCACTGCGGGACTTTCAGGCCACCTGCCGCTGTAATGAAAGTAGGAAACATTAAATCCATATTTAATCTGCGCTCAAGCTTTTCCACCTAGGTTCCTAGTTCTTCACACACACCATATATCAGATTCTGGGTTTTCTGTTTTATATATATATATATATATATATATATATATACAGTCAGGTCCATAAATATTGGGACATCGACACAATGCTAACATTTTTGGTTCTATACACCACCACAATGG
>JAODKL010000021.1:23510527-23522914 GCA_026780765.1 Petrocephalus schoutedeni | reverse complement strand
TAGAAGATTCCCATTAGGGGGGGGTCTATGAAATTGTATAAGAATCAAGCTTTTTCTTCGGTTCGGGGGTTCACTTCCTGGATGGGAATACTCTGTCTCTTTGCTGTTAACCCCGGGCGCGCCCTGCTTCAATAAAGACATTTTATCTTACTCAAGTCGTGTCAGGTAAATTCGCTTCAACCTTGGTGCTGGTCCGAACATGGAGGAAATATAGCAGGCAAGATTTTTTACTACCACAAAAGAAATGCAGAGAATTGTCTGAGAAGGAAAGGAATAAGGCAAGCATGGGCAAGGTAAAGGCTGTAACGACGGTGCTTATAGTATCCAGTTTAAGGCCCATTAAACAGTAGATAACCTCCCTGGACTGTGAAACAGGAAGGAAACTCAGCAATGTTATGGGATTGCTGTGCTTCCTCTGACACTGGCTGCCTTGAATCTGTGCAAAGCACAATGAAATCAGAAGATTATCAAGACAATCTGGAGCAAAACATACTCCCCAGTGTTAGATAGCTCTGGCTCAGTGGCAGGTCATGGGTCCAGGCCAAGGAATCTATCAAATGTCTCCTCAGTAAATTTTGCTGGGGGTAGGGGGTGGAAATTTGTAAGGGGGTGCAATTCCATAAGTCCACTGTGTGGCTATGTGCCTGGTGGAAGTCTCATTCAGATTAATTTAATTGTCATGAATCTACTCTTTGGAATAAAGCATGGTAGATTATTGTCCAATTCTACTTATTTCATGGAAAATTGTGATTATTTTTTAACATGCGCAAGGGTGCCAATTTTGGCCGCATCTCTATGTTATTTTATTGTATAGAGTAATCAAACTTTTCCCCATGAGATAAATAATGTAAAAGCAGCATGCTGTCACTGAGCAAGATACAGACTGAAATTCAAACTGTTTGTGTGCAGAATCAACTCCGTAATCAATCTTTCCATGATAGAGGCCTACCACTGAGAATTGAAAACAAACCCTTTTCAAAAGTGTCACATGCTGTCAGAGACAGAGATAAACTGAGCTGATTTCAGTAACATCTTCTATGAACCCCATATTCATAAAGCCCAATAACTGTTCTTATGATTCATTGTAACAGATTCATAAAGTATTATAAACACAGCTATAAATATTCATAAAAAGGCATATCACATTTTAGCCATGTTTCTCATGCATTGTAGATGTTATGTGAAGGTCTATAATGCACAATAAATGCCTTCATAATGCATTATAATGGTCAGTATAAGAATTAAGGATGCTTAGTGCTGCATTATAAAGGTGTTTATAATGCATCAAAGATGAGACCTTCATAGAGCATTCATAATGCATGACTCTTGACTATGTATGTGTTATGCATTTTATAGTCGGGTTTATAATACTTTATGCAATGCATTATAATGCATTATGCAGGTATGTGTAGTACAGTATAATGAATGCTTTAAGTAAAGTGTTAGCCTGATTTCTTTTTCTTTAACAGAAATATATCCACAAATGATCTGATGATCGGATGCCGACTTGTCCCTTCCAATGTGGATTGTGTAAAATAAAAACATTTTGTTCGCCATCTGTCCCTCAGGAGGTAATCAACCTCCAAAAAGTACTTTCAGTGTAATGACTGTTTGGCCCATCAATAGAAGGAAAATCAACTGAAGGGTCTGACTTCTGATGTGAGGAAGAAGTTGACCTTTGACCAAGATTTCATTGACCAGATAATTAAAGTAACTGTCAAATCAAAGACTTTCTGATAAGCAACAGTGTGGACAGGGCAATAGATAGAAAACCTTAGAATAATGGACAAACCATTATTCTGTTTGTTGAGTTCTTTTTTTTTCCCCTGCGGAGCAAAAATAATATTGTTTTTGAGGGATGATGAATTTATGAATATTCCAGTTCCATTAGTGCACTTCAAAATACAAATAATGGATCAACTGTATAATAAAAGATTAGATATAGTATGTTCTAAGAAAAATCCAGTTTACCCTCATTCAGAATAAGAAATGAAGATCATTCAGAAGTGTAGCACATTTATTTATTATCCTTTATCATAATTTGTGGTCATTGTGTGAACTCTTATGCTCTTCGTCTGACTTTGAGGAACACTCAACACTTGGAGTACAAATGGATTTTTTCATGTCACGTACAGCTCCTGATTGACAGCTGTGCTTCGTCTCCCATAGCAGGAGCTTCAGACAAAGGGCAGTGAGTGAAGTGAGGCAAGAATCAGGGAATCGATATACCATAAAGTTGTATCAGATCTGGCAGCTTCATACGGCAACCAGATGACAAAGTGAGCATGTGGTCAAAGGAAATGGGTTACAAATGTGAAAACTGGGAAGTCTGCCAGCGTAATCAAATGCTTGGGAACACAGAGAATCCCCCATAAACGTAGACTGTGCATAGAGTTACCGCTGCAGACAAACATACACTGTATGCAGACCCACCCAAGATGTGAGGCTAGACACAAACCACAGCGCACATACTGCACACACAGAAATGTGTTTACCTAAAAAAGAGCACGGAAATCATGCTAAATATAAAAATGGTACTGTTGCCTGACACTAAACCAAAGAAGAAAATCAGTTTTAGAGTACAGGAATGTCGTAGCAAAGATAAATCTGAAGAATAACATTAATAAAATAAACAATAAACAAAAAAAAAACAATTTAAATTGCATTAGAACTTTCCACTCATCTTCATGTGGAGAAGCATTTTAATAAATGCAAGGCAGAGTAGGAAAAATTTGCATTTCAATTCCTGGCATTGCTGTGCTGTTATGTCATCATGTGTTTCATCCATGGCTTGGAGGAGGGTGACCTACTCATTAGGGTGCTGGCTTTCTACCTCCGGGCTTTTAACTGTTTTTATGCCGGAGCAGAATAAGGAGGCAAGACATGGAAATGAACTGTAGACATGCAGCTTATATTACTGCTGCCTGATGGATTTTTTTTCTTATGGTCAAACAACATATTTCAATGGCCAAGTCCATCGTAGAGAAAAAAAATGAACAAATTTACCAAGTGACCTGAACTGTGTGGCATCATCGACAAGGAACATTGTGATTTAGTCCCTGCAGGTTATCTTGGCAGGCTAAATAAAGAATCCAGAACTGAAATTGAAGACACCGGTCCTGTATCTGCTTCTCATCAGTGTAACAAGTAATTTTTACAACACAATAGAACACAACACAACACCTCTCCCTTGGATATGTACATAAATCGCAGTATAATTAATGTCATACAGAGTATATGACCAGACAGAACAGTCGGATATTATTCTTGTGTGTGTTTATGGCACTTATTTGTACCTCATTTGAGATGCAGAAAGTAGCATTAACGTCGTAAATTTGCGCATTAATTTGATTATATGGATGTTCTTTCAGAGAGCAAGTTAAAGAGGACATGTACAGAGGTGCATAATGTCACGCCTGCAGCGCCCGGCCAGTCACGTCAAGTCTGGTCCATTCACTGGACTGTCAGCACCAGTTAGCATCACCTTTAACTCATTCACTTGTTTTACTGCTTGTGTAAATTAGGGCACTGTTTTCAGTCACCTCTTAGTGAGCGATTGCACATCTCACCCTACTCAGCATTTAGTGTTTAGTGGCTATCCCGGCCCATTTGCCATTGCATGATCTATCATGTATATTTTTTACTATGTTATTTTTGACTGCAATTTGGAAATAAACACTGCACATCAACCCAGGCACACCTATCCAACTGCTCGTTGACGCAAATTACTGCAAATTATATATATATATATATATATATATATATATATAATGACAGCTTTCAAACCACCAGATCACTTTAAAAAGATCAACAGCTTCAAAGACAGATGGAGATGTTGATATAATGTTAATGTGAATAGTAAGTAAATAACTAAATAACTTTTGATTTAAATTTTTCAGGAGACGTGAAGACAGGTCCACGTTACATAAAAAGCTCACATTTTATGTTACACCTCTCGTTTCCTAAGAACAGCCAAATCTAATACTGTGTGTAGACTCTAAGACGATCTACACAGGGAGCTGTCACTGGAATTGAGTCATTATTCACTAATGTTCCAGTTAATCTTCTTAATGATTTAAAGAATTATCTTTAATGCAGTTAATGAAAACCAAATGGCCATGGTTGGACTAATTTCCTTAGGGCTTTTATAGGTTCAGATAAGTGGAAGGCAAAAGTGATGCTCCTCAATTTGGCTTTCTTTTTTGGAGGGGGGCACAAAAAGGTGAAGGGGGATTGTTAAAAACAGTTTTTATTGCCATTTTTTAAAGGGGGATTCATATCCATTTTAAGGCGCGTTCCTTGTCTATTTTGTTTAGCTGTGCTGCCCTGACCCTTGGTTCAATATGCTGCAACTGGAACTGAAATCACAACAACAATGATTGTCTGACAATAACACATCATACGGAGGGTTTGCCATCTGTTTGTCACTCCAATAAAATACATTTCTGAATACGGCACAGACGGATACCGAACATTAGGAATTCAAATATTAAACTAATGTGTTGAAAAGTGAATATTTCTTGAATCAAAAAACTTAGGGAATAATTGTCTCCTCCAGGAAATGCAAACAAATGAAAGTTGCTGATGGGGTTCCTGGTAGAGATGCAGAATCCTGGCGTGAAATACAGGAGTTAGAGAGAGGCTGGAGCTGATGGAGCACAGCTCTCTTAGTGTGCAACTTCTAACTGCATCCGGGGGAAGGGAGTCTCTGGCCAAAAGGCCTGCTGATAGCGACAGACCGAGAGGTACTGCTGACTGGCAAAAACCGAGCGTCAACATCAAAGCAATGCAAAAACACCTTCATTTATCAAAATCCACATTAACTGCAGTGAAAGAACCTGAAACCCATTCGGCTGTGAATAAGCCATTAAAGTTTGCTACTCTTTTCTATAACTTTGCTGATTTAGACTTGATGGCCTTCAGCGTGAAATTTGTTTGAGAAAACAGAAAGGGTATTAATGTCCACATTTCATCCTTGCTACTTGGTGCTGTTCTGTCATTAGCTGGAAATACAGTACATTTTGGGAAAATATATAAGCTTATAGTGAAATGACTACTGGTGTTGAAATGAAGTGTCAGTGTGGGGTGTTTCAGCATTTCTGGCAATCCTAACTGTAATGGGGAATGTCAACGAGAAAGGAATAGAGCGTGCTAGCATATACACTATATTGCCAAAAGTATTGGGACACCTGCCTTTACGCACACATGAACTTTAATGATATCCCATTCTTAATACATAGACTTTAAGATGGAGTTGGCCCACCTTTTACGGCTATAACAGCTTCAAGTCTTCTGGGAAGGCTTTCCACAAGGTTTAGGAGCGTGTTTATGGGAATTCCATGAGAGCATTTGTGAGGTCAGGCACTGATGTTGGACGAGAAGGCCTGGTTCACAGTCTCCGCTTTAATTCATCCTAAAGGTGTTCTGTCAGGTTGAGGTCAGGGCTCTGTGGAGGCCAGTCAAGTTCCTCCGTAACCAAACTCGCTCATCCATGTCTTTACAGACCTTGCTTTGTGCACTGGTGCGCAGTCGTTTTGGAACAGGAAGGGGCCATCCCCAAACTGTTCCCACAATGTTGGGAGCATGAAATTGTCCAAAATGGCTTTGTATGCTGAAGCATTGAGAGTTCCTTTCACTGGAACTATGGGGCCAAGGCCAACCCCTGAAAAACAACCCCACACTATAGTCCCCCCCATCAGGGTCGGTACTCGTCCTACCCTGTCTGATGTGTTTCTTGCCCCTAGTGTGTTTCCGTAGTGTTCTGTTTTCCCTTTTGAGTTTTTTGGTTCTAAGTTTACCCTCCCTGTGATTTTGTGATTTTCCTTTTATGCTAGTGTGTTGGTTAGTGTTTCTTAGTTTCAGTGTCTGTAGTGTTCTCTAGGTCTGAGTTCATTTGTTCCAGCTGTTGCTCGTTCTCCTGTGCCCTCCCCGATTGGTTAATTTGTTTATGAGTTGTACCTGTTCCTAGTGTTGCCTTGTGTTCTAGTGTATTTAAGTGCCTGTCCTTGTCCTGTGCTCCAGTTGGTCATTGTATTTGTATTGTGTTGTGGTTGTGTCTTCTCAGTTTAGTCCCCCCCCATTTCAGCTTCCTAGGTGTTCATTATTGTCTTTGTTTTCTTTATTAGTTTATCAATGTGTTTTACTTTCTGTATTCAGTTGCGACCCCTCATGGTTGGTTTCTTTGAAGTTTTCCCTAGCTGTGTTTGCCCCAATGAACCCCCTTTTCTGTTCCTGAGCCACAAGTGGGTCGTCACCCTCATTCTCCCCTGCTTTTCCGCCTGCACCCCCCCCACCAAACTTTACACTTCTCCCAATGTAGTGAGGCAAGTACCGTTATCCTGGCAATTGCCAAACCCAGACTCGTCAATCGGTTTGCCAGACAGAGAAGCGTGATTCGTCACTCCAGAGAACATGTTGCCACTGTTCTAGAATCCAGTGGTGGTGTGTTTCACACCATAGCACCCAATGCTTTGCACTGAACTTGGTGATGTAAGGCTTAGATAGAGCTGATCAGCCATGGAAACCCTCCCTGTACACACTGACCTTCAGCTAATCTGAAGGCCTCCCGAACTTTGGAGGTCTGTAGCGATTGACTCTGCAGAAAGTTGGCGACTTCTGCATGCTTTATGCCTCAGCATGTGCTGTTACGTGGCCTACCAATTTGTGATTGTTGCTGTTGTTCCCATTTGCTTCCACTTTGTTATAATACAACTAAGTTGTACCGTGGAATATTTAGTAGCAAGGAAATTTCAAGAATGGTGGCATCCTATCACGGTACCACAATTGAATTCACTGAGCTCCTCAGAGTGACCCATTCTTTCACAAATGTTTGTAGAAGCAGTCAGTATGCCTAGGTGCTTGATTTTATACAGGCCATGGAAGTGATTGGAACACCTGAATTCAATGATTGGGAGAGGTGTCCCAATACTTTTAACAATATACTGTAGTGTAATGTAAGGCATATCATCTGATCAGTCAGAATAATGATTATAATATACAGTATATCCCTATTACTGAGGGATTAATTGAGTCCACTTCATATAGATCTTCAGCCTTTAAAATATAGATTACCTTCCACTTATAGCCAAGGGTTTCAAATGCTAGAAGAACATTAAAAGACAATAGATCATGGAATCTAATTGTGAATAAAAAATAATTGTGAATTGCCATCAGATTTCATGAAATCATTTTACCAATCACTTCAACAAATTATTTTTATTATTTAAGTTTCTACGCATGTTACATACTTGATGGATTATTGTACCTCTTACACTGTGTATTACACATTATATAAAAATAAAATATTTCAATCTACCCATTACCTGCTTTAACTGGAGTGTTCCCTAATCACTTCTGTTAGTAACAGCAATTTCATGTGGTATCTTCATGATATTGAAGACATACATATTGATCTGAAGTAGATGTGCAAGGGAAATGTTTTTGTTTCACAATTAAACTGATGCATTGCTGGTCATAGACAGTCAGCCTGAGATGGACTGTGGACTTACATTGAGGGCATAACACTTAACAAAGGTATGTGAAGAAAAGGTCATGATTGCTTCTAGAGAAAAAGTGAATTTAGTACAATCAATAATACTCAAAGAGAGACATGGACACAATATCCTGACACTGGTCCCAGTAAAGCATCAGGTACCTATCCACCCTCCACATTCCACTGGCCTTTATTTAATTTTTCTTTTTTTCGCGCGCGCACACACACGCACACACACACATACGCACACATACAGAGACCTGCGCACCTATCTAAATGGGGACCGTCCATTCATTTCAATGGGAAAAACCCTAATCCCAATCATGACACCCTTAACTCCTACCCAGCCATAACATTAACCTTAAGTAGTTAACCCTAATACAATTTTTTTTGCCATTTTTGCTTTTTTGATTTTTATAAAATCAAGGTTATCCAAAAGGTGACCTGAAAAAATTACCCAGAAAGTAAGGAAGTTTCAGGTTTTACCACACTCTGGGGGCATTTTGATCCCCAAATGTGATCTATGCAACCCCCCCCCTCCCCCACTCACACACACATTATGTATCTATACCTTCGTGAGGACTTTCCATTCCTTTATATAGGCATAACCCTTATCCCAATAATCCCTACCCAGCCCTAACTTAACTATAAGTAACTAGGCAAAATACAAAACTTCTGGCATTTTCAGTTTTTGGTTGCTGTCACAGATTTTTATAAAACTTTGCCACAGAACGCCAAAATAACAAGTTTTTATCATATTGTGGGTTATATACATCATCACACACACGACTTTGATCTGTTCATAACCTTATACAGTGTATAATGGAGAATTTGATGCAAGTAGATGTGGTCAGAGTAGATTTTGTCTTAGGCAGATGCTTCTCAATGAATATTAAGACTGCATGAAAAAGCTGAGTGAAACATGAAATAATAATACATTTATAGTGTCATGGGTCATACTTCTACATAGATAAATGTATTGCCAGTTTTTTTCTACCAGTTGATTTTTTTTTTAAGTTGCTCTTTGAGAAATCTGAAGTTTTTATTCAACACACAGGGAATACAAAGATAACTGAAATTTATTTGTGTCACAACCATTTCCTCAAGCAACAGAAGGCCTAACAATGTCTGCAGCATAAATTTGTACAATCTATTGCATCTCCATGATGGCTTATTGCTACTCTCATTCCTAAACAGTCAATGTTATCCGGATAATCCAAAAGGGACTGATCGCCTTAGGATATGTTTGTATTAGAGACATGCTCCTTCTGAAATACCTAGTGTGTTTATGTGCCGGGGTAAAGATTTCTATTTGCTGTATTTTAGAACAAATGGAGTTTAACAAATTGAAATATGGAAGCACAGTGGTTTGGTGAGTCTATTTTTATGGCTCGCTATTTTCACTAACTCACTTGTTATAACCAATCTTCCTGTTTTTACAACAACTAGGTTGACATGTACTGTATGGTTTATTTTATACTGGCTTTTTTGATTAGCTCCTGATTTCCCAAAGAATGCTCACAGGTGCTTTAATGACTAAGCAACTCCCATAATGCTTCATACTGTATTAATGTGAAAGTTCAGGGCTGTCTGCGAGTCATTGTTTTGATATTATTCACCGAAACAGAAATATATTCAGTTTTTGCTCTTACTTCTCTGCAATGATTGAATAATGGAAACTGAAGTCCCATGCCTATAACAGGTCTTTTCACCAGCTAGAATTGTGATCATTTAGTAAGAAATAGCATTTTGTTTTACTAATAGGACAAAAATTATTTGTAAATAGGTTGCTTACGGGTGAGCTATTTGCTGATTTAAAAATTAGGATACCAAGGATGTATGCGCCATTGCTGCTATCAAGTTATGCCTGTGGTGTCACCAAGGTCACAGTCTGCCAGCCGACGTGAAAGACAGTTGGAATGGGGTGAGAGAGCACCTCAAGGTGTTTTTCCTTCTGGAATTCTCCCCGGCCATTGATGTACTTGAATAAAATATAAGCTGATGAAGGGTAAGCACTGACTCAATAGCACTTTTAAATCCCCACAGCTGCAAAGTGACAATTGTACAATGTACAAATGTGCTTAAAAAACACATATTTTTTCTTCTTTTCAGGCAAGGTATTAGCTTCATTGTCAATGCAGAGCACATGAGATAAACATAAATGGAAAATATTTGATTTTTATGAAATCATTAATTTTGTGTTGAGAGAAGCCATGTTTTATTACTTCTTAATGAAATTCTTTATAAAAATTTGCCATTTCCTTGGAAAAGCTTTATTTACTAATAAAAGCTTTTAGGTTCATATTTCGTGTGGTTATAAGCTCAGCAAAAGGCTCTTTAATTAGAATTTAAAAACCACAATGTCTGCAAAGTTACGATTCTGTGTATTTTCAAATAGCCCACAAGAACAAATTTAATAGTGCACTGAATGTTTATTCATTTCTGATCGCTGTATTTTCTCATGCAAATATCCTCTTTTGCATGTTTGCATTCGCAACATTTAAAAGTGAGATGCCTCAAACTGTTTTGATTTAAGCTTTCCAAAGTAACGAGAGAAAGGTGTGGTGGATGGCTCTGTGTGTTACGACTCTGCAGCTGGGATTTGAAGGTCACTGGTTCTGATCCCATGAGTGCCAGAGTGGTTTCACTCTTGCCCCCTTGAGCGAGGCCCTTAACCCCAATTTCTACAAGGACTGGCTGACCCTGCTCTCTCATCTTCAAAGGTGTCTGCTATATAAATAAAAAGAAGCATGATGCAATAACTCTTAGAAATGAATTTTTATGTTTCAACTTTAGAAAGAACACACATAAACTTATACCTTTTTATAATGGAAATATAAATGAGGAGAAAAATACCAAGGGTATACTGTATGTAGGAAAAAGGAGGCAAAAAGAAGGAGAGGAAGAATAAGGAAAAAGAAGCTTATCATGAAGTACTCTTCAGGACTTTCGTATACGCATGTTTGATGTCCCTGTAACAATACATACATAATGGTAATGCTGCAAAAAAAAAATTTAATGAAGCATTCAGATTTTAATGTCTCACTGGACAATGCATGAGACACAGTAAAATTGTTCGGTAACACTTTAATTGAGGTATGAGGGGACACACATACTCAATTACTCAATTACTACTGAATCATGAACAAATTTAGACACTACTTAAGATGAAAGATGTGTCATGATTCATTAATGTGAACAAACATGACATCAGTATTTCAGTTGTTATTCATTACTTGTTCCGTCAGTAGTTCCTTAGTAGTTCCTTCAGTACTTCACTAAGATTTACAGAATTAACAGATACAGTAACAAATACAGTATATTCTTGGGATAAATGATGTGTCACAATTCAATAACGATGAACAAACATGAGATGAGTATTTTACATGTGTTACTCATTATTTGCTTCTTCCTCCAGTGGCTCAGTACAGTATAGTACTAGCATGAGATAAAAGATGTGTGACAATTCACTAATGATGAACAAGCATGAGATCAGTTTGTAACTAACACTTAACAGTACATTACTATAATATTTGTGAACTCTCAAAAAGGTGGTAATGATTGCTCTGCAAAATTTTAGTTTGATTTGAAAACTGATTAATTTTTGGTTGTTGTAAAAAGAAGGGTAAAAAGGCATTGACCCCTGTAGATTTTTCATTTGTGCTGTTGATTGTGACTGAGTCAGAAAATAAAAGTAAATGCTGTAGTTATTGCACATTAACCCCAATGCTCTATTGAGGCTGTAGCAAAGATCTGAAAGATGAACCATTTCAAATCCTGAAGAATAACAAGGTATTGAATGGTGATTTACTACCTACTGTAGTGATAACTACATAATGCAGAATTTTGCATATAGCTTTGCATAATAAGTATGTTTAATCTATATTTAACTTCAACAGAAGACCTACAGAAAATATACCAATTATACATAGAGCATGCATACGAATAGGAGGGTGAGATGTTAATGTAAGACACACAGTGAGAAGCACTTTCAGGGTGATATTAAAATCCCTGATTGACTGACAGCCAACTGTGCTGCGCATGGGATGGCACTCTGGGTAGGGATGGCTGTCATCTGTCTGCCAGGCCAAAACGTAGCGGGAAGCTTGCAGCATTAATATCATTCTCTAATACCATTTCATCTTGCTAGTCATCACCAAAGGGGATGGGGGCTGGAACCTAAGTAAAATTATCCAAAGCAAAGGTGAAGGAAATTACTTTTTTATGATGCCTTTGTGTGGGCCTGGACTTGCAATGATTTTCCCGTTTTAGGGTTGGTTTTCTCCAGGTGATCCTATTTCATCCTATATATCCAATGCAGTTGCACCCTGTCATCCTCATAGTACATAACAGACACGTGTTTCTCCCAAAGCATAATTTAGTAGCAATCATTGTTGTGTATAATAAGAAATTTCCAGTTGCTACTAGTGGTACTTAACGCTGACGCTGGCATAAACAGGCAAGCCTGGTGGCAGAGGGAAAAAGTAGGAAAGGATGTCAGGATATCTGGGAGAACAGTTCGACTGAATGAGGTGTTAGCTGGGATGTAATGTCAATAAAGTATGATGGCAGCTGACTGTGAGCATTGCATACTGAGAGTGAAATGGGTTACCTACTGCAGCAAATCAAGCTCGGGCTTAATCTCTCTTCCCAGCTATGAATACAAGAAAACCCAATGAATTCTGCAAACATGAGTGATGAAAACAGCTTTCAAACTCAAATTGTAATCTGAAGACATTTGGTTTCATTGTAACCTCCAACAATCTCACATGCCTTTCGTGCATTAAAAAAGACAAAGATATTGTTGTAGTTACTATCCTCCATCCATCCATCCATCTTCCAACCCGCTTATCCTGTTCAGGGTCGCGGGGGGTCCGGAGCCTATCCCGGAAGCA
>JAODKL010000021.1:23496517-23510427 GCA_026780765.1 Petrocephalus schoutedeni | reverse complement strand
TTTCTGCTCATTCCCATCATCTCTGGCATTAGAAAGTCACTTCCGCCCATAACCTGGCTGGTTTCTGCTCATTCCCGACATCTCTGGCATTAGAAAGTCACTTCCGCCCATAACCTGGCTGGTTTCTGGTCAGTCCCGGTATGTCCTGCTTCACATTGTTCTTGTGTAGGCTACTGCTGTCTTAGAAACCTGGGAGCAGCTGCTCAGTGTAGCCTTCTGCCAGCAGAACCAGGATTAAACAAGGAATTAAAAAATACAGATTTTTTTATTTTTATATTTAAGAGTGGTCTCTTAATTTTTTTCTTGAGTTGTATGAATGACCCTCCTCCATTTGTGTACGTGGACCACTGGGGATTCCCCTTAAAGTTTTGCCAGTTTGAGGATGGCTTGGCCTGGTTTCTCTAGGCAGCAAGGGGACGTGAGTTGTTCTCCATTCATAAGGGCATGTAAAATTATGCCAAGTGTTGCATTTGTGAATGTGTCTGCCCTCTTGCAAGAGCTGGACTCATCCAACTCTATACTCCATCTAGCCATCCATCTTCGATAGTTAGAGCCTTTCCCACAAAACACGAGGCATAAGGCAGGGGACACCCTGGATGTGATGCCAGTGCCTTGCAGGAGATTTAATGTGTGCATGGGCTTTTAATAAAACAGATGCATAAAATAAACAGAATTACCCAATATCTGTGGTAGTATTCACCAGGGTCTTATTACTTCTAAAGAGTACTGTTGATGTAAAGTGTATTTGTGTGATTAGTGAAGTAGGGGAGGGGTGTTAATTGTGTTTATATTCAGCTGACACTAAGAGAAACACGATTTACACTTGTTTATGCAACTCGTTTCAGCAAAAAATCACACCCGACTGTGCGGTTCTTTCACTTGCTTTTGATGCAGCTGGCCTGCAGCTGGCTAATTGATGGGACCTTATTGAGTGACCGGCAGGGAAAGGCAGTGCTCAGTCCACTGTGTGTTGCTGGGGTGGCCCGCCTGGCACTCTGCCCCTGCTGGGCCAGGCTGGGGCGCTCCTCGGACCTCACTTCCCACCTTGCACAAGGAGCTGTGTTGACGAAACCCCAGGCTGTTGGGGGCAGCGGTGGATCCGGTCTTTTCTTCTGGTGGTCTGAGGCGGGAGTCCCTTGGCTTTGCCCAGATGGGAGAACCTCCTCTTACCTGGCATAATTTATATGGCTGAATTTGACAGTATCCTCTAAGGTACACATCACGCTTTTATGTAGTTTAAAGAGTAAAACTCTCCTAAATCTCCGCTGCTGGGGATGATCTTCTTCAAATATTTAGGCATGAATTCATTGAGTTTCCCTGGTTTGTGCTGCTTTTATTGCTTAGTTTAATTGCTTGATTAGTCACCCTGGATCTCTGTGCCGCTCTCTATTGAAAATGCATGGCTGGTTTGACTGCTGGGGCATTAGATGAATGTGAATGCTTTGGGTGTGAAGCGCAGTAAGGTGTTTCTCCCTCCATTTTCTATAAGCAGATGGTGCTGTGTTATTTATTGAACAACACTGCAGCCTTCAAGCAATTTCTTCTGAGACATTAAATTTATTTGAAGGTGTTGGCAAATCTTTTAAATTTAACTGAAATATTTAAAGATGGGTGAAAATGTAATAGTGTACTGTAAAAACGTGAAAATGGGCCGTAATGTGTTTTATTTATTTATTTTATGAAATTGCGCCCATTTTTTTGCCTGATGAAATGTCGTATTTGGAGTCCATGCCCAAGAAGAAACGGCAAACGTGAAATGAACAGTAGTGCCAGTGATGGGGTCAAGCATGCTGAAAATCCCTTCCTGTTGCTGTTATTTACCCATTGCCACAACTGCAGCTCTGGCCACTCATGTTCCTGTGAAAGAGGTTGCCAGGTGATACAGCCACCAATCACGTCTGCTCCGGATGGGGGCGGGACCAAGCAGGCAAGGCTGGAGTGCGGCAGATACGTGTGGCTCCCAACATCACCCGTAGCTACCATCTAGAGAGTAAACTGGGATCTGTAATGAAATGGGGCGTGATCCTGGCTAGCTCTTTCACTCCCTCCGTGATCTCTCATCCACATTGGCAACATTCATTTATTGGTTATTAAATGCAGCTTATATATATTTTCCTCACTTAAGTAGCATTCAGATTGAATCCTGCCAGTAAACCAGATTTGAAAAAGGAAGAAATGAATCAGTTAATGAACACTGCAGTTCAGTGGCACTGTCAGTCCCTGGCATGTTAATGGGGGGGGGGGGTACTGTGTGCTTGACATTACTGTAAGTGAGAACCCCCTCCCTCCCCGCCTTCCTACCTTCAGCTCGTCCCAGCTGCTCTCTATGTGGCTGGGCATGATGTCAGGTTTGTAATGGTAATGGTAACTCTCCCAGACGGTGGAAACGTGGTTGTGGTTATACATCACCAAAGATATAAGGGCAGTCGTCGCGAATTGTGGGACGGATTCCAGTAAAACAGCAGTGAAAGGGAAGTCTGTGTGTGTGCGTCCCAGTGCTTGTGAATCCCTGTGCTGGTCGCCCAAACTGTCTGATCTTGACTTGAGATCCCATCCATATTTAGGTTGACCCATCCCATGATGAACTGTAGCAGTCTGGCCCCCGTTCATATTTGTGTTGAATATGCCAAGCCCATGTGTAATCCCCGACTCAGGGGCTGGAGGGTGATGTGGGGGGACTCATTAGTGATGTCACAAGCCGGAGCGGGGGGGGCTCGGCATGGTAATCAGACGGGCCATGGGTAAGGGGGTTGTCATCTGGGTACAGCGCCCTGTCTGAGGCCCACTGGTTGGGTCCTTAGCCAAAGGCTCTGCAGGTATAAGGTCAAGTTCCCAGGTCAGCACACACGGGTGATCACTGTTCCCGCACACCCCAGTGCATTTACATCCCTGCATTATTTCATCTAACTGTTTCAATTGGCCAGATGCATTGCATTCGTAATTGCATGCATTGAACGGATTTTTTTGAACTTGGGAAGCCATGAATCGTCAAAACTGAATTTTAAGGGAGAAAATGGGTCAATAATATTTCAGAGTGGGAGAAGATGGCTCTATCATCAGGTATTATCACAGAATGTTTTTCTCTGCCTTGTAAAGAGCTGGCCCGGTGGCCTCAGTGGAAATGCATAACCTTTTAATTTGAGTGTGGGGAGTCAGTTTAGAATGCCTCATAATAATAATAATAACAACAATGGGTGCCTCAGATCCTAAGTGGCATCAGCTAATGCATTAAGCTGGTTAAGTAATAATATGTATTATTATTTTAAATTTGAAGATCACATTTGGTGGTTAATCTCACTTGGAATCGGCCTATATATGTTAACCCAGAATGATAAATGTTGGTCTAATAACTTTTAGGTTTCAGGAAGTCACTTAAATTACAAATATTTTGGTGAATAATGGTGTGTTCACTGGAATACTATGTAAAATTGGCCACCGGGACCTTTTTAAAATTCAAAATTCACTACCCAGAGGAGCCCCCCCCCCCAAAGGGGCTGTTATTACCATCCCGAGGACTGATTGAAAGGGCACGAGAGCGCAAGGGGGAGGGCAGCAGGAAGCTAGGGAGGGAGTGCGGGAGGAATACTAAACACGACTGGCATGGCGCGCGCTGGAGGCCAAAGGGTGTATGAGGTCACTGTGAGCTGGGGCACGTGGGGCGCCCCCCTCATTAGCCTGCCAGAGGCATGGGGGGGTGCCCCGTGTCCTGGCCCTGCCCAGCCTTGAGTGCAAGGGAGACCTTTCAACGTGGTATAGTGCCCCCTGTGTGCATGAAAGATTAACTACAGGTTTGGCTTTCTATGACATTTTTTGCTTTAAAATGTGTTAAACATGTTCTGGCTTTAATGGGAGCCTGGGTGAGCAGGGTGTTCTGAATATCCTGAATGCCTAATTCTGCCCGTTCCGCTCTGGGACCCCCCCCCCCCCCTCGCTGTTCTCGCCGTCCTAGCTCCCTAGCTGCCGATGGGCGGGCACCATCTCTCTATGTCGTGAGGCGCGTTCCCGAGGACTCGAAGTAGGCCGGACGCTCTCCACCGTGGGGCTGACCCAGGTGAAACCACAACTTGCATGGGTGCTGACGCACGCCCCCCCCCACCCTTCTGATGACATATTATGGGGAGGCTAAGCCGGGGACAGCAGTGGGGTGGCATAGTGTGGGCCGCGCTGGGCCTAAGGACAGGCTCCCGGGGGCAGAGGCGATTCTAGGGCTCTGGAACCCCTAGACAAATACACTGCATGGAGCCCTCCAACTCAAGTCTACATTATATAAAGAAATGTCCTTTATTTTCACTTTTGTGAAAAACGGAATATACTGATAAAGCAGATGTGTCATTACAATGAACAGTGTAATCGGCTGCCCTCTAGGGCCCCTCCCAGCTCGGTGCCCCAGCCAAATCGCCGCCCTGCCTCCTGTTGTCATGCCATCGTCGGTGGCAACCCCACTGCGCTCACCTGCCGAGCTCGTCCTCTTTCCCCGGCTCACCTGCAAATGAGACGAGACGCCAACTCTGGCTGCAGCTCTGCGCCGGCTTCCCCCTCCCGACTGCCTGCTTCTCGCTCCCCCTGAAGGAAAGAGGAGACAGGCGTGGAGGGGGCATGATTACCGCGACACGCCGGCTTCACGAGGACGCCTGCAAGCGGGCCGGAACCGCCACCTGGCTGATCGTCATTAGAGTGTGTGCTGAAGCTTACAGTCGCTCGCCTGCGTCCGAGACGGCTTTGCCGTCATTTTGTCTCATTCCTAGCACACGATGTACATCTCAGTTATGTAGCAGATGCTTTTTATCCAAAAAAATTTATAATAATCTGGGGTCCAGCAGTGAGGCTGTGGGATTTGACCCACTAACCTAAACCGCTGAGCCACACATCAGCCCACATATCGTATGTATGGTTCTCATGAACCAGCAGCTCATGGGTCAGAGTCTAAGCACTGGATTACAAATCCTTGTCAGAGACTCCAGACCTCGAAGCAGCCTGCCTCGGTGCTGGTTGCAAACCTAGACTGATCTCCATACCAAGATGTCCCCCCCTCACCCCCTCCCACCCCCTCAGCACGTGACCCACCGCTGTGACAGAAAGGGACGTAAACAGCCGAATGGGGGAATACTTTACGAGCTTTGGCCCCTCATTCATATTTACATAGGAGACATCACATCCATTATCCGCGCGAAAGGGATCACGGCCACGTTATTACATTTTAAATATTCACACTGTGCTGAAATTGCTCTTTATAATGTCAGCTGTTCAAAGGGCAAGCTGTTAGCAGGGAGAGGCAGACGGCAGCGAGGAAGGTGGTGTGAATGCATAAACCGCGGTTAGAACCTGCGCCGTTTGGCCGCGGGCGCGACGCCACTCCCTCCCTTTATAATTCCACTTGGCCAGTTGGGGGGGCTTTATTTTGCTATGCGGTCATTTGACTACAGGGGATGGGGTTAATTTGGGTCCCCTGCCAATCATTTCCTTTGTGGATATCACCGAGTTGCCCCCTGTTATCCTGCAACAGAGAGGCGTTAGTGTCCTGTTCCCGACTTCTTAAACATGGAATAATATCTTCTGAGTTATTAGCTGTTAACAAACATGCGTATTCATGGAAATAGTGCGTAGCGTTTTATGTCCATTAACTGACTATTGACTATTGGTGTGAGCGTATTTATTACTTGAAGTGATTCTTCACCCTCGACCATCCTATGACTTAGCATTCTTTACTCGGTTCATTTTTTTATCAACATGCGCTTTAATTCGAGTCAGTCTGCAGTGTGATTTCTATGCCCGCTTGGTCAAATCGTCGCAACACAGCACTGCTATTAAGATGTCCCTAGTTTGTGTGAGGGTTTTTTTTTTTTTTTTTTTAACCACAGTCCTAGGAGTATTGAAGTAAGAAAGAGAAATCTTTGCCTCACTGTGACTATGATGGTCTACCATGTGGTTTGGCCAGATAAAAGGGGATTTTACCCTATTACACATTCATAGAGGATTAGAGCAAGACTATTCCTCAAGGGTTGGCTGTGGTGTTCTCTCCCTCGCTATTCCTCTCTCTTTCTCAAAATAAGGACACAGCACATATTTTGCCAAAAAAAAATCATAATCAAACTTTCCTAGCAGTTTCTGAACACTGGGTTAGTTATTAAGTTTCCTCTGTTGGTTAGAGTGATGCCTCAGCAGTGTTTTACTAGATTAGTAAAAGTAGTTGGTTACTCGGAGAGTGCAAATGATGAGTAGTAATGAGGGCAGTATAGTAACTCGGCCGGTGTCACTGACACCTGATACCTGACTCCAAAAACATGCAGTTAAGCAATTTTGGCTTCCCCGCCTTGCCTGTCCACAGTGTTCCCCTGTCCTGTGCTACCTGGGATAGGCTCCATTCATTAAACATCTTTAGTAGACTTTTATGGCTCAGCGGAGTTGAGGCATGTGGATAAAAATATTAGAAGACATTTGTCTTGTCCTCTAATTACTGGTGTGTGTGTTTGTTTGTTCTGGGACTGGAAAGCCGTAGCAGCTAAATATGTTTGTTCTTTAGACTGGGCTACAGGCTAAATAATGTCCGCGTTATCGCCAGCGTCGTCACTAATGACCCCCGGAGCTCCCCTTGCCCACAGCCTTAACCCCCCCCCTTCTCTGGAATCCAGCCCTCTGTTCAGTGGGCAAGAGGGCAGCACCACTCCAGGTAGCTGGCCTTGATTAATAGGCCTGATAAGCACAGCACCCCCCCGCAGGCTGCCGGGTGAGTATGTTCGCCTGACCGGCGGGGCGGCGCCGTTTGGCTCCCGTCCGCGGCCTTGGGCAGACGGGCCCCCCCTACCTGGCGCCCGCCGCCTGGGGCCAGCACTGATTACCTCTGAGCTCTGACTGAGGAGGGCAAGAAGCCTGAGGCAGAAAGGGTGGGAAGGGACGGCCAGGAGGAGCTAAAGGCGGAGGAAGAAAGGGAAAGGCAGAGCTATGAAAGAAAGAATGGACAGAGGTGTCTAAATGCCGGGCATGGAAGGACTGGTCGCAGGAAGTGCAGTAGTGGAAGCAGTAGAAGCAGTGGTGAGATCCCACCTGCTCTGAACACACCGGCACCGCGAAGGAATCCAGGTGCATCTGGTACGATGTGCTCTCAGGCTCATCACATGGTGCCGGTCACATGATTGACAGCTCACCACTTTGCTGCCATACCATAGCTATTTATCTAAGCTGTCCTACTGTCCAGAAAAACACTCACCCATCCATCCATTCACATATCACCGCGTCTCTAGTGCAGCCTCACGGCAAGCCTCGAATCCATCCCAGAATGCGCAAGGTGCGAGGCAGGGGACATCCCAAATGGAGCGGCAGTCTATCGCAGCGCACACACTCACCTAGTAGGGGTGATCTAGAGACACCAATTTGCCTGATCATGCTGTATCACGCGTGTGTCTGCTTACATGTCCAGCAGAGTATGTGTCTGGTTATGGGGAATATGATAATCCGAAATCCACATCCGTTCCACGTTGCCAGTGTCCCCACAAAGCAGCTTACGCTTTCCTGTTCAGAGCTCTGCCTGCTCTGTCTTTGATCTGAGATTTGCTGATATCATGGGGGTATCCAGCTGGAGTGCGCCTCTGGAAGGCTAAAGCCCCCTCTTTGCCCCCCCCCCCACCTGCCATGAAATTAAAATCGAAATCTATCAGCCTTTCCAGCTTACTCTACACATTGCTTACTTGAAAGCCCTCCATGTCGAATCAGCTTGTTTCAATTGCTTAATACCTTGTGTAAATTAATTAGATATTTTTAATTTAAAAAAATGAATCCTTTCTTAAAAAAAATTTAAAATTAAAAAAACGGGAGTTCTCATGGGTAATAATGTATTCATGTTTCCACTCCAGCAAGGGTATATAATAATCCAGTTGTCCCCACAGCACCTTTGCCAGCTCAGGCTGGGGGAGCCATAAACCCATATAACATCAGTGTGAACCCCGGTGGGTTTTCTCACCACATCAAGCATCTGCGAGAATGATACCTGCTCAAGATTCCACCAGTAGCTCTAGAGGTGTCTGTTCTACGTGTTTATGGTGGTGGAGAGCTTGGGGAAGCTCTGCAGAGACCTGCTGCCTCATCCCCAACAAATGCTACTGCCATGAAGGGATGTAGGAATCCAGGATCCTAATGCAAGGCCTGAGCTTTCTCTCTGCAAACACCTCCATCCTTTTCCCCTCACCCCTTATGCTTTTTACTGCTCATTAAAGACGTTACTGTAGCTCATCCTGTCATGGGCACATTTAGTCTGAGAAAAAGTTCCAGAAAGGTGCGGCACAGGGTTTCCCATCCCTGCCGGACTCAAGTGGCTGCTGATCTAGGCGGGTCTCCAGCTCTCCACACTGAACAAGCATGCTTCAGGGTGAGGCCCTTATTTGGGTCCATTCCTAGCGGAGCACAGAACTCCTACTCTGGCTTGTTACTCACCAGCAAGCAACTGCCATGTTGCCCGAATCGTCACCTCAGTAGATGTCCTGAAGAAGACCACAGAGCACCATTCACTTTCTCGTCGCATGTTCTACACACGACCGTTTGAAGGCATGTTGTTCCACATCTGTGCACTCGTCTCCTTAAATTACTACCGTCAGTCACAGCACGAGCCAGCTACCCCCCAAAAATGGCAGGACCTGCAGGTAGTGTAAATGTACCCATTTGATGCAGGCTTCCCCAGGTGGCTTTACTGTTATGCGTTGACGACAACATTATTTATTACTGTTTTGATTCCTCATTCAGCTTCATACTTTTTTCCCTTTTCCTTGTCATTTTAATTTTGTGGGTGAATTCACCATGTTAATCCATTTTTCTAGGAGTGCTTGGCTTCAAAAATGTTTATGACTTAAATTGACGTGCTGTTTTCCTCAGAAAATAAAGTACTACAACTGATTGACGTCTCACTAATTTAAGTAATACTTTGAGAGATTAAAATGTGCTCCCTATAATATTAAATGAGTGTCGAAATAGTTGTTTGATCACTATTGGCTGTTTGGGTGAGACATGCAGACGTGCTCGCTGGTGCCTCAAGCTGTAAGAGGAAGTCGCTTTTAAATATTTCATGCTCGCTATCAGCCTCCGCGGCCAACCCCTGCACACCAGTCCTTGAGTTATCTGGTCTCTAGTGATTCCAGTGTCTGATGTTGTACCGCATCCGTTCTATTGTTATTTCATGTGTGTATTTTCTCTTTGATCCCAACGGTTAGCGCAGACGAATTGTGATTAACTCAAGCCGATCTCTCATAGTTTGAGAAAAAGTTTACCAAGCTCCTGCTTCAGTAATAGTGCTGAAATTCATGCAGATTATTTTTTCTGATTTATATTCTGACCCAGTGGTGTTACCAGAGTGCCATCCTGGGGTGGGCATTTGTTGTTTGTCGGGTGGGTAGCAGTGTTTGAGTTGTGTCTCGGGGAGTAATGGTTGTTGACCTGGGGGAGATAGGGGTGATGAGTGGCAGTCCACCTGGGGGGGCCACCGAGCCCCCCGCCCCCCCCCCTCCCCGAATGGGAAGTGGCCGTTTCATCAGCCTCGCCAGCGAAGACGAGCGGCTGGGCGGGAGGCTAACGAGGCCTGGGCTGCAAGGCTCTCTCACACGGGGCCCTTTTCTCATCATGACAAAAGAAAAGTGAGATGAGACTCGGGGGAAGCTGGAGAAAATATTCCCCTAATTAGTACGCTTATAGCCTTAGATGTCGTCTAATTGGCCATTCATTATGATCTTTTGATGAAGTGTGCCGTCGTAGCCTGTGAGAGGAGCCTGGAGCCTCAGCTTCCTGCTTTGGGGCGAGGAGCTCACTCACGGAGAGCCCTTTGTGGTCATGTAGCCGGCGAGATGCCTCCATGCTCCTGTCTTCATTGTACGTTGTATATCTTGTCATCGTTCTGTGAAAATGAGACTCGTCGTAAAGGGTACGGTTCTGACGAATGTTATGTTGTCTGTATGTTTTGTTTGCCTGACCATGGATGATGTGTATGCATTTGAAAGTGTGTGTGTGCCATGTGTATGTGTGCGTACATGGTGGAGTTGTGTGCGGCTTTGCAATTATTACAGTGTGGGGACCCCATTTCCCCACAATGTGATAAAACCCTGCCACTTTTTACCTTGTGGGGACATTTTTTCAGTCCTCGCAAGGATAATTTCAATTATATAAAAAGCTGTCTGCAGTCAGAAAACTATAAAAGTCTCATATTTTGTTTGGTTACTTATGGTTAAGATTAGGGCTGGGTAGGGGTTACAGGTGTCATAGTTGGTATCAGGGTTATGCCCATAGGAATGAATGGAGTGTCCCATTAACGATAGGAATACATGGACTGTGTGTGTGTCATGGAAGAAAGCATCATTAAGCTCATCGATGGGCAAGGGGGGACAACAGGATGTAGTGTGTGTGTGTGTGCGCATCCATCCGTTTGTGTGTCATGGGGGCGAGCATCGTCAAACCCCCCCAGAGTCGTGGAGGGGAGCACCTCAGTGCCGGGCATCCGTGCACGCGGCTGCGCCGCACATGTGCAGCGGTGTCCTCTGGAGCGGGCCCTCCTCGAGTCTCGTGTCATTTACCGTTTCATTAGCCTCGCAGGAGGGAGCCGTGTCCCTCCCACTGCAGCACGTGGCTCCAGCTGTCAGAGGCCAAGCTGAGCTCCAATATTAGCATAGCAGCGCAATGCCTGGCTAACGTTAGGGTCTTAAAGGATGCCATTTTAATTTCTCTCGCCCTTGTTTTATTCCCTTGGCGCTCCCCTGCCCATGTGATTTCCATTTTAATTACAAACTGAGTATTTTAGTTAATGACAATGGAGTACACAGATTATTTGTCTGTTTTGTTATTATTAGCGAAGATGATTATTCCCTGTGAAATTAGCATGCGCTGCTGTTGGAAATTAAGTTTATTCATGTGTGTGTGTGTCTTGCATACACATGAGGTGTTTCATCAGTTTGTTGTTTTGTGTTCGGCTGCAGATGTTCATACCGCTTGTAATCAGCTACGGTAACATTTTGCCACAATTAAACTGGAGCTTTCCTGCTCTTCCCAAATTAAGTCGGACTGGTATTATAAATGATTGCTGCTGATGTCGTTGCTGATACCGCTTGTGCTGTCCCCAGAGTCTTGCATGAAGGGTGTGTCCAAACTTAGCTTAGCTTTCCGTGGTTTTCCTTTGTTACCCAATGTCTGTAATCAGGGTGCCCCCGCCCCACCGTGCCTTCCTGGCGCACCATGACACAATTCTGGAAAAGCCGTTACGGAATATGGATAGGAATTTCTGCATCCATTGTTCACTGGCTTCTGTTTTCAAATGTTAAGTGGATTATTCAGGCGTGATCAAACTCAGGCTCGAGTTATTCTGTTAGTGAGTATCTAAACTCTTAGGGTGGATCAAGTTTAAACTTTTGGCCCTGTTATGGGACAGAAAATGAGCTTTAAGGCACTGAGTTAAATGCCCAGGGGGATTCTGGAGACATCCAGGCAGAGAGAATCGGTACCATCCAAATTGTTAAGTCAGCCAGGATAGTAAAGCCACAACGAGTGTCGAAATATTATTCATTTCCTTATGGCTGGTCTGTGTCATTTATGCTCTGGACCATTCTGCCAAGCCTTTTCTGTGATTAATGAGTCTGCTGGAGAAACCTGTGTCACGGAAATCCGCTCGCAGAGACTGCAGCACACAGTGACACGATGTACCCCGCGCACTCTCTCCGTGCCCCGCCTCTGGAAATCCTGCATCTTCATTACAGCGATGTGGAGGGATCGCTCTTCAGACCAAGGGCTGGCTTCCTGTGGGGGGGACAGGGGGGCGGGGGGCTTGCTTTCTGATTACGAAAAGCAGGTGGGAAGAAATCGACGCGAGGGGAATAGTTATTCTTACGGAACGCATTCTGCTGGTCTGAATCAGGGGGGTGTAGAGCTTTACACCTCTCTGCCATCTGGAGACAGTTGAGGAGGTGCCCCCGTGGTGATTATCTCAAGCGTGAGCAGCGGCAGGAGGGGCTCACCCCCCCCCACGAGTGAGACTGTGTAAACACGACACTCAGCAACAGATGCGCTACCCAAATTCGCGGGAGTGATGTTTTAATGGGTATCCCCAGATATGCTTGAAGCTGGGAGCTATGGGTATAACCATAACCTACCCCATGATTACACCCCACCCTCCAGGGGTCCGGTGACCTTGCAGTTTCACCCAGCCTTCCTCTCCCCCCACCTTGCTAATGTCATGTTCACTTTGATATATATTCTCCACCCTGTCCAGTCCCAAGCCCCCTCGCCCCGACCCTCCCCTGCAAAGGGCCTGGCGGCTATCGGGTCTGTGAGGGTTTGGCTGGCATCATTAATGGTGGCAGGCAGAACAGTGATGGGGAAGCTTCCACCGCCAGCTCATTAGGACTAACACACAGGGGTCATCAAAATGCAAGGAATATGAGAGCACGGTGATTAGGTCCTGTACCAAAACACATGAATGCTCACGGGCAGCTCTGAATAAGGACTACAAAGGGATTAGAAGCAATTTACTGTGCAGGGATAACACAGAACATTTTGGGTGTTTACCACAGGTGAAGTAGTCTGTAAGGACGTGGACTCATAAACCAACAGGCCCTCCTTGAGCAGAATTTATCATGAATTTCTCCAGTTAGCACCCAGCTGTATATATAGCTGTATATACGACATTTATGCTTACTTTGCTGGGTTACTGTTTACTGTTACTGATTATTTGCACACCTTATCACCATCGTGTCACCTATTTATCGCTTATTTATTGTCCGCTTGCCTTTATATATTGTACCATCTTGTTTGTCCTGCCCTGTCTTCTCTCTCATCGCGCTGCTGTTTGTCCTGTTGTCCCCCCAATTCACCTTTCCCCTACTGCAACTGTGACTTAAGGATTTCTCTATGTTCCTCGGGAGATATGTCACAGTAAAACTTTAGCCAAGTGGTATGAGCTGGATGGATGGATGGAAGGAAGGAAAGAACTAGCTACATCCATAACTGTATATTCATTAAGGAACCAGAATATTAATGGATGGGTGCAACGAAGGATGTAAGGATGATTCTATAACCCTATACTGAGTGAAGGACCAGAAGATGGAAGGAAGGAAGGAAGGAAAGAGGGAAGGAAAGAATGCAGGATGGAAGGACGGAAGGCTTACTCTATAACCCTGTACTGGGTAAAGGACCAGAAGATGGAAGGAACGAAGGAAAGAGGGAAGGAAGGAACGCAGGATGGAAGGACAGAAGGCTGACTCTATAACCCTATACTGGGTAAAGGACCAGAAGATGGAAGGAATGAAGAAGGGCTGAAGCCCACAACTCATCAACAGCCTGAGGAACATTGCAATTATCCTGCCAGCCAATTAATTATGGCTGATTGGTGGGTGGAGGGTCGTGCTAAGATCCCGTCCCCTTGGGGCGACTATGCCAACCCCCTTCCTGAGGTGAATCCGGCCCGCGTTTGATCTGTGCTGATTTAATTATCACTTAAACAGGAACACCTGTGCTCCAAGCCGTCAACAAGACTGCAGGTCTGCAGATGTGCCTCAGATGGCCGCGCCGGCGATGTGGGCCGAGGACGCCATGCCACCCCCTGGTACGCCGTTAACTGGCTGTAATTGACAGCAATTCACTTCCACCTGTGTGATGCACCTGAGGAAACCCCTCTGGATCGTCACGGCCCTTTTACAGCGAACCCCACAACCCAGCCGCAACCCCAATTATGGAGCCCTCGTTAGGAGCTGCAGGGCATCCTGTCTCCCACCTCACTGGTCCCACAGGGCTGCATTGGCGCCGTTCTTCAGCAGAGTGGATGTGGCTGTCCACATGCCCCCTCCTGTATCCTCAGTGCTTTTGGATGCTTGGGTCAGTGTGTCCTCTGTGCTTTTGGATGCTTGGGTCAGTGTGTCCTCAGTGCTTTTGGATGCTTGGGTCAGTGTGTCCTC
>JAODKL010000021.1:23475783-23496417 GCA_026780765.1 Petrocephalus schoutedeni | reverse complement strand
GTGCTTTTGGATGCTTGGGTCAGTGTGTCCTCTGTGCTTTTGGATGCTTGGGTCAGTGTGTCCTCTGTGCTTTTGGATGCTTGGGTCAGTGTGTCCTCTGTGCTTTTGGATGCTTGGGTCAGTGTGTCCTCTGTGCTTTTGCATGCTGTGCCTTTAATCAGGAGATCGCTCGTTCGAATCCCAGAATTGGGGATTTCACCATTTTCACCCTTAATCCCCAGCTGCTGTGTGGACTGTCTGACCCAAGTATGTCACTTTGGATAAAAGAATCTGATTAATAAATAAGAGTAAATGAATAGAGGTATTAGTGGCAATACTTTTGGTCACTGATGGCTTTACCCCAGAAACGAGAGAGAGGACGTCTATGTCCAGCATAAAGGCTATCTTCACAGGCAGATAGCCGGATAAAGCAGGGGTGGTTTGGAGTGCATTACTGAGTCTCTGTTTGGCAGTCAGAACACTGCGCCTTTAATACTGTTTGTTGTGCACAAAGTGAGTTATTATTCATTAACTGTACAAGCCTTAAGTGATGAAACCTCTTAATATTTCATAAGTTCCTTCCAACCTGTAAGGGAAGTAAATGCATTATATTATTTAGTATTATTGAGTCTCACTTCCAGTCTAGATTATAATTTTTTTTTTTACCTGCAGTTCCATTTACAGGGCAGTTAGAGGAGATACGAGTCACTCTAGACAGCCGAGAGGCAGAAGGGTATTTTGGATGTTTTCTGCAGCAATATGTCAGCCGAGAGAAGGCGCTGAGGTTTCGAAACGAACAGTTTCAATTACTTTTACTGTTTTAAAAAGGCACTAAGGAACTGTTAAACTGTTAAATCACCAGGGATTACCCTAAAGCTAACCGGCTCCTTGAGTCTGTTTTCAGGATGGTGTTGTCATGGTTAAATAATACATATCTTAAAAAATACAAAAATCTCATAGATTAGATTGATAGCAATTATCTTTATAGTAGCCATTAGAGCATGTGTGAATGGACAAGCCTGAAGTCAGAGTCTTTAACACATTATCTTGCCTAATTTATTTCACAAAAATTATCCCATGAGTGTGTTAAATGTGGTTGGAAGTCCTCCAGAACGCAGACTGGAGAACTGGGTCAACATGAAGTTCAAGTGCCCTAGAAAAAGTGCCACTAGATTTTCCTCCTCTCATAATTAAGAGCTGGCGCCGCAATTAATCACCATTCTCTGAAGTGGTGCATGCTGGGTACTGGGGCCATGGCCTGTGACCTCAATACCGCTCTGCGTCACGTTTGTAATTAATGTTTGAAGAACAAAGAGAAAATGATAAATTTGTATATGAACAAGTTTATGGAGATGTGCACAGAGCAATGCATGCTGGGCAAGCACTGTAAAGAGCCGCCACCCCCCCAACTCCTCCCCCTACCCCTTGACCCATCATTGGCAGTTGTTTTGGTTTAAGCTCTTCCTGTTGTGCCTAAATGCCACCTCCCCCGCCCCCCATTTGTAATTTATCCACATTGTCAGTTTGCCCTCCTTTCAAATGAAGCTTCTGATGACAGCCATGCTTTGTGAGTACTTTACAGTACTTTACAGTACTCACAAAGTACTGTAAAGTTTGTTTTCATTTTGCACCCTAACTGTAGGAGGTGAGGGTCTGACAGCTGAATTTGATTGTTAACTGACAAACAGAAAAACAGGCAGCTGCGTTACGGTGCCTTGATACTTCATCGCAGAGCCTAAGATGGACACTTGAAGACTTTACTGTCATACAGTGAGGAGATAAGCGTGATGTTATGTGGAGATTGATTTATTTGCGTGTGTCAGATGCGACGAGAAAAGTAATTGCTTTATGTCCATCTGTCCAGCTTCCAGGCATTTCTCCTGGTGTGAATCACAAGGGGCCTGTGCCAGTCTGCATAGGGCAGTGGCAGGGTGCTTACATTAAACACACATTATTATATGCACTAGGTCAGTGGTGAGCAGTCTTATCCGCCAGTGGGCCAATGTGTGTGCGGGCTTTTAGGGAAACCTTTAGGTCATCTGTTCAAACCCAGGTGTGAGGACTCTTCAGCCAATCAGTTCTCTGATTAGAAATCTAATTCGGGAGCACTGAAAACCCGCACACACAGCCGCCCTTTCTGGGTAATATTGCCTACTCTTGCTCTAGATATAGACTTAAATATTTATGTTTAATACTGGATTCAATCACTGGACTAAGAAAAATATAAAAACCATAAAATTATGGTATTTTTCTGCATTTAAGAAGTATCTACAGATGGGGTTGTTAAATAGATGATATATTGCTCACCATAAAAATTTTAACATAAATGATAATCATGGAGCCACTTCAGGCAGTAATACATTGAAAGGATGCATTTAATTAACAAAACATTTGTTTCTAAAATGAAAAGTTTTTTAGACGTATACTTTGAGAACTTGATATCGTCCTGGGGTTCATTTAGAAATGGTACCGGTTATCTCAGGGGTGGGCAGTTCTGGTCCTGGAGGGCTGTGGTCCAGCACGTTTTGGTGATTTCCCTGCTCAGAAACACCTGTTCACTTCACCAGTTAATTGTCACGGTTCACTTAAACCTGACAATTAACTGGTGAGGTGAACCAGGTGTTTCTGAGCAGGGAAATCACCAAAACATGCTGGACCACGGCCCTCCAGGACCGGAATTGCCCACCTCTGGGTTATCTGAATCTTGGGCTGCAGAAAGCTGTTTTGGGATCAGGGTGTGATGTAGAAAGGGGGCCATCAGTGTAGCAGAGGCATATTAATTGAGGGGGTCAAATGTCACGCACAAGCATTCATTATGAAGGCTTCCTCATGGCTGCATGGACGCCATAGGCGTATCGGAATCTTCTTTTTTGTTACTGAACCTTTTGTAATTTTGTCTTATTTAAATGAATTGTAAATGCACCAGCCTATGATTACGATTATGTGTCACACCTACTATTTCATCACCTCGAAAAGGAAAATCGGTATCTCCTGAATATACTTGTCACTTGTTGCTTCAATATGCTTTGACATGAAAGATGTTTATCTGACACCTGTTAATGTAGTGGATCACCTCAAGATTCTTTTCATATTCCACAGAGCCCGTTTTGCCCACTAGGGTAGCGCGTTTCTTGCTTTTGAGCATCCGTAATAGAGTGCTTGGGCTTCAGTGTTCATCCGGCTAGACCTGTTACCGCTGATGGGCTGTCTCATTCTGAGAGCATCGAATCCCCACCTCTCAGGCCGGGTCACGGCGTTGGAGCGTCAGGGTCCCATGAGGTCAGGAATAATTGGCAACAAAAGCTCCAGCCACCCAACTGTCATTTCTTAGCATGCCAAGAACTCTAATCAATATCATTATTTTTTAATAAACCTCGAGGGCCGCATCATGTCGGGTCCAGGGTGACAGTAGGCTCTGGGTTTTGTCAGAGCAAATTTGTTCCATCTGTCAGCCGTTGCAGATCATGTCGTGGTCAGATGTCTGCCCCTCCCGTCCTTATCTCTCTAAACGATTTCACGCCAGAGCGAGATGCTGGAAACCTCAGAGTGAACCAGAAAGATCGGCTGAAATCATGTTTTCTGCTCTGAGAGTTGGTGGTGGTCGGGGGGGTGGTTGGAGAGGATGGGTAGGATGAGAGAGAAAAAGGGACAGGGGTGGGGTTTTCCTCGTTATGCTTTCCACGAGCGAATCCACAACAGTGCTGGACGACACTAATGTTCCTTTAGGAACAGTGAACACCAGTCACCAGAGACGTTTATTGACGCAGGTAAACCAGCACTCGCATGTTTGAGGGACACACCTAAAGCTGCTCTGCGTCCACTGTGGCGTGTACGTGTTGTAGTGCTTTAGCGAATTTCCAGATTGTTCCTCACACTTGCTTCAGACTAACAAGAATTTCAAGCTAGTGAACTGCGACTTACACTATTCATCAACCGCAACAATTATTATTGACCAGCTGCATATACGATGTGATATGACCTTAATCGCCATGGTGCCATCTGTCCACACATTATTTCCAGGGGTCACCTGCTCTGCAGGACTCCCCAGTCCACACTGTTTCCAGAAAGGCAGTAGCTGCACAGATGTAGTTCAGGTGAAGGGTGACACTTGTGGGAGTGAATGTATTTTTGCATTCTTCTCACCTCACCCCTGGTCAAGTATTTCCGTAACAGATTGCAGGGTCCCAGAAGCTTGGGTTCTGGCAGGTAATTAGGACTTGGCCCCCTTGTCTTTAAGGCAACTCCCGGACATTAACGAGTTTTCACAGCGTGGGGCCGCACGGCCCCCGAGCTGGCTGGGGCACGGCTATCTCCGTTCGCCATTTACGAGATAAACATGTCTGGGCCTCTGAAACGGAGACGCCGTGATAAATTTACTGTAGATTAAGGTGCGACGCTGCAGAGCTGCGGCGGGCGTCTTCACAAGGTTGCCCCCGTGAGTTTAGCTCAGCACGGTGGGTTCCGGCGTGTTCTGCCAAAACCCCTCAGGACGTACGCCTCGCCGCCATCCCTGCCCCCCAACGTCCCTGATTCATGCGCTTCCACCAGCCCCAGCCCGGAAGACGCACAGTCGCAAATTCCCATGCGGCCGCGCGCTCCTTACAATCAGGCCTGAAATGCAGGCCCGTGAAGGCGGAGGACGTGTTGCATAGGCTCCCTTGAGCCACTGGCCGCCCAATCAAAGCGAGGTAAATGGCAGCATTGGTGTCGGCTGTCTGCGAATGACTGAGCATGCCCGAGTCGCCGTTTCTGTGATCTGCATGATATGATCTAGTTTGGAGCTAGGCTGAAGATGATGGTGGGTGCTGGGCTGCGCCAATCAGAGAATGGTGGGGGGGGTGAATAGTGATGTATAGCTTTATAGCTACTTTGGGAAAGTACACTGAAGCTGAGAAGTGAAGAGAAGTTCATAAAACAGAAGTGAGGATGGATGCAGCTTTGCAGCAGGACGCAAGCGTACGGAGCATGTCGCCCCGCGTCGCATTTCTGACCCGCCGTGCCGATGTGTTTGCTCAGCGGCTCCTGGCTGCGCAGGATCTCCTCAATAACAGCTTCTGCTGCTGTTTGTCTGCTTCTCCACCCTGGCGAGTGAAAATTAAAAACTGCAAACCACCGAAGGGCCCTTAAGTCATCAATCTCTTGTTTTCTCCCCAAAATTACGCTTCCACCGGGGGAGATTACCAGGACATGTTTTGTTGACTTTAGCTTTTGTTTAATCTTCCTGCCCTTTGGTATTTAGATGTTAAACACACACCGAACATATCCGGAGAAAACGAATGAACTAGATTAAGGCCCCAGAGAAAAGTATTGCATATGCTCACGGTGTGTTTGTTGGTTTTGGGGAGATGAATTACAGCCTGGTGGAGGGCAGACAGCTGTGAGGACAGACAGCTGTGAGGAGAGACAGCTGTGAGGACAGACAGCTGTGAGGAGAGACAGTACACTGATTTTAGGACATACAGTACTGTGCAAACAATCTTAGGCAAAGAAAATAGTGCTTAAATTATAAAATCATCTTGGTATGAAACTATGACATAACGTCTGACAAGGTGTGCCAGCTCAGCCATTCAGAAACCTCTCTGAGTCCCTACGGCAGGGGTGCCCACACTTTTCCGGCTGTCGGGCTACCTTTATACTGACCAGGTCGAAATGATCTACGTACATAAAAAAATGCTATGTATACGCTATGGATACACACTCACTGAGTATACTTTATATATACAGTACTTATATATACTGTACATGTTGGCAAACTTTGCATTACTGCACGAACCCCCACAGCACAACACAATGCAATACATGTATGGTTTCTTACTTGGTCTGGCTCCCCTACTCATTGTTTTGTATCACTGGAGTTTTGCATTAGCTCGCAATACACTACATTGGCGTTTTGTTTCGATAACCTAATATAACAAAGTTTTAAGCAACAGCCGACTGCTTGCCCTTTACGTCAGTCAAGTTGCGAATGCCAAAGGGAGGATCGATCTAAACTGGCCAACATATAAAACAATTTTGAACGTCGCGCGATCTACCTGCACTCCCTTTGCGATCTCCTGGTCGATCGCAATCGACTTATTGGGCACCCCTGTTCTACGGTGTTTGGCCTTACCATTCAATACACCAATGTATTTTTTGACTCAACTACTACGCTGCCTTATTGGTCTAGTTAATATCTCATTCAATTATTTGAATAATTAAGTTCACTAATTCATTGAGCTGGTGTTGAAATTTAACGAGTACATGGAATGGTTGGGTTGCCTTTATGGAGAGGTTTGGGAACTGAAACTGTGTTCTTCTAGCTGTCTGCCAAGATATCAGTGACTTTTTGGGGAACAGAACTAATTCTCATTCACTTTTATTTTGCTACTATTAATTTGCATATGTTGTAATATTACATTGTATTTATTTTTTTTTCTGAACAAATAAACACTTACTAGTAGAGCTGGGCGATTCATGACTCACCTGGGTGAATAACCCTGATGCAGCCATAGTAGCAAGTATAGCTGCTAAAATTTCATACGCACCCGGATCGCACACAGCCATGAGTGAATTAGCTCCCGCTGCAGCCAGAATCATGCAGCCGGTTCGGAACCGTGGACCCGGATCGCACACAGCCACGAGTGAATTAGCTCCTTCTACAGCTGGAATCATGCAGCCGGTTCGATACCCCGGCTGATACCGACCCGGATCAGTCTAGTGAGTGAGTCAGAGGGAGCCGAAGACCCTGGTCAGTATAGTGAGTGACTCAGAGGGAGCCGCAGACCTGGATCAGTCTAGTGAGTGACTCAAAGGGAGCCAAATCCTACAAAGGAACCCAGTATTACAGCTCTACTTACTACCAGGCTTTAAACATTTTCTTTGTTTTTGCACAGTAGTTTACATGATCATGACCTGATCTCTTTGAGGACCAGGCCAATCAGCAGAAAACTAGATTTCTTAATCAGGCTGGGGTGGTTCTGCAAAGGGTTAGCAGATGAATCTAAGGAAGCAGGTTCAGGGGCTGGATGGGGAGGAGATACGGGGGCAAACGTTTAGTCACTCCAGGACTGTAATGGTTACAGGCCCTCGCAGCTGACAGGAGGGTGACAGCATGCAGTATGTTAAGGTCTTTAAACGAGGAAACCGTTAATGTACACATACACACACTTACATAATACTGGCGTTAATGTACGTGTTTGGGTGCACATTTGCTGCTGAAAACAAATGCGTACGCATGCAGAAACGCCCACAGGTATGTGCCGAAACAAGATATAAATATAGCTTGCGCAGTATGGTGCAGCCAAGTGTTAGTCAGCACTGTGCGCCGGCATTGTGTGTGTGTTTCAGTGTGTACGCTGCACAAAGGTGTCTAAGGGTAGGATATGCCAAATGCAAGCTCTGTGCTGCTGTTTCGTAAGCCCACGGGGATGGGGGTAAGTGTGGGTGCAGTGGCTGGTTGGATGCGCTAATGGCCGACTCGTGTCAGATGGACCCGCTGTGTATAGCAGGGTCCCGGAAGGTGCTGGCTTTGAATTCAGGGGATAATATGCATATGAGTTATGCAAATAAAATGTTGGCGATCATGAAGTCCGTTCGTAACGTGCAATAACTATTAGCATTAGCAGCACAAATGTCTGTAATTTATCAACTACGCTAATAAAGGGTGAAAGGCACTGTGTGTCTTTTTCTCGTTCCGCTGGCAGAGATGAGAACTCACCGTGGTTGAAATCCCGGCCGACTTCTGGCAGGAAGACACGTCGGGGGTGTCGCGGCAGCGGGGATATGGCTTACCCTGATTGGCAGGATGACTGGGCACCGGTGTCACCGTGACAGTTTGGCCCTGTCCTCTTTTGAAGCCATGTCAGAGTCACGGCACAGGCCCGGGCTAATGAGCCCGGCAGCGTGACAGGGGCCGCCTGGGGCCGCCGGCATCGCCGGGATGGCCCGCCGTCAGGCTCGGCCTCGCCGTCCCATCCCATTCTGCCGCTGATGCTGAGGCATCGCTCCCCGCCGCTCAGTGCCCCAGCAGGGGGTGGGAGGCCCGAGGTGATCGGCTCCGGCTCTGATCTTATTTTTATAACAGGTGACCCCCAAATGACTCCATTTACTCCCCGTTTTCATGCATTTTTCATGAAGGCTGTCCTTCCTGCGTCCACCCTTTAGCCCTCGCTAGACTGCGAACGTCCAGAGCTGTGTGTCCGGTTCCAGGCTTTCTTTTGCTTTGGGATCCAGTCAGGGCGGCACAAAGGCATGGCCGGGCCTCCCCCGACCCAAACCAAAGCTATCATTATCCACACTCATGGGCCCCTATGGTGCCTGGGCCCCTCAAAATCTCCCGCCTGAAGGGTGGCCCCCGGGGACCAAGATAAATACTAGCAGTAATCAATAAAATTGCAATAATAATCGTAAAAAAAACTGCCCTGCATGACTGTTACCCCAACCAGGGTGTCTCCTGCCTTGCGTTCGCGCCTCCTGGGACAGGGACAATTCCAGACTTCTCTCAGTCTGCTGGCTGGACCGGGAAATTTGATTAAACCAGCACCATGAGTTGGAATGATCTAGATTCCTGCGATAAGGCTTTGACCTTTTGGTTTTAAAACATTAATGGAAGAGGGGAAACATAGCTGCTCACAGACTGCTTTTAATGCACTTTTTGTCCAGTTTTTGCTGTGTTTTCACACAGTAGCCCCAGATTCCTGAGTAGTTATTAATGACTCAGCCAGCTTTTAGTTTTTCCTTCTGTGAATGGATAGAGACCATGAGCGATTCTGCTGGGCTTGATGGGAATAACAGTCCCTTTGTCTGTGTGAGCGTCATTGGGGGTGTAACACGGTGGTGCCATTCATTGTGACGTGTTCGGGATGCCTCTCACAGGGAACGAAGGTTTTATGAAATTTATGGTAAATTCTGGGTTCACCAAAATCACTGAAGGGAACAGTGACAACAAAGTTTATGTAGTATCTCTTGAAAGTAACTTGCACTAATTATTGCATAGAAGGGTGGTCACAAATGGGCATGATATAGCTGCCAATGGTTTAGTGTCAGGGTTTTAACTCTGCTTGGTGTTGATTCGCTGGCTGCAGTCTGCAGGTGACAGCTGAGCGTAACCTCTCTCCCTCTCCTTCCCAGACACTGCCCACCACGCAGTATGAGCTGGAGATCGTGGCCAAGGACATGGCAGGGAGCAACGTGGGATTATCGGGGACGACCACCGCCACCATCACTATCACCGACAAGAACGACCATGCCCCTGAGTTCACACACTCCTTGGTGAGCATCGCTGCCCCACCATGCTCGCCTATTTCCAGTTTCCTGCTCACCTTATTCCTCAATTTCCTTTTCTGACCATCTCCACTCACTTAATGCAGCAGGACAGGCAGATAAATCTCATGTTAAAAATTATTTTGATATATCTGTATTGAAATCCCCCCAAAAAATGTACAGAAGAGCAAAACCTCCAGCAGGTCTAAATTTAGAGGTGGGTGACTGAGCTGTAAAATAGTGGTGTAACAACCAGAAAACAAAATTAGGTAACCTCTGTATCTCGCCCCCCTATAACTAGCTTTGAGCGTCAAAGTGGAATGGGTTTACTACAGAAAGGAAAAATTGGAGTTACGTAATAAACTCCTGTGGCGGAATGCACAAAGTCGTACGGATCACTATTAATGCTAAGAATCACGGTTATTGGGCTGCTTTGTTCCATTTCAGTCCATATATTTGCTGGCTGTTATACCAGGAGACGGACACCCAGCCATTAAAAGGAGAAACACCACATTTATCTGCCCTGCTGCACATTTAACAGCTCAGTCCGCCCTGAATCAAGTGAATCAAGGCCTGTATCTTTTGTTACGACCTCCGATATGCAAACAGCGGCTTCGGAACCGATCCGGACCAAGTAGCGTTGTTTGTCACAGACCGTGAGTGCTGGACCCTACCAAAAAAATGCCCCTCGGGGTGGCGAGTCAGGCACGGGTCTCTGGGCAGAAAAAGGAATGTTTGGTGCAGCATCAGTGCTGCTGTCTACAATGGGTGTGGAGTAGATGTCGACCGATACTGGTTTTTCGGGGCCAATATAGTACTGATTATTACTGGTTAATGGGGCCGATAAGCGGTATTTGGGGACAATATGAATTTCCTTTTATGTGCTTTCTTTGCATCCATCTGCAAGGAGAATTTGGAGATATAAAGTCTGCTATTAGAGTAAGGCTGATCTGTTCAAAGTGATTGTTACTTTTTTAATTAATGGCAAATGATTCATTATACAATATAAAACAAATAAAACGTGTGTATACTTTTTATGGATTCTTAAGTATTCATAACACAGTTGTCGCAAGAATAAGACATTCGAAATAATGCATCTAGTAAAACTTATATTCCAGAGAAGGACAAATCAAATTAGTAGAAACTTTAATATCGTTAATACCTTTTGCTTAAATACATAACAAAGTTTGGTAGTGCATTTAAATTAGCAGTAAGAGACTCTACGTTGTTGTCAGCTAACATTATACGTAACGTGAGAATCTCATAGGGATGAGTAATGTAAGTACTGTAATGTAAAATACCATAAGCAGCATGGAAGCTCAAATAAGCTCCTGTTGCATCATTGGTTGTCGCCGCTACATAACGCTATTAACACTTAGTCATTACAGGTAACATTGCTGCCTCATACGGCTGCGTGCTGCATTCACTAAAGGAAAAAAATATATAGCATTTCTGAATTAACGAGATACTTCACATAATACGCGGATGTTATTTTTTTTTCTTCAGTGAATGCATGATGCTTCTGTAGGCTCATGTTATCAGCACAGCAAGGGTCCCTGTTCAGCATTTTCAGCAGTGTACCTGGGAACGCAGACAGTCTTTTCAATATGGAAGTAGCTCACTGGAGCTCCGTGGGGCTTTGTAACTTCAGTTTTTTAATTTGGGCTATGTCACACGAGTAATAGCCAATCAGTGACTGTTGTGGGCGGGACATTAAATGAAGCAGCGGGATGAGAGCAAAGAGCACGAGTAAGAGATGGCAGCGGGGCCGCAGTAACGCACCTTGTAATAACTAAATATCGGTGAGCGTCAAAATAAAACGCTGATACCGATAATCGGCATAATGTCTAATATCGCCCCCCAATAATTTAGCTGGACCGGGAGTGCCGGAGTGTGTGGAGGTCAGGCCCCATCAGTACCGGTCCAAGCCCATGTGGCACCCTAGGCAAGCTTCACCTCAGGCATCCCCCACTTGAGATCGGCTTGCTAAATCGGAGCCCCCTCAGACCACAGTGCCCTAGGCAGCTGCCTATGTCACCTAATGGATTGATTGGCCCTGATCTGTCCACAGAGTCTCCCAGAGTCAGACACACACAAACTTCTGCAGGAGCTACATATATATCTGAGGACTGTTTGTCGCTGCAGCTGTGACGCTTCTCTCAGGAACTGTTTCTTCGGAAGTCTGGCAGAAAGGAGACAGGAAAGCGAAAGAAGGAAAGAGGGATTAAAAAACCAAAGAGCGTTTAGTTGAGTGATTTCTAATGGAAATGCCTAGAGCTGTTTTCAGGGGTCCGGAGGCTCGTTCCCCTGGCGTCGTGTCAGAGGGGTCTGTAATAAAAATGCTTGTAAAGCAGAGGCCTCGTCGTGCCGCTTGTAAAAACCCCTCTCCCTGTGCCTTTCCCTTTACTAAGAGAAAAACAACTTTTTGAAAACTCCCAATAGGCATTTTAGGGCGGCAGGCTCCGTACAGCCGTTTTGTCTCCTGTGTGCCTTTCCTGTTCCTGTTGGGCCGAGTCCCCTCATGAATGCCAGCCCAGAGAGCACCGCCACATCCCAGCATGCCCCTCACCTTGGAAACAGTGCCGTCACTTAGTCCATTACCCACTGACTGTCATTGACGTTAATTACTTTTATTTTTCCACTATAAAGCAGCCTCCCTAACACTAGGGCCTTAAAGTGATGAATGGTGTGCTAGTACACCAAAAAAAATGTAATAATTATAATAATTAATGATGGAAAAACTGGTGAAAACAAGGCTGCTTATTAGCTTAACATTAGTTGAGAAATGATCCAGCAGACCCTTGCTCTGTAGGAAGACATTGGCCTGACTTTGTCAGGGATTTATGCTTATGTTTGTCCCACATGTAGGCACCAAAAATATCCTGGGATCATTCTGTCTGTCTGTCTGTCCATCCGTCTGGATTTCAAAGCGTACATTTGTCATTTTATCATGATCATCAGTCAATCAGTCAATTCTTTATTGTCATGTGTACAAGTACCATGTACAATGAAATGCTTACTTGCATGTGCCCCTGCAGACAGTAAACATGGTCAATATAGAACAAGACGACAAGTAAATGTAATGATGAGTGAAATTTAAATAATTAAATAAGTAAGATTGGAATCTATATAATCGATAGAGATAGTGAGTGGAGGTGACACAGGGTTAGTGATTGTTCATGAGTCTGCGGTAGGGTAAAAACTGTTCCTGAACGGGGAGGTGCGTGTCTGAATGGACTTCCCAGTCGCTTCCCAGATGGGAGGAGGGTGAAAAGTGACAGTGCAGGGTGGCTGGGGTCCCACCTGATACAGCTCACTTTCCTGAGACAGCGTGTAGTGTGGATGTCGTGGATCGCAGGGAGCTGTGTGCCCGTGATCCTCTGTGCAGTGTTCACCACACGCTGCAGAGCTCTACTGTCCTGAGCTTGCCACTTTAATAAAAAAATATCACTAAATTAGACTAATCATTATGCATTTCTGTTACTCATAAAATACTTATTTTTTAAATACTCCTTTCACGATAGCTCATCACAAGTCTTACGAGAAAGTTCCCCCAGGTGATTGGCGATGTACTTTCTTCTAGTTCATGTATAATATCCACTCACCTTCTACAGTAACTACTTATGCTGAAGCTGGACTGGATCACAGGGTGATCTGGAGGAATATTAGCAATGCTAATTAGGCTAACTGCAAGGGAAACCCTGCATAGCGGAGGAAGGAACTGCAAACTTATACACACGGCATCTGTGAGATCCATACCCCCAGCACTGGAGGTGTGACGCAGCAGTGCTGTCCGCCGTGTCACCGAGCCGCCCACTAACGTTTGTTATGTGAATCCGAAAGCAATTATTTCTGAAAATGCTTATTTGCATAACCAGGCATTTGCAGGTGCTTGCTAACTTTTGCAGTGCGTTGTTCCTGCATGCAAATGTAAAAAAAAAAAAATATGTGAATAAATGTGTATTAATTATGTGAAAATGTTCTTGGAACAAAAAATAATGGGAGACGTTCAACAGACTTTGGACCAGTATGAACAGTTGGGATATTTTCTGACTAGCAGTCCAAGGGTATTACAGCAGGGCATTTTATCAGAGTTGTGCTACCAGCCTTTGGGATGTAAGTTTATTTCCTTGAACACTTTCCTTCCTTGGAACTGAATCCTATACTGGGAGGTCAGCTTTGCTCCATTGCACCAGATGTGCCCAAGGCGTAGATCCATATTTAAATCCAGCTCTCCCTCAATGCAGATGACGGCCAGCGCTAAGACCCTGACTGTCTCCCTTTGGCTTCCCACACAGCGCAAGAGTCTTCTGCCTCTAGTTAGGGCATTTGCACAGCGTTGCAAGTCAAATTACTTAGATTTACATGCTAATGAGAGTGAAGACCTTGTGGTCTTGGACATGTTTTGACATTTTGCTTATCCTGTAAAAACCTGTTGTTGGTAATAAAACATTCAGCGCCAGATCCCAGTTATTCGGATCCGGGAACTGTCACGCAACTCTCCTATAGGGTAAATTGTGATCGAGCACTCTGTAAATGCCACTGACATTTGCTCTTGAGCCCAGAGCTGATGTAATGTCCGCCGGTCGATTCCGTGGGCGCTTCGTGGCCGTTTTATTGACTCTGCTCCTTGCGTGGGGCCCGCTCCGTTTCGCCAAGCATCACAGAATGTTGGGACCAACGTGTCGGCATCAATTTAAAGCAGGGATAGTGGGTGTCCTGGCCCGCCCACTGCTCCATTCACTTGCAGAGAAGCTGAGCTTCGCTGGAAGTGACGATTTTGCTGCATTTATCCAGTAAGCGTCTAGCTTCTCTGCTGTAGAAAAAAAGCTGTTCTGTGCTGTGCCATAGAAGTCCATTGAAGCTGCATTTCAATAGGGCTTAATGCACTGTGCTGCCATCAGACAATCTATGATAAATAGTTTATTCTGAACGAGCTCGTCATTAAGTTGAACACATTTTAGCTCACTTTTACTAAAAGCAATATCAATACAATAGTGCTTATCTGAACATTTATTTTCTGACATATTTGAGGAAGTGGAGCTTCCCTTGTTGTCTTAGAGCACTTGCCACTGGACGGGATGCACGGGGAGGGAGAAGGAGACACATCCGGACAGAGCCTTAAATTCCTTGGTTTGCATAACTGTTGTGAGAATATATAGCCAAGGTCTACCATGTCCAAAACAATATGCTAGGCAGGGGCGTCTTCCGGTGATTAAATTTGCTAACCGGGTCTCCTAACAATAGAATTTGCCAGAGAGTGGGAGGCCCCCCAAATGAGGTCTGGATTCAGTGGTAGTATGGTCCAGATATAGACTGGAGTCCACCAATTGGTGACCACTGGCTTAGAGTATTTAATAAGCATGCTGGTGGATGGTAAAGGTATTCATATTGTTATTAAACTGAATGCAAGCATTAGCGAAGACAGGAATGACAGAAACCCTTACCCATGGTGGCAAATCCAGTCATCTGGAAATTTGTAGTCAATGACGTTTTTGATCGCACCTGGGGTTGAACGAGTCATTAACTGGCAGAACAGGAAATCTTTCATCCCGTGGCTGTCATTTAAGACTCTTGACACTGATTGGTATTGGTTGATGACCTGATTAATTAACCTTTTGTCCCTTTAAGTGGTTCTGCATGATAGTCATGAGCAGCCCCCAGGCTGTGAGCTTCTGTCATCAGGGCCGGTTATCCATGTGAAGGATATAAATGGTTGCAGACGCTCACCTCTCACCATGCAGAGAGTTCATTTATAAAGACCCTGACTTTACTTTTTCATTTTGGCGCTAATTCCTCACATGCTCTCAAAGATATATGAACAAAAATTCATAATGCCCCGCAAATCAGTGTGCACAGCCGTGGAGTCGAGTTCCTCCTGCCTTCTGGAAATTGACAGGGGGAGACAAATGCCCTGGCGCTCATGCGAGCCCTCGGCTTCCCAGCAGAGCGCCATGTCTCCCTGCGCGGCTGGAGCAGGCCCGCAGGCTAACGAAATCCACGGGCAGGAGTGACACGAGGGTCCCTTATAGAAGAACTTACCCAAGATGAGGCAAACATGACGTGCAAAGGAAATTATAGCCTGCTTATTAAACCACTTTGGGAATATGAAATGTCCTCTATTCCTGCACCCCGTGTAATTCCATGCAAATCTGATTTGTTTTACTTACATATAAGGAGAAGATCCTCTTGCAAAGAAACGGTGGGTCAAAGGTGCTGGTCCTCTATTAGAGATGAACACAATACGTGCAGCGCAGCTGTGATATCTATCACCTTTATAACACAGCCCCTCGCCCTCGGCCTGCAGATTAGTGTGTATTTTCACCCATATATCCATATATCTTTAACTTTTATATTTTAGCCTTTGTGAAATGCAGTGAGACTATTTTGAGACAATAACATTTAGTTTTCACCAAGTTAAATGCCAGTTTAATTAAGAAATAAGTAAAAACATGTTCCTCTGTTTTCTTTGCACGCAGATGAAATTAAAAATATAGATTTCCCCATGAAAACAGCATCTGTAAAATCTCACGTTGCTGTGTTTCTTTTATTGATACGTGGGTCGCCCCACAGAAGCTCCAACATGCTTAATATGGCTTCTGCTCCCCTAGTGATTTTATTACTGCTTTATGCTTGACCACTGCCATGTTTTTAAGGTGAGGGGCATAATTCATTCAAAGATGAATTATCATTAGCCAGTGATTTTGTGGGGGGCTGTGGCTCCGCCCCTGTCTTCATCCCTGGCCGCTGGTCCACACTGTTGCCCTGACCTCCCTTGTGTACTTGGAATTCATTCCATACTGTCATTCCTGGATGCTATTTTCTACTTTTGTCAGCCCATTTCAGCCTCTCCTCTATTGTCTCCTGCTCTAATACACAGGCATCATAGCCCCTGAGCTGCTGCATAATTCTGAGGGACAGTTCAAAAAGTCTAGTCACAATGTCCCTGTCCACCCAATCAGAATTGGCCATAATAGTGATTGACAACTCCATCCCCTGGCCAGCAAAAGTAATAATTGCACTTACTGTAACAGCAAAGCCATGGCAGTCCACTCCTGAGCCGTGTTCGAGCTTAGTCAGCGTTTGCAGAAAGCCTGCTGTGAGTTGGGCCATTCCTCACCTAATCCCATTTGACAGCTGGGAGGATGCTGGGTGGGGATTGTACAGTGTGAAAGGGATGGGTAAATCCTTAGGCAGAGGGGTGCCTTTCTGACAACTCAAGATTAAAGGCACAGAAGAAGTCAACAACAGAGGTGTAAATATCAGGTCCAGAAAATAGAAATCCAGACCCAGATTTTGTTTCAACCAACCAGTTGAAAAGTTAGCCTCATAGTATTCAACTGGTTGGTTGAAACAAAATCCTGGTCTGGATTTTTACTCTATGGACCTGAAATTTACAAGTAAAGTGCAAGCGTCATTAATGTGCACAGGAAGACACACACACACACTTGGGTACCTATCTAAATGGGGACCATCCATTCATTTCTATGGGAAAAACCCTAATCCCAATCACGACACCCTTAACCCCTACCCATCCCTAACTTTCACCATACAGTAAGTAACCGAGCAAAATACAAAACTTTTGTCATTTAGACTTTTTTGATTGCATTCACAGATTTGTATGAAATTGTGGTTATCCTAATGGGGACCTGAAAAAACGTTGCCAAAAGTAAGGAAGTTTAAGGTTTTATCTCACTTTCGGGATATTTGGTCCCAAAATGTGATCCATGCAAACACACACACACAAGTTTGTATCCATATCTTTATCGGGAGTCTCCATTCATTTCTATGGGCAAAATCCTAATCTCGAAATTGACACCCTTAACCCCTACCAATCCCTAACTTAAACCATAAGTAACCAAACAAAATACAAACTTTTTTTGATTGCATTCACAGACTGAGTTTCCCCATGTGAGGACCAAGAATGGTCCCTGCAATGTCAAAATAACATGTTATTTACTGGCATCCCCAGCTGGGGGTATCTGCTGCCTTATGCCATGTACTGCCTGGGATAGGCTCCTGGCCCCAGATCTCTACTGCAAGTGTTTCTCATAGCAGTTATCTTTTGTTGAGTGTTTTAATGTACTGAAATGTGACCTTCTTTGTCAAGCTGTTTGAGCAAAAATATCAGGCTGTGTTTCCATTCGGTGTTGACTGTCGGCACCTTTGAACATCAGGTTCTTTCAGTATAAAAACAGAATCTATAGCTGCTGTCATTTTTGTTTATTTCTTTAAAAAGAGCTCTTAAATGAACCCCTGCAAAAGGAGTTTTTTTTTGTTGCAGTCGGCGGGTAATCCCCGCTGTGTTTACAAACCGTCCATGACGGACCGTGATGCTGGAATCCCCCCCTCGCCGGGCTCAGACGCAGTTTGGGAGCGAGGAGGGTATTACTCACTGTCATTAGACCGAGGGCGCTCTTTCGCTCACCACCGCATAGACGTCGGTGTGCTTAAGGCAGAGCTTGTGTTCTTTGTTAAACATGAAAACGAGCAATAATGCCTCTCCTCAAAGCCTTTATCTGTGGCTGCAGGCTTCAGGGAGGCAATAAGCGCTCACACACAATGAACGATGCCTGTTTGCTCTGCCATTAGCCTCCATGGCAAAATAAAAGCGCTGGCCCTTTAATTTATGCTAATGAGCATTTACGGAACTGTAGGGGATACCAGCGACAATTCTTGTTGAATAGACTTTTAATAAACTTCAACAACCCATGCTATACTGTCCTACAAAGGCAAACCACAGTGACTATGCTGACTCAAACGTTGATTTTAGTCACTAGTTTTTCACACTGTTTTCTTCAAAACTAAACATAGCTGAACTAAGATATTTTGCAACAAGATAAAACAGCCTGAGAAACTCGATGTCGGTCATAAATCATTATTGCTAGAATATGCACTTACTGTGTTCTGCCTTTTTGGGGCAGTATATATCCCTCCACATGTGCTAGCTTAGGGCTCCTAGCAACAACTCTGATGCTTATGAAACACGTCATACTAAAAGTACCAGAAGACTAAAGAGTAAATGGACACCAGTTTCCATTCAACAACTGCCCCCACTAACCCCTAATGGCTGCTTGGGTAATATGATCAGAAGCCTGTCAGCACGGATACTCTCAGGCACGGCCTTCCCATTAGATGCTTGATCAAGGCCACCTCAGCTATAAGCACTGCTTGTTTTTGCTAATATGCTGTATGCTGCTGCTTTTTGGCAGTGCAGTGGCTCAGTGGGTGATTCCTTTGCCTCACACCCATATGTGCCACAGTTTGCATGTTGCATGTCTGCATGTTTCCTGCCAGCACTGGAAGAGGGCCGGCATCCCGTCCAGGGTGTCAGTGCCCTACCTCAGTATTTCCCAACCCGGCCCTCGGGGGGACCCCCTGTCCACATTTTTACTCCTTCCCATCTCCTGAGAGCAAAAATGTGAACTGTCTGGCAGGGAGCTGGGAGGGAGCAAAAATTTGTCTGGGGGTGTCCGAGGACCGGGCTGGGGAACACTGTTCTGCCCCTTTCCCTCTGCTTCCTGAAGCCCTGTACTGGATAAGCAGTTATGGACGAAAGTCAGATATTCATGTTTCGATGCAGGATCTCGGACCCCATCGACAGTCATTTATCAGTTAATGGTGAGATGCTGGCGTGACTTTTAATTCCTGTTTAAGCCGGGCTTCGCCTACGGATAATGCCAGTGGGAAGCTTCGGTGTGAACTTTTGACTGTTTTAGTTTTAAGAAGAAAAAAAAAATGGATGCCCTGCAGATGAATTGAGGATTATCTTATAGAGGGGGTGGATTTATTTATGTGTCACTGCAGCCCAGATACGCCAGACGTAGACAAGGAATAGCCTACGTGCCACAGAGAAATATGACCATAATATTATTATGACACAAATGAGCCACATGGATCTGATTGCGAATTAGTGTAAGAACATATGTCACTGCTGCTCTGTACTGTATCGTTTTATCATACATTATCCCATTCAGATTCACACCACATATCAGTTTTTCCCCAAATCTTTATCTCCAGTGTTGTGGGAATGCAGATAGCAACAGAATTTATCTCTCTCTCCTGACAGAGATGCTTAAAGAATAAACTAAAATCTGATCTCTGATCAGATAAGTACCCTCCTATCCTCCTGGCCCTCCTTACATCTTCTCGGTGAATTCCACGTTGCCCCTCCTCGCCACATCCCTCGCCGCCCCGGCCCTCTTAGCTCTGCCGCACGCTCAGAACGGACTGGCCATCTGGCATGCCGGGCGCTTTTTCGGCCGGCCGATGGGTTTGTGGGCCCCTTGGCAAAATTTATCGCGGGGCACCCCACACAGATGCCCTGCATGATTTTGCCACGTGCTTCTGTTTGATTGCCGATTAATGGTGGCGCGGCTTAATTTCACCTGATTACTGCGGTATAATCACCCTTTCCTGGCGGGAGAGCCATAGCACGGCAGCCGGCGGAGAGATGGACAGCACGTACGTCCATCGCATTTCCTTTGCATTAATCGGGAATCCGATAAGTCATTTTTCTTCCCTAATTGTCACCACTCATCCCCACAGAGTACTGTGGGCTGGACTGTGATGGATGGTTGATGGCTGTTATTGTAATCATAAGCTATGGCAGTGTGAATGTCAGACTGTGATGTGCCTCATGGCACCCCCTTGTGGAAGGTATGGGCGTTTAGATGGTATTCTGCGGGTGTCCTGGCCCAGCGACTGGCCTGGCAACCAATTTATAACCTGGGTGGCTTCCTGTGGTCAGAATAGCCATTAGAACCGTGGGGGATGATGATTGGAGGTGGGACTTTATAAGACTGTGGGTCTAACAGGCGGTAGGGGGACTGGACAGGGTGGGGTTGTAGGCTACAGGAGACAGCAGCTTTAGCACATGGGTAACGTGCAGGAACAGGCGTGTGGGGTCAGACAGAGAGACAAAACAGCTGCGTCTTTGATATTATTTATGATTATGCACGGGTGACTGGACGGGCCGCCTTGTCACCACACTGTTTGCATCGGGGGAGATGGCTGTCCCTCCCATGCCGCCCTGCGGGCTGCCCTGTCATTTGTCACTCATGAGAGAAGCGACCCGCACACACAGACACACACATACCACTTAACACGGACGTCCCGGGCATGCTTTAAATTCCAGCTGCGTGTAACAGCAGCACACGGGCCCCCGGAGAGGGTCGCGCCGCGCTGTCACCGTCTCCGGTGTCGCCGCGGAGACAGCCATGCCGGCACGGAGACAGGTGTTCCCCGGGGGAATCCTTAGAGCCATTACCGCACCGCATCCCAGGGACAGCCGCACCACATTTAAAAGAACAGATGGTCTAAATGAGATAATGATAATGCTTTATTTAAAAGCAGGGTAAAAGAGAAACGGGAGGGAGGGGGAGAGGGATGGAGAGAGAGAGAGGGAGGGAGGGA
>JAODKL010000021.1:23440684-23457543 GCA_026780765.1 Petrocephalus schoutedeni | reverse complement strand
CTCCCCCCCCCCCCCCCCCCCCCCCAACGCCACCGTACCCCCTCCCTCCTCCTCGCTCGCTCTCCCTCTCATCCTCTTCTGCTCCTACTTCCTGTGTCTGCATGCATGTGGGCCCTAATGCTTCTTAAGTGCCAAAGCTTTTTTTTTTCTCTTTTAATTCCCCTTTCATTTATTTTGAGGAATCTTACATTGTATTTTAGTAACACAATCAGAGTCAGAATCAGAATTAGAATCGGTTTTCCTATTATTTGGCAAGTGCAAGGAATTTGTTTTGGTGCGGGGCTGGCATGAGGTATACAATTAAACATACAAGCCGGAGAGAAGCCGAAATGGAATAGAAAACCGTAGTAGAAATGAAAATGTGCATATAAATACATATACACATGAGTGTGGCTGTGTGTGTGTGTGTACAGTTTTTTGCTATACTAGTGTGGACAACAGGACCTCACAAGTATAGCAGATCCTGAAAAAACGATGAATACTTCACACTTGATTTTATAAAAATCTGTGAATGCAATCATAGTAAGAATGCCAAAGGTCTTGTATTTTGTTTGTTTGTTTTTTTCAGGTCCCCATTTGGATAACCTCGACTTCATACAAATCTGTGAATGCAAAAAAGTAAAAATACCAAAAGTCTTGTATATTGTTTGGTTACTTATAGTTAAGTTTAGGGCTGGGTAGGGGTTAAGGGTGTCATGTTTGGGATTAGGGTTTTTCCCCAAAGAAAAGAATGGATGGTCCTCACCAAGATAGGAATATAAACGTGTGTGTGTGTGTGTGTGTGTGTGTGCTTTAGCCCGCAGCTGCTCTGTGAGTGCGTATGTGTGTGTCCATGTCTGTGTGCTCACAGGTTCTGCCCATACATGGTGACAGGCTTTTTAAGCTTCCATCATGCTGCAGTCTGTTTTTGGCGGGTGCTTGGTGTTTTGGGCTCCACTGAATTCCTCTACGAAAGAGGCCACTATCTCACACACGCCCTCCTAAGCATGCCTGACGTGGCTGAGTTTAGCCTTAAATCGCACGTGACTTTCCGACTTCATCCCATACAGAAACGTCTTTTCCATTCTTCAACTTCAAGCCCCCGACTGACTGTTTCCTTATTCAGTCTCACGCCAAGCAGCATTCTTCCCATAAATCTTACTTAATTAGCCCCGTCATACCAAGACCTAATCTTATCAGAACCTCGATCAAAACTGACAGTAGCATAAAGGGGAATCTAAGTGAACATAACATTTTGAAACTTATTTTCTAAATGAAGGCATATGACACCCAAATCCTCTGGGTGGAAAAACTAATCATTCCCTCATCCTCAGTATCTGCTTAAACCACCTTTGGTATTGAGGAAGCCGACCCCCTGCCTGTATTAATGTCAATTCCCCATAATGCACTGGGCCCAGCCCTAAATCCACTTCAGCTCATTTCCACTCCTAACATAAGACCTCATTGGAGGCCTAGAATGGTTTCAAGGCTGTTCTGTCTTGGTTAGCTGTAGAACTGCCATTTCCCACACCAGTAAACGCCTCCTTTAAAGGGTGTATGCAGCCCTATTTGTGTTAATGTGCCGTTAGTGTTTATAACCGCAGCGAAGCTAACACCCTCAGCCACAAAGCCGTAATGGTCCTAATACAGCTACTCTGTCCTGAAATTGCAACGTCGAAGAGTTTTCAAACGTAGTACGTATTGTATATAATGCTGGATACATTAACCCTTTTCCCGTGATAATTTCCCCATGTGAAATTTGCCTTCTGTTTAATGATGCTCTGGGGTCAGATTGACCCCAAACACGGGATAGGGGTTAAATAGACATAGTTATTTTTTATACAAATTAACCCCAGGTAAAACACTTAATCAAAAAATTTATATTTTATTTGAGATTAATTGTTAAATTCTTAAGCGACTTGTCATTCCATTTGCGTTGCTACCCCGACATGTATAATCCGAATATGACAAAATATTACGTGTCACTTTTTATATCTTATATAATAATAGGACTGCCATACCCAACTCTAATAGCGCATTAAAGTGATCAGTTATTTTGGTATATATATTGAAGCAAAGGTTCTCTTTTATTGCTGGTGTGGGGATAAGATGAATTTCACAAGATTAATCCATCAAAACCAATACTTAAATCAATCAGCACAAAAACATAGGATACAAACAATTTTTTGGGGCGACGTCGCTGCTGGCGGTTATAGGAGGTTCAAAAACACACTGGCGGTTCTAGTGTTAGCCTGCTTGTTCTGGAACTACGCTGGAATAGGTCTGGTGCTTGCATCACAAAGCCAGATTTCTTGCTGAGCCTGATAACTTAACCTAGCACGGTTTAAATAGACCTTATTTTTGTTTGCTTACATTTAGCCCAAACTTCCTTAAATCCAGCAAGTAACCTTGCTCAGCAAAAAACCCTGCTTGGCGGTACAGGCCCCTGGCAGTCTGCCTCGGATCACTGTGCTGCCGTGTGTTTATGGCATGATCACATTATTCATATTTCTGCTTTCCCATTGTGATTTGTGTCTATGATATGTAACTCTGGCAACACGGCTAATGGAGTGGGTTGAAGTGCATTGGATTAGTTCCTCACATAAAAATTATATACAATTTACTACTTCACTACATTTACGTGACATACATCATAATAATACTTTAGCCACTAACAGCGTAATCATTGCTTTATTGACCCTCTTAGACAGTATGTGTGTAAATAACCCCCCTGGCTACATTTCATTTTGTTTTAATGACTGATTGGTTGGGTTGGGGGTTGATGACTGGTCTCATATTAGGGGATTTACGGTGTATTTTATTTCTCAGGTTCGCATTGCTGGATGACCCGGCAGGCTGGCTCACCGTTAACCCAGTCAAGGGCACCGTGAACACCACAGCCATCTTGGACCGAGAATCTTCCTTCGTCCACGACAACATGTACAGGGCTGTCTTCATTGCTACAGACAATGGTAAAGATGGTTAAATTCTTCACCGCTTGCAACTGGCACAGCTTTATATATGGTCATATAATCATTATGATGTTATTATGGCGTCGTTTCCGATGCTGAATAATTTGTTACTGGAAATGGGGCTCTCCACATAGCACGGTTGCACAATGTCTCCAATAATTGAATTTTTATACTCGATATTAACATTTAAAGATCTCGAAGACGCGGTGCAAACTGCTACAGAAAACCCGCTCAAGAAAATAGCAGGAAATTCATCAGAATGACTCCTGCGGCAGTCGGCGTGTTCCCCCCCCCCCCCCCCCCCCCCGTGTTGCGGCGGCTTCCGTCCCCGCAGCGGTTGTCAGTTTCTCACTCGGCACATTGATCCGCCATGACCTGACCAGCATCAAGCCACCGCCGCTCTCTCTGCCCGTGATCCCGGCACCGGAAACTCGGAAAGCTCTCACTTCCACATCCCCGTGGCTTTGTAAGACGCCCTGGCCCGCCAGAGAGTCTGAAAAAGGAGCCATTAATGGAGAGTGAGTTTTTTTTTTTTTTTATTCATGCTCGGTGCGAGGTTCTGCTGACCCGCGTTTCCTGGCATCGCAGAATAAGTTTTACCTTACTCAGACGCCTTTGGGCTGTAACACCCTGTCCTCGGAATTACTGCGCGCTAATGCACTGCCTTCTTTATTTATTTCTTCGCCTGCTCTACAAATAATGAAGGCCGCACTTTTCTGGACTCCTCTCTAGGATTTGGCGTGAGATGTGCACAGCTCTGTCACATTCTGACTGGCACCTGTTGTGACATTTAGATGGTGACAAAATGACAGGATAGTAGAATGCTGTGATTTTCCCCCGGGCCAGGTGTATCCAAGCAAAGGTCACAGTCCCCATCTAGGTTATCTCTGGTGGTGTCAGGACCACCCACACACCTGCTGGCACCATCTGATTGGTTTTAGTATACCAGTTTTGCATCATGTACCCTACAGAGCACGCAAGAAGCAATGTGGTGGTGAAGGAACTCACACTATGGCCGTGAGAGCAGAAAAGCAGAGCAAACTTCAGTTAGTAACATTAGTAATGAAGCCATAGGATGTCTATGCAATTAAATACAGAAGGGTAGTACTCCAAAATTAAGTATATTAACTAAGTATAAGTACAGTTACCTTTCTGTTTAGGGGAATCCCTGGCAGTGTGTCAAGTTGCTTTTTTGATGCTTAAGTTATCTTCAGATATGGCCATCAGTACAGCTGGTTGTCCTCTTCGGAAACAGTCCAAGTGTGTTGATCACGGGTAAGCAGCAGAGGCTGCGAGAGCACGTCTACAGTGGTGACGTTACCTTCTGTCGGAGGAGCGCGGCAGCCCTGTAGATCAGGCCCGGGATGTAGAGGCTGACGGGAAACCCTCTTCAACACAGAAGCACACCATTGCTGCACTCAGGTCTCTGCCGGTAATCTGTATCCCCCAGAGGCTTGTTACCTTCCAGCCAAATCGTGTTGGGGGAGGAAAAAAAAAAAAAAACTTTGATATCCTTTGCAGCAGAATTTGGGATTCTCTGTACTCTAGGTGATAGCAGGCATCGAGTGGTGTCAAGAAGCGGGAAACTTTGGGCTGAATCTGCACTCTACAGTTATTCATCTGCTCCATTTACGGCAATACATTTCCCCGGCCCGTATCGCGGTCTAATTTATGACTTTAGCATATTTATTACTATCATAATTATAAGAAGTAGTGCCCTGAAAAATAGATTTGCAAGCTTTTGGGAATAGGGTATTAGTTATGCCAATAGAGCAGCTGTTTTCAGTCTTGGACAGTGGTACTCATGTCTGAATCTGAAGGCTTTAATTGCATTATATATAGGCGTATTAAACCTTTTTTATGGAGCTGTGAATTACAAAAATGGTGTGAATGATATGTTGATTGTAAATATTCATGTATTAGCTATCTGCTGATGTGTTGGCCAAGAATGTTCTCAGGAAAATGGTGCTTCATTGAGTGTTTAAAGCTCTGTGAGGGGCAGGCTTCAAGTCGGCATGTTTTTTTGGGGGGGGGGAGGTGCCCATATGCGTTATGTGATACTGGGGGCGGTTTGTGCCCCCGTGGGTTAGGATGCTGATTATGTGATGGTTTCTAGTTCATATCCCAGGTTCACCAGAGTGTCACCATTGGGCCCATGAGTGGGGCCCCTAACCCCCACTTGCTCCAGGGGCTGGCTGCCCCTTCACAAGTTGCTTTGCATAAAAGCATTTGCCATGTAAATAAGATGTAGCTACAGGTCTCCCACATGACTGCCATTTAGCTGCTTCTATACTCATAATTCAGCTGACTGGCTGCTCCCCTTCATCACTCTTTGGCATGTAATCGGTATGATTAACACTCTCCTGTTTTTGAATTGGGGCAGGAATGTAGAGGGCGAGGGGCTACAGAACTTTTCTCATGTAAGACAAGAGCCCTCAAGCAACCGTGCAGTGAAGGTCCCGTCGGCGCCATCGGAATTCCTCGCAGGCTGCCGGTCTTCTCATCCCGATCAGACGGGGCTTTTGTTGTCCGTCGGTACATTACAGCTGGCCGGCCATGACCTTACCCAGGGTTCCCAGCCCAGGACACTTGCTGCGCGGATGTGAATGGTGTAATCAATGTGGCAGCATGTCGATCAGTCTTTCAAGCCAGGGATCAGGGTTCCCTGGTGACCGAGGCATCGTGTCCCTGTCTGGGAGCTACGGGCCGCCTAGCCAACCCTGCCGTGTTTCTTTTTCTGGCACGTCACCAAGGCAACCAGCTAAACATGCGGCTGCCTGATTTGACGCTCTCTGTCCACGGGATCCTGTCTCCATGTGCGGCCCATACTCCAGGGAGCTGGTACATGATAGCCGCAGTCTTCTCTGCAGACTAGGGACTTTCTGTCACGTGTGGATGTAACCGGCATGGAGAGGTTTGGTCCCTGAAGGACGGTTCAGTCAGCCATGACGGTGGAGCCAAACGCCGTACATAACCATATAGGGAAAACCTCCATAGTCATGGATTAAATTAAAACCGGAACAGCATTGAAGTGAGCAGTTTTGCATTGTTATATTTAAGCGCAAAATCTTGGTCAGTTGGTATTTTTCCTCTCAGCTGTCCTGATAATCAAATATAGAGCATAATTAGTGAATATTAGAAACACCTGTGAGGTAAACAAACCATTCTCTCCTAATCCATCACTAATGTGCGGTCAAGCCACCAACATAAATATATGTGTATTACATGAGCAACGAATGAAGGCAACAAAAGTAATTAATCATAGAATTAAACTAGTTAAATTAATGGGCTGCAGGCCACACCATCACTTGACGACAGATTTCACAATACCAGGAGTTAAATGGACATTGTTTACATTGACGATGCCATCTGTGGCACTGAGAGGTACTGAGTCCCCTAATATAACCAGTTTATCAGGATTTTTAGCTTTTGATACATTGCCTTAAATATCTGTTTATCTGTTTGCCAAAGATTTCTTTGTCTATCCATCCATCTGTCTTTCAGTTCATATCTTGGTAGGTTCACAGACGAAAGTTAATAAGTATTATTAGTAATAATGTTTAAACCTGCTGGGAAGTTGTGTATTGTAACTAGCATTGTGGGTGCTGCCTTCAGTCTGCTACCCTACACAGGCCGGGTGGAATACTGACTCATTGTTGGACTTTGGCTTTGTCCTTGGCCCCAGTTTACACCTTGCTTTTAGCAAGCAAGCCCACTCTTTCTTTGTCAGTAATGTTAGCATGCCGAGTGGGGCCCATGCCCAGGGGTCCATGCCCAGGGGGGCAGCCAGTTGCCCTTGGACCCCCAGAGGTTTCCTCCTGCTTGGGTTCCTCTCCTCCATTGTCATTTGGCTTTCTTTTTTCATTTGTTTGTCTTTCATTTTCCCTGTTTGGCATTATTCTCTCTTAATGATGTTGTAATGTATCACAACACACCCATGTAAAGCACCTAGGGGTGACAGCTGTGAAAGGCACTATAGAAAAATAAATAGGATTGAATAGTTTGTTGAAAATTACAATTAAACTGTCATAATAACATAGCTTTTCACACATGGACACAAAGCAGAAATATTCGGAGAGAAATGCAGCAAACAGACTGGATTAGAATGATGTTTTCTGGCACTCTATCGGGGAAAACAATGTCGTAACATTTCATTTAGTGCCCGTTGTTTCTCTGCCTTCCACTTCCTCCTCATGACAAAGGACCTTCTGTCTTATTCTGCTCCATCAGGGGGTTCCGAAAAGGCTGTGCTTCATGCTAATGAAGAATATTAACCTTGGTTTTATTAATTATGCATTTTCCCCTCCTGGGACACAGAGGACTGAAGTATTTTGTATGATAGTACAGTAGCCTGTTAGAAATGCTGTTAGGGGCAGCTGCCCTTTATGTAGGTGATCTGGGCCTGAGTCTTTTCACTGGCTGTCCCTGTAAATGGAAACCCCGTTTACATCAGGTCGTGGGTTTGATTTGTTCAGCCTGCTGTTGTCTAATGCATTCAACCTGTGGGGATTTTATAATACTGCACTGCTGGCTTGGAATTGCTCGTGTGTCAGGGGGAGATGGGTGTGCTCACCGCGAGGCTGATCATTTTCCGATAGGAATACAGGGATCTTCATCCCATCCGCAAACCTGGCCTCGGAGACAGCATCCTCTCCAGCCTCAGCGGAAGGTTCCGGACCCGGGGCGTCCCCTCTCCCTTAGACGCAGGTGTTTTTTCTCCTGTGTCCCGCTCTGTGCCATAGGCGTCCGCGCCAGCCGCCGCTCATGGGACGATGATTGCATGATACGGACGCAGCGGTAGGTAAAAGCGTATTGATCAGCCCTGGGAGCTGGAATTAATCGGCGTGTCAGCGAGCCCGCTTCGCCACTCCGGCAGAACCAGCTGGCGGCCGAGGAAGAGAGAGGCGCAGGGCCGACCCGGGGGACGACGCGCCAGCCTCCCCGCTTTGCGTAATCTCGGGATCGGCACTGCTCATTTCTCAGCCCTATTAAGGGCTCAATCAGGGAATGTGACACGGGAAGAGCTTCGGATGTGGAGCGGCGGAAAGAGCAGGGCATTAATCTCACGGCTGTTACCGCCGGCAACGGCGAGGGCACCTCGCGAGGGCACCTCGCGAGATGAGAACAAGTTGCCCTTCAGTTTGACGTTAGCACAGTGAGCTTGGATCTCGCACTCCATCGGCAAGCCAACGTCGTAAACATGAAAAGGCACCGGGCGGTGGGTGATATGGTGTTAGCAGGGTTACACCCTTTTGGGATGAAGCAGGATCATGTGACTGGGGGGGGGGGGGTGAGGAATGCAGCCTTCAGTTTGGGTACGAGAGTCTGGGCGTATGATCTGGACAGAGACAACAGTGTTAGACAACTGGGAATAAGGCCAAAATGAGGTGGATGACTTCATATGTATTTGCCTGTATTTTCCTAATGAAAAAGGCATAAACATTGAGAGGGTAAATGTATACCTATGGCTGCAAACGAACACAGATGTCCCATCCCTCCAGGAGTCTCCCATAATTGGGGAGCAGTCCCCCGACACCCGTGAAGGATGCCTGCAGTCCCAGAAATCTGTGCACTGCGAATTAAAAATGATCTAATGCAGGGGCGTGGCCACGATCGTCTGCAATACATGACATGTTTGCCAGCGCGAATTGACGAGACGTCCACGTTCATGAGTAGCTGCAGTAAAAATGACATCCCAGCTTTGCTCTCACCTTCATATGTGTATGTACAGTATATGCCTCCAAAAAAATTACCTCCAATGTACCCATTCCCATACTTTGCAATTGGGAAATGAAGCTTCATTACGATTAGATGGCAAGCTAGACAAAATTTTCCTTAGTGTGGAAGGAAGATTGGGATTGCCAGGATTCAGGGAGGGGAGGGAGATGGGTGCAATGAGAATGTGAGACAATGGGAAGAGGGACAGCCAGGAGGAATATTGTATTCCAGAAAGGCTGCGAGCCATAATGACCGTGATTCTGTAGTGTGATAGTAGTAGGAAGCCAACTGGGAAATGCGCAGGTCAAAGGTCTGAGTTCTCAGTGGTCTCAGTGATTTTGGCCTCCATGGGTGTGCGATTCTTACAGTGGTGCAGAAGGATGTGCAGTGGATTTCACAGCAGAGCATGCCTTCATCGTGCGAGGAGGTACTGTCCGTGCCTCGCGGCCACTGCCTCTGCAGCTGTCCAATGAATCACAGTCTGTTCTCTAAAGTAAATGACAGCTGAGGTGCCCCCCCCAAAAAAAAACACCTGCTTACACCGCGCTGGCGCTAAGCATTAAGGGGCGTCTCAGATCGATGCCAGCAGACGGCTCACAGGTTTACGTCTTTCAAGAGCAACACAGAACAGGGAAGCAGAACCAGCAGAGCCGACCGCTAATGCGCCGTCTGATTCTCATCAGCTGTGGCAGATGTTACAGCTCAGTGTCCCGCCTCTGCTCCTCGCCGTGGTCACCATCCGGCTCCATCTGGTTACGACTCCACCCACGTATGCCTGTCCAGGGGCCTGTCTGTGAGCCTGGGCGTACCCGTGCTTTTCGATGGGTCGGTGCACCAAAAGTTTCTCGCCACGCCTCATCATATGGACCTGCAGCTTTGCTAAAGAGTCTGTCAGCCAGATCCTAGCCATCAGAGGGCCCGTGGCTTCTCCTTCAGTTTGAGAAGAGCAATGCAGCAGTATGGATGTAGCTGTTTGCCTTTTGTGCTTTGGAGTGGGGAGGCAGGCCAGTCCAGTTCCCAGTCCCAAACTTCACCACACCCTTTCCTTACAGCTTTGTCAGTTTTTTAAGGTTTTAATGAAATGCCACTTGGGCTCATGCGGCAGGGAATGCGACACCACGCGGCTCAGACACTGCCAGGCCCATAAGATGGCTTTAAAATTGCTGTGAATCTTAAGGAGGCCGGGAAAGGCCTGCTCTGGGTGCGCGCAGCACCACCGGGGCACCATGAGACCGGTATAGCGAGCAGCTTGACACAGGTTTCACGCGCTGCCTGCTGGTTCAGTCATGCTGAGAGTGCATGTCTTACTGGCACCAGAACACAACACTCCCAATAAATGATCATAAGATCCGTGGTTATTCATTTGTCGCTTCAATAAACAATGAAAAGGAGTGGATGAAATTTTATTTGCCATTTGTGCAAGTACTTTGAAATGTTTTAGGCTCCAAATATCCCACCATGCTCTATTTTTTTTTAAGACAAATACACACGCACAGAGGTGAGAACAAAGCTTGAGGTCAGAGTGTGGGGTCAGCTGTCCATCTGGCCCCCCCTGGGGGGAAGGTGGGGGTTCAAGACTTTGCTCAAAGGCCCAGTGGAGTTGTGGCTACTCTGCTGTGCTTGGGATTCAAACCAGCAACCTTCTGATCACAGGTACAAAGGTATGACCACAGGCATGAGCCCGCAGAGCCACACAGTGCCCCCCAGCGTCCCAGGGTGTGGTGAAATCCAGCAGTTGGTCTGTTTAGCCTCCTGTACCCTTACTATGAGATGGTCTTTTGTTTAGACTGGCAGGCCCTAGAGCCCACTCTCGACCTCATTGCCCTGCCAAGGCCCAGTTCACATTTCCTCTCCCAGTGTTTCACTTCTGCCCCAGCTGAAATGGCTATCTTTTGATTTCATCCCTCTCCTCCACCGTGTCAAACCCAAGGTCCCAATTCCCGCTTCCCTGCCCCTTGTCACGGGCTTCTGTTTGCTGCCCGGACCAGGGAAGATTCTTCAGATGGCAACAAATTTTATATCGGAACAGAAGCCGGTGGTTTAGCCGGATAGAGTTTAGTGGGGCTGGACGTTTTGGGGAGCGTGACGGAGAGAGAGGCTGCTGACGGTTATACTGACTTCCACGTGGGAGAGCTATCGATCTGTCTAGATTAAAGGTGAGATAAATCAGGATAAATGACTCAGCTGGGTCCAGGTTGCGGCCGTGTGCTACTGCCAGACTTTTTCCAACAGTCTCGCCCGCAACGTTCTGATTCACTTGTGGTCGGACTCCTCTTTCATCTTCATTTGTTATGGGAGGGACTCATGTTTAGAACGTGACACTGACAGTCATGGACTGTGGATCAGAACGGTGAGGCTTTTGGGGGGGGGGGGGGGATGCATAGTGTCATGTCCACTCATCTGTTTAATTATGAAAAAGATCGAGATTTGGCTAATGCTGCCAGTGTCGGAAGCTCGAGCTGGATGGTGGCCCTTGGCTGGCTCCGGGGCCCTAAGTGGCCCCAGTCTCTCGCACTCGTGGCACCACCCCCGTTTGCTTCCTCTATCGGCCATCATTCGGAACGTAGAGACAGTGACAGGCTGAAGAAGGTGAAGTCCGTCTGACAGCGCGCCCATTGGTGTCTTTATCTTTGATCCGCAAAAGCTCCCGCTCCAACGCAGCCGGATTCCCGCAAAAGCCTCCTTCCCTCACTCTAAAAAATGCTCCAAGACGATAGATAAACACGTCAATCTTACCTTCTGGGCTCTAGGAAAATGTAATTCATTCGGGCCCTTCTCTCAACTCATGAAACTGTTGATTGGAGGAGTTTTCTGACATCCATTATTACGAGCACTAATTTGAACTTGAGCTCCCATTGAACTTAAAGCGGAATTATATCAGCAGACTGATAACATTCATTATTTTACAGTGCTGTGCATTTTGCAGCGCGGTAATGAATTAGCACTGCAGCTAGTGGTTGTGTAAGCGATAAGCCGCACACTTGGGCAGGAAGCTTTCCTGCGGGATTCTCGCTGCATCTGCCACGCCGGCTGGCCATTGCCGTGCATGTCACTCGCCATCACGCCTCCTGAGGACGAGCTGAATGTGCGAGTGGGTGAGTGAAAGGGGAGCCGCGAGCCCAGGAAGGGGCGGGAGCATCTGCCGGCAACGAATCAGAGTCTTTCATTACGGAGGCTGAACCAATCAGGAACCCGGTTTGGCACCTGACCGAGTGAAAAAGTGTTGAGAGAGTGGGGTGCCATAGGCTGGGCCTCCCTGTCTCATGCTTTCAGGTTCTGCTATCAGGGGCATATACAGGGGTGGAGCCACAGGTGCACCCCAGCTGAAAGCTGATTGGGCCCCAGAGTAACTCCTCCCCTGTCACTCATCGATTCAAAACATATCATTGGCTAATGATATGTCCCCCACCTTAAAAATTCCTAGAACTGCTCCCACTGCCATGTGAGGATGTGGTCTCACAGCACGAGGCTTGATTGCAGGGAGGGAGCGTATCTGTGCACGGCGAATCGATGAAAGCCTCGAGCTCAGGAGCCGGAAGCGGGGACCGTCGGTGGCATGCTCCGGAGATAATGGCTCTTTGATGGGATATGACCCACAAGGCCAGCATGGCACGGAATTCTCATTTTATCTCTTTTTTTCATTACGTATCTCTCCTATATGTGTAGAAAAGATGCAGCTTGCATGTTCTTCCTGCCTTTCTGTCCACACACGGGACAAAGATGTGTCGTTTAGGTGTACTGGAGTCTCCTTACTGCCCCTGGTGGGCCAGTGTGTTATTGTGCCTGAGTGGGTCACGCTATGGACTGTCATCCTGTCTCGTGAATCCCTTGTCTCACACCCATCATTTTCTCGAATGCAGTCCGTCTCTCTCATAGATAAGTAACTTGTCAGCAGTGCCGGTCCTCCGAGAGGGTGGCGGATGAGGGGCGCCTGAGGGGAAGTTCGCCTTGGGCTCTGCGTCGGCTTCCACCAGGCCTTCCTGTTGAACATTGCTGCTGCTGATTTGCTAAATATAGCACTATACTCAGGTGTGATTATCACCAATAAGGGGTCCCACAGAGTTCTTGAACTTTACAAAATATTCAGTTCGAACCCTGGCTGCTTGGATTTTAGAGTAAGACTTGATTCCTGCTGATACTTCCAGGAATGTAAGCGAAGCCATGATTTTAGATGAGTATTAAGACCCTTAGAGAGAACAGCTGGTGGAACCCCTTTGATGACCTGGCTGGAATGCTGTTCCGTAACAGCCCCCAGGTGTGGAGCCTTCAGTCCTTGCCGTAGATCTTTGCATGAGGACTTCCCCCCAGTATTCACAGTGGCTTCCTTCCATGACGGAGAACCCCGGCAGAATCGCGGCATTAAGGGGAATGTCAGCAGGCTTGCCCGAGTCTGCTCCCGCGTCCGGAGCACGGGCTTCCACACCGCCGCAGCGGGCACGGCGAACGAGAGGCTGTCGGGACGCGCACATGCGGAGGGAGCGGAAGCGAAGCGTTTCATTAGCGATTTTGGGTAAATGCCATCTTTAGCGGGTTCCACTGGGATGAAAAACAATGGGATTGACTTGTGGTTGTAATTACAGGAGGTGTGACTCCTTTGTGGAGTTTGATAACAAGCCGCCAGGCCACCAGACGATTTCGCGGGCTTTGTGCAGAACAGTGTGATGCTTAATGAGCAGTGAGCGGCCCCTTAACGAGCCGGGACGGGGGGACCTCAGGTGCTCCTGTCCCCCTTTCAGGTGTGCAGTCATCTTTCAAATTAAGTGTGTCTAATACTACATAATCTAAACTAATAAATGACTCCCCTTCATGGGGACAAGGAACAAAGCTGCTGTAAGTTCAGCGTGCATGGAGAGGAGAGATCTCTCGCGTAGGCGGCACAACCGGACAAAGCCCGCGACATTAGATGCAGAAGATAAAAAAAATAAAAGTGAAAAAAAACGTAATGTGATCTGGTTGCCACTTTCAGCAGCATAACTGTCTCTTTTAATTAAACCTAAGCAGCCTCCACAACCTTCCTGAGAACATCAGAAGTTCACTTTTTGAAGAGGAAATTTCACAGGCTACAAGGCTAGAAACCAGCAGAAAGATCCCCTTTACGAGCAGCCTGCCTATTGGACTGACTCCCACATCCTGTCTGTCACCGGCAGGTTAGCTAATCAGCCTGTTTGTTCCGGGGAAGCTTAATTGCTTACCTTTTCATCAGTGGTTCCGGGTGTAATTGCATATGAAATTTTATCCCATTGTTTTCTGCACTTCAGAAAGTCAACTGTAGTCTTTAAGGGCTCATCAGTGCCACACGGGGCGTTGTTTGAGATGACCACATATGTGTGCTCACACACATGCACGCACACATGTGTGCTGTTACACTGGTCGAGTAAAAGGTGCATGATGGAAATAAAGTGAAAACCTAATTCCTGCAGAAATGGAACGTGCCATGTTACTTGGTTACTTGGTTACTTATGGTTAAGGTTTAGGGTTTTTCCCATAGAAATAAATGGAAGGTCGTAAATGGAATGGAAGGCGCATGTATGTGTGTGTCTGTGTGGTTATGTCTATGAGGCTGACGTTACTTTGTCTGAGGTACAGGCGGTGTGTCACTTAAGCCAGATTCACGAAGGTAGAACTGAAAATGGATGAAATTGTGACACCAGGCAGAAAATGGGTTTGAATCGCAGGCATCACAAGGACAGGAATACAAATACATGCATAAAAAGTGTTACCATGACAAATGCATGCAATGCACAGAACAGGACGCACACAGCATTCTGATGTGTCCTAGGTGCTTGTCATGTGTGGCTCCTTATCTCATTGAACCTTAGTAGATGCAGCATGCATGTAGTTTCAGTCAGTTCTGGAAGACTTTACTGTATTACCAAACCCTGGGGAATAAACCACTTGGTTTTGTTAAGGAATAATGTGATTTTTAAACATATCCGTGCAACATCATTTAAATTAAAAAAACATGCTGAAGATGTTTCTGCTAGTGGGGCCCTATAGGGATTGATTTCATACGGCAGTAGCTGAGTGTTTTTCAGCACGGGAGGGTGTATTCTGCCTTCACCTGCCCATCAGTAATGATCAGTTTGTCCTCCTGCTGTTAACCCTGTGCAAGGTCATCTCCTGAAGTGTATGTTGCTTTGAACTGGGAAGCTGGAATTTCCAAGTTCCTAGTCGAAAATTTCAACTGGAAAGCATCGACTCGGGATGTCGGAGGAACCTCTACAACCCTGACCTCTGACCTGAAGATGGCTCAGGCTTCTTCAACAGAAGTGAAAGCTGTAGTTACATACCATCTCCGTTACCGTTTATTAACACTTGTGTATTATTTGTGTCCCGTTAAATTGTGCTGGGATGTGGTTAATTAACTTGGTTGTGATGTCATTCTCGTACAGGGTTCTTGGAAGACCAGGAATAGAAACAGAGTGCAAACTCATCACAGGAAATGACATGAGAAACCTGAATAGAGCAGAACGTGAATGAGATTGTCAAAGGCACGCGCTGCTTGGAGTCTGTGCCCGTGTTAGCGCTGCAGAGTTCCAGGCTGGGAGACTCACTCTACTTTGTTAATCGCTGCACCCCCTCAGCCCCCTTCCCTTCTGATTAACGGCCCCTTCATTGATCATCTCTTTGTTGGCGCGCTAATGCCCGACACCTACCCTCTGTCTCTCTGCCAGCCACCCCCCGCCCCACGCCGCTTTCCTTCCATCTGACTTCCAGGCCACTTGTAACCGGCTGATGCATTGCGACCTTTTACAGACTTCACTTCAGAGTCCAATGGGCTATTTCCTCCACTCTCAAAACCTTTTTTTTGTCTTCCTTGAGGTTTTTAGAAACAATAATAATAATGGGTATAATTCCCAGCCCTGGGCATCCTCTCTTCCCCACGGAGGGCAATAAGCAATTTCTGCAGTAATGAATGTTTTAATGAAAAAGACTCCGCAGACAGGTAGGAGTGCTTCAAGCGCTTGCCGTGTTTGCCAGCTACAGCTCGGAATAAATCCCAAAGTGTTATTTTTCTCGGCAGCGTTCTCCCCTGAGAAACGCCTCTGCCGCTCGTTTCCTTAAAACGAGATGGAGAGGGATTTGCGTATCGTTGTGTCATTAGCATTCCAAGCTCGGCCATCCCGCATTTCGTGTTAAGAAGTAGATGGTCAGAAGTGATCTTCACCCAGGCACCTGCACTTCTCCCCGCCGTCGGGGTGCCTGGGTCAGGCTGGGCGCCCCTTCCGGGCCCAACGCCACCGCGACGTGGGGGAGGCAGGAACCGGCTGCGTCTCGCTGCCGGCCGTCGGCATGCCGCGCGTCTCGCTGCGGAGGCACGGCGCCCCACGGGGGCTGTCAATAGCAGTACTGCTGCCGCTCGCTTTGAAGGCCGAGCAAAGCGTCGGGAAAGACGGCCCGCCTCCAAGGCCTTCAGTCATGCCAGTTTTTGTTCACATCACCAGTTAATGCTCACGACTCCTTTCTTGCTGAGTACTTTACTAGAGTGAATATTCAGACTTTTTTAAATTAGTGATTGTTTAGCTTCAAAGGAATCTGATCCATTTGAAAATGTACATCACAAAAGAAGGAATGACTGGATTGGATTGAAATGTGGATTGGATTGAAATGTGAAGCTGAGAAGAAAAACACAAGGTCCCTGTACACATCACAAAAAATACAAGGTCCCTGTACACATCACCCTCTCATTTTTTTTTACCTTCCTGACTATTCCCACTTTTTATTCTCACATTTTGAATAAGCTTTACTCTACTTTTACTTTACTCTCTTTTTTTTCTCTGTCAACAAATGCAAGTCCACCAGCCTTCCTGCACGTCAATGAGGGTTAGCAAGCACAGGCTAACAGGGTAGCGCTCAGCACCTCTGAGGACTGTGGCTCGCTGTCTGTCAGGCTGGGGACTGCTGTGGCCTGAGGGGTGTGTGGGAACCAGGCCTTAAAGAGAGGCAGCCCACCACTGTGGAGCTATTTAATGACACGGGACCCAGTAATGTTTATGGGATTGGTATTAAATGAGGTACAGCCAGGTTCCCTGTAATGTTTATGGGATTGGTATTAAAGGGGGTACAGCCAGGTTCCCTGTAATGTTTATGGGATTGGTATTAAAGGGGGTACAGCCAGGTTCCCTGTAATGTTTATGGGATTGGTATTAAAGGGGGTACAGCCAGGTTCCCTGTAATGTTTATGGGATT
>JAODKL010000021.1:23412981-23440584 GCA_026780765.1 Petrocephalus schoutedeni | reverse complement strand
AGGGGGTACAGCCGGGTTCCCTGTAATGTTTATGGGATTGGTATTAAAGGGGGTACAGCCAGGTTCCCTGTAATGTTCATGGGATTGGTATTAAAGGGGGTACAGCCAGGATCCCTGTAATGTTTATGGGATTGGTATTAAAGGGGGTACAGCCAGGATCCCTGTAATGTTTATGGGATTAGTATTAAAGGGGGTACAGCCAGGTTCCCTGTAATGTTTATGGGATTGGTATTAAAGGGGGTACAGCCGGGTTCCCTGTAATGTTTATGGGATTGGTATTAAAGGGGGTACAGCCAGGTTCCCTGTAATGTTCATGGGATTGGTATTAAAGGGGGTACAGCCAGGATCCCTGTAATGTTTATGGGATTGGTATTAAAGGGGGTACAGCCAGGATCCCTGTAATGCTTATGGGATTGGTATTAAAGGGGGTATGTCTTGTGGAGGTGAAGACCTGGATGTCGATCTCTGTGCTGGGCCCTAAGCTCGGCCTTCCTGTGTGTGAGGAGTAGGAGCAGCCTTATCTCCGCTGACTGATTGTTCCTTTGTCCTCCATTAGTGTTCAGCCCTGTAGTGGAGCCAAACCTGACATAACCCTCTATCTGCTCATTCGCTCCCTGCGGCGCCCCCCCTCCCCCATATTCCTCCCTGGGATGCAGTGAGACTTTGCACCTTTGATTGACACGCTTTCAGCAGCAAAGTGGAATGAGCCGACATGATTTCGTCAGAGCAGTTGCAGATTGTGAGGGAATCAGTAACTGCCCGAGATCGTGCGTGAGCCTGATGGAGGATGGCACTACCCCAAGCCCTGCCGACAAGCCTTGCAGTATGGACATACTTCTGTATCTTTTGATGTATTATTTAAAACAGTTGTTTATGTTAATGACAGTAACCTTGGTCTGTTTAGTTCAGTTATGCTGTGGTGCTAGATCCCGAGTGTCAGGCTGCGCATATCATAACAACAGGAGCAGAACGTTGCTTTAGATGCCAGAGATGATTACACATATACATCATCGCATTACCGACAATTAAAGGCGTGCGAGTTAAAGAGCAGCTCTGGCATGGAGTGATGGATCTGTGAGTGGGTGTAGGGATTAAAGATGGGCCATCCATTTGGAAGGCTGAGTAACAAGTGCATGCAATTCCGCCTGGCTGGCACCGCCATTTCTCTTCCCATAAATGGGGGGAATTTGCATTTGTTCTACAGCATCCGTCTTTCACACATTACAGGGGATGATACGTCAAGGAGGATCGCGATCCCCGGCCTGCTGACAGCCTCACTCCGCGATCGGCGCTTGGCGGACTGCCATCGTCCTAACGTATACGCTGCTTAATTTTACGAAGCGCTTTGACCCGTCTCTGCTGGTATATTGATCATGGAACGTGAGTGGAGCAGGAACCTGAGCGGGAGTGGGAACATCAGCGGGAACCTGAGCGGGAGCGGGAACGTGAGTGGGAGCAGGAACGTGAGCGTAGCAGGAAGGGCACCGCACACACAAAACCGATTATGGAGCAGCAGTGGCAACAGGGGAAGACAGCACCCTCAGAATTACCTCGGATTGCAGCTGTATTACTTTATTTTACATCTGATGAAGCCTGTGTCTATGCGTCTCCTCAAACATAAGATGCATATAGTTTGTTCCCTGCATTTGATCATTGTTTTAACTAAACAATCCTTCATTTTGGTTCATGAAGTAATGAAAATTAATATATACTGTTAATTGTGGTCAAAAGGTATAATAATTTGAAATATCTCCGTATCAATTTATTGTTCCTGTCACTCTGAATCATTCCAGTCCAAGTACCGTGCTCAGTTTAATGCGAGGTGGGTGAAAGAGTTTATCTAGAAATAACCATAAACTGACTGATTCTCTGGGGCCACACGCTTTGTCTTCTGCTTCATAAAACTGCGAGTTTACCTGACAAGCAGGTCCAGGAAATTCAGATATAAATACTTCATTATGAGTAGCAAGAGAGGTTTCTTATTTAAAAGGACTGATGAATTTCACAAAGAAAGATTGATTAATCGTAAAAAAAATTGCAAATATATTAATTTCATTCAAGTGCATGAAGTCCTCACTTTAATTAAACGCTTGAAAAAGGGGGATAGTTAGAAAGCAGTTCTAGTTCCTTGGTTGGGGTATTTTAACTCTGAACCTGCAATCCTGCAAAATAATAAACCACTGAGAGAGGTTAACAGATGAACCAGACAGAAAATCCAATTAACAGAGTTAATTTAAGCTTGTAGAATTTTTTTTTTCTTTTTTAATAGTGCCTCCCCTATCAGCCGGTGAAACCATGAGTGCGGACGGTCACAGTGGGAGAGGGAGGGTTGTGCTGCGCGTTTGTGTTTACCTGCTTGAGGAAAAAAACAAAAAAATGCCACCATCATTGTCATGGTGGCCAGGAGCCTAGTTAGGTTTTTATAGTTTATAGCCCCAGAGAAGCTCAGGGTTTTAATTTGGATTTTTTTGTGTTTAGTATTACTTGCCCCCAATTCCCCAGGTTGTATTTAATGATAACGGCTTTCAATAACCCCTAATCTCTCAGACGCAGTTAATTTCACCTCTCCTCCTTATTTGTGTTTTGTTTTAAGAGAGTGAATTCTTTCTTTTGTGCAATTTATTAGGTCGGAGAGGAAAAATGGGAAATTATTCACTTTTTTGCAACGTGCAGACAGGCGTGATTAGGGAATAACCTTGGGCCAGTGCTGAGCAAGCCAATGTCTCTGTAAGATATCGCTTTAAAAACGACGGTGTACAATTTACATATTATTGTATATTGAAAGAAGTGTTCTATTGGTTCAGGATGATGTAGTAAATCTGCACTGCATTCATTTGTTACTTTATTAGGTACACTTGCCCATTAATGCAAACAGCCTCCTCCTAGAAACAGCCAATTCCGTGGTTGCTGCTCAATACATACAGACAGGGGCTAGAGGTTTAGTTACTGTTCAACACAGCGTGTGATCCAGGCCATTCTGAATGTATGATTTTCGTGTCTAGAGTTTAAAGAAAATGGAGTGATTAATTGGATGGAGGGAGTCCATGGCAGCTCTGAGGGTGAAAACACCTAGTTAGAGAGAGGTCAGCAGAGAACAGACTTATTAAAATCAACAGGAAATCCACAAGTGTAAAACCATCAAGGACCAAACAGCATACTGTAAGTTTCCAGCACCTTTTTGGACCCATGCCTTGTGGAAGTAAGGCCCTAGGCAGGTGTCCCTAATAAATGGATGACGGACTGTGTATTATCAATACATTATTCCTCGTAAATGACAAGCTGTGTGTTTAGGTTGAATTAGCTTCCTGTACCTGTTTTCTCAATGTATTTGTTTTCTCTGCAATTTCGGTCCTGTGAGTGTCTCTGTCGGTGATCTGGTCGTGATGCTGATGGCTGCCCGACTAGCTGCATGAAGCCTCCAGCAGGGGGCCCGTCACCCTCATGTCACTGGCTTTGTAAGAGCAGTGAGCGCTGCAGCCAAAGAAGCGTGGCAGCTCCATCTGTATCGCTGTGGGACTGAGACGTCCTCTCTGGGCCTGGGTGTATAGACCAGTCTCTGCGTGTGCATGTGTGTGTTTTGGGTTTACGGAAGAATGAGTGTGCTGTTTTGACTCAATCCTTGAGCTGGATCCTTGAAAAACTATATGGAAGGCCCCACCCCCCACCTCCGCAACATTTCCTCATGGGTGCCTCCTAGTGTCTAGGCCCCTAAAGGTCTTCTCCTATCTCCCCCCTTATACGTATGTGTGCAGGTGGGAGTTTGAATAGCTTCATGGGTGTTCCATGGCAATGGGCTGAGAGTTAATATCCTTCAGCTACACTGTCTGTTACTTCCGGGCGACTACCAGTGCGTTCCTGACAGCATCTTACAATGGAACCTACACATCAGACCAGCATCATTAGGAGCGACATCCAAATATAGTCCCTTCATTAAATCCAATCTGCCACTCTCTGGTCCGCTTGTCATTTTAAGCTTTACACGAGCAAAGTGTGTAATCTTGCATTAAGGGCAAAATGAATCCCTGGTGCTGGAAGGAATTAATCTTCAAACCAAAAATGAAAAAAGTATTGAAAATAATATGCGGTGTCTGCGCATTCTGACCAACCTCGGGTGTGTGTTTCGCTGTGCCGACGCTCTGGGTCCCGTTACAGGTAACCCACCTGCCACAGGCACTGGGACACTGGTTATAACTCTGGAGGATGAAAACGACAACCCGCCGTCCCTCTACCCCAGCGTGGCGCGCATCTGCGAGGAGGCCAAGGACTTGAACGTCATGATCATTGGCGGCCGCGACAAGGACGTCTTCCCCAACGCCGACCCCTTCAGGATCGAGCTGGGCAAGCAGCCGGGGCTGGAGAAAACGTGGAAGGTCACCACGGTCAACAGTGAGTGTCACCCTTGTGTGTGGCCCCAATGTGGTCACTGGAGCATTTATCACTCTTTAACCCCAGACACCAGGACACCATGTATCATTCTTAGTCTACTAGGGTATTTCCACCCTTTTCTATAATTAGAGTGTCTTTGGAAAGTGTGGCAACAGACGAATGCCTCCTGATCTATGTCCCAGCGGACAGCTCCTACAGAGCTGGACCCGAGCTCAGAGACCCACGTGCGTGGTTGTAGGTCTCAGCAATCGGGGCACAATCTGTCCTTCTCCAGCCTGGCACCAGGATGAAGACGCCAGCGGTGCTGGGAGGTCTTGTGTAGAGGTGTAGCTGTTTAACTAGCATTAATTGCATAAAGTGCCCGTGGGTCATCTATCTGCAGCCATGGGTGTTTCTGCTTGGAAAGATGGCCCCTAGAGATTTCCAGGGCTTGTATTTAAATGGGCTGCTCAAGCTACCGGCTCCTCACTCACCCTCAAATGTGAAAAACACAACACTTCACTCTGTTCAGATGCAGAGGCAATTAAAAGTAAGAGCTACCCAGCCCTCCCTTACAGAACGATCCCTCGCTCAGCGGTTCTGTTCGGCATCTGTTCAGCATGTGTGGCCTTTCATAGCAGTGCTTCATTTTAATTGGCCATTCTGTCAGGCATGCACAGGAAGTGATGTCGTTAACAGGGCCGTCCCACTGGATTTATAGTCACAGAGCAATTATTGTACCTGACGACTTATGTCTTTAGTAAAGTATGTTTCAAAGTAAGACACATTTACATTAAAGAATTACAAGTCACGTGCAGTCACCATTTTTTTGTGTGTGTTGAACTTTTTGTAAGAGCTTGACTTTAAATGCCAAGGCAATATAATTTATAGGTATTAGGCAAAAGTCACAGCAGCACTGACAGACAGTTCCGACTGGCCTCCTGCTCTGATGGCTGCCGTCTCAGCCGCATCAGAGGTGCTCTCAGCTTGACCAGTGCATCTTATAGCTGCGTAGCGCTGCCTTGCCAGACTCCGCCCCTGCCCGGGGATTATCGTCTGCTGCCGATACCCTACACTATTCTGGGAACTGTACACTTTATCAGCAGGGCTAATTTACTCATATGAAAAACCTACTGAACATTTGTTTGAAATTTACTTACAGATTAGTGGTTTTTATGCACCTCTCAAACTTCAGCTAATTCCCTCCGATTTAAACCGTTTAATAGCTACACTGACTCCTCAGAGGATGATATTAATGTATAAATTAGCATAATTAGAGGCGGACTAAAATAGTCCAATATTTTTGTTTCGTCTGCCCTTGCCATTTTAATGCCGTTTGGGATGCGACGTCGTCATTGATCCTTGGAGCCACCTGCTGGCAGGCAGCACATTGCAGGTGTCTGCTGGGTGAATATGTTACAAATCTGAGCACGGCAAGGGTTTGGCTGCGGGGGACGATGGAGCAAAAGGCTTCCTGCGGTGTTCGCAAATCCGTGGCTCTTTTTCTCCGAGTGATTCGCTATGGCAGCCGGGTGAAGCACCCCGACTTAAATATAAAAAATAATGTAAGTTTGTGTCCCCCCTTCCTGCCAGCTCAGCTTGATGGAGGAGCTGTGTTGCTCTATTGCAATCCTCCTGGGCCGTTTGAACCCCTGGGTCAATGTTCTGACCAGCCGTTTGCATGGAGAGAGGAGAACCATTTATATTACATTTATTTAGCAGAAGCTCTTTCTTTTTCTTTATTATTCAAGGGGGCATTCTGCTGATCTGGGGCCTTCTGCTGACCTGGCAGCCTTCTGATCAAAGCCACCTTGACCCACTGAGCTACATGCCACCCCCTCCTCTGAGAGAGTCATGGAGGTAGCAAGGGGGCGGCATGAGCGCAGCCTCTGGCGGGAACAGAACTATCCCTCAGCATACTAGCTTGGCCTCGGGCCAGCGAGAAATGTCACATAAAATGACAATTCAGATCTCCATCCATCTAGGTCCCCTATGAGGTGGCACTTGGACTTCTTGTGTGGGACCGGCTACTGGTGGGAAAGGTTGAAGCATTTGCACACTCCTGTAATGGAAGGGCTGCTGTTTTTTTCTCCTCTTTTCCCTCGAAAATAAAACTTTCAAGAAGTACAATGAGAGCAGGAGCACTCATCCGGAGCTGCTCTGCAGCCCGGATCGCTGTGGGCGGAGGGAAGTCATTGCAGGAGGCAAATGGACGGTGCGGTGGATTAAACTGCGGCTGGCGTGCGCGGCCCCTCACTCCCTTTGACTAATGAGGGGGCCGTCTTTGTGCAGAAGCATTAGCTGCAAGTTTAGGCCATGGAAAACTCTGTCCTTACTGTAACTCATCTCGAGTGGAGAAAGAACCGAGATAAAAGATGAAAAAGGGTAAAGAGCGCAGAGCCCCACAAGGGAGTGTGAAGGGCCTTGCTCACAGACCCAAAAATGACCCAATCGCTCTGCTGAGCATGGGATTCAATCCAGTCACCTTCTGATCTCATGCACCATGTCCTGACCTGCTGAACCACACACTGCCACCAAGACGCCATTTGCATTGCATTACTGGGGTCCCCAGAGGCCACTGTGAATCCGAGGGCATGTTCTGAACTAGGAATAGGTACATTCATGTCAAAGCACACAGATTTATAGCATAGAGGTATCTAGGGGCAGCATTACGGGGCCACTCACGGCTCCTCCTCCCTGTCACTCACCAATTCACAGCATATCATTGGCTAATAATAAGGCGGCCCCCTCATATGCCCCCCGCCATAAAAGATTCACCTCTGATTCACAGACACCTAGAAGCATTCTGCCACATTTTGTGGTATTTTCTAATATCCATGCTAAGGATGGTAGTGATCAGCTTATCGTTCCTCCCTGGCTTGTTATAGGTGATAAGAGCTTGCCCTGGCTAAGGGGACAAATTAGCATGTTAGTGCAGCTTTGGAATTATATTCCCTCTGCAGAATGCAGTCCTGTAGACATATCCATCCATCTATCATCTATCTGCTTATCCTGGTCAGGGTTGGGGAAACCAGGAGCCTATCATAGGTGGCATAAGGGAAAGGCTGTGGTCTACCCTGAATGCAAAGCTGGTCCATCACAGGGCACATACCTCCACACACTTGTTAGCTTGACTGCATGTCTGTAGACTGCATGAGGAAAGCAGAGCACTCAGAAGAAAGCTGTGGGAAGTAGGGAGGACATGCAGAGCCCTCGCGTGCACAGTGGGGCTTTCAAGTTGCCAACCATGGAGATGAGTCAACAGCAAACGGGGGAAACATCAAGAGGTGGTTTGGAGTTTGCTCAGACATTTTTATGGAAAATTCCAAATGCCTAAAGACAGGGAATGTCAACAGCTGCATCAAGTGCGTCAATTCTACTTACATCCAGAGTAGAATGAAAGTGCTTATTTAAATTCCATTAGCTGGGAGTCAGAGTCCTGGTAGATCTCTGAGTAAATCCCTGGGTAGATCGCTTTGGATCCTATGAGATTCCCCAATCAGTGGTGCAGCATTTGCACAGTCCAGGATATTGATATGCCATGTTTGCTGACTCATTCAGCATGGGCTAATTGGGCATTTGTCTTTTTAATGTTCGACACGTAATATCTGATTAAGCGGAAATAATTTAAGTGACAGCTAAAGTGTCAGTGTTACCAAGAATATTTGCACATTACCGAGAAATATGTCGTACATCATTCTGGACATATTCTTTATGTGGTAGGTGCAGTTCTTTTTTATTATTATTATTATTATTACTATCCATTTGGTGTTAGAAGGACATCGATTTTTAATCTAAGACATGTGCAGCCAAATAAAGCTATTCACTTAAGAAATAGCATTTGCTCCAGATTTGAAAGACGTAGTGTTTTGTGGAAAGAGAAGCTGTTGATTAGGGCTCCAGTCTAAAAGGTTGCAAGTTTCCATTTGGAAGCAGTTGCTTGTTCTTTTGGAAAAATTTCCCTAGCAGGGCTTAAATTGGAAGCATATAAAACAAAAAACTACTTAAAGCTGAGAAGCATGGGTGTCATATGAGTAGTCTATATGGCGCAAACCTACCCACTGCCTGTTACTCATGTTTTCATTTTTCTGCCTTGTGTTAAAGGTACGCACTCCCAGATCACACTGCTACACAGCCTGAAAAGAGCAAACTACCATCTGCCCCTTATGGTGACCGACTCAGGGGTGCCACAGCTGTCCAACAGCACCGAGATCAAAGTGCAGGTGTGCACCTGCAAGAAGAACAAGATGGACTGCAGCAGTGCCTGGGCGGTGCGCGCCAATCTGCTATGGCTGAGCCTGGCTCTGCTCTCTGTCCTCTGTGAGTACACTTCCCATAATGCCATTGGGTACACTTCCCATAATGCCCTGGGGTCCTTGGTGGTCGTAGGGCCCCAACTCACAGGTGTTTCAAAGGCACACCTCAAAGAGGTCTATCAGAAGGCTGTTCACTTCCTTCTCTGCTCTCAAGTAAAACGCCACTTGCTGTTAATGGATTCGGCAACAAGAAGGTCGTAGAGGCTCAGGGGTCGAGCGGCGAATCACACTGCTGCCGGATATCTGGGCACAGAATGTCGAGATGACGATTAATACATCAAATCAGGAGTGTTCACTGTTCCTCCTGTCTTGCTCGTTATAGGAAGAGTAACGTGTGAGTTCAAAGGGCAGCATTCATCATTTTAGGAGGCGAGAAGGGAACGTTTTCAGATATTTCCATCCCGCACTCATGAGAAGCTGAAGAGGATAATAACAATTCACTTTTCATTTACGGGTGACATTTTACTAACATATGGCCGCAATGGTAATGATGTATCTGTAAATAATGTAATGAAACTTATAACCTTGGGCAGTATTTATAGGATGACGCCATACTCAGATGATGGAGCGGCTCGCTTTAATTTTCTGGATGTACCTTTCACAAGGCCAGTAAGGAACTCGATTTGTACAGGTTTGCATAGTCATTCTGGTAACTTGGAAAGTGAAGGTTTCTTTGCCATATGATAAGGAATTTAAATGATGTACTTCACTCAAGGATATATCGATGGTTCTTTTCTGCTAGTGTTCCGGTTCTGTAATGGCAGACTTATTTCCCATCCTTGGATAGTTGGTCTTATCCATATTTTCCATCCATATTCATTTAACCTTCTCCGGTTTTATGGCAAATCTGGTATCCTGCTAAGAGGTCATGTCCCCACATTAAATCCCGGGGATCATAGTGCTTAATGCTCTATTCTGCATCTCCTGTTTTCTTATGTGTCTGGGGCCTCTTCCCTTATCCTTTCATAGGGATTCATCCTTAAAAAATGTGAACTATATCTCATTTATGCTGTAAGTGATGGCATGAATAATTTACCCTTTCAAGGACCTATAGCAGAGAAATTCCGAACAGGAGACGAAAAAAAAATTGGTTTTAACTTTCAGATTCTGTACCTATAAGCTGCTGAACATTGATTCTGGATTTTACTGACATTTTTACCACTGAAGGCAGCATACCATAGGCATTGTATGGCGTGATTGTGACATGGCAAGAGCAGTGAATCTGTAATTCATAACACAATGGAGCCTTTGAGAGAGCTGAAGCGAGCCTGCCCCAGGTCCAATCCAGTGAAGCGTTCTCTTTCTTTCCTGCTCTGCCTTTACCTCCCTGGGCGTCTCGCTCCGAGAGCTGGAACGCCAGGACAGCCTGGCACAGCTTCCCAGCCACCCAGGCGATGAGGTGGCACCGCCGCTCAGCCTCGCCAAATGCACACTGTGGCCGTTTCCGTACCACTGCATCGATGTTTCTTCCTGGGAGGGGGGTGGGGGTTCTCCATGTTTTCCTTGTTCTCCTTCGTGTACTCCCAGGCTGTAGCAACAAGCTGGAACATGGAGCAGGACGCTGAGCAGGACTGTAATCAGAAATGCATTTCATCGGCAGTCCAGCTATCCTACCGATGGGGTGCCTCTTGGTAGACCGGGTCCGGGGGGGGGGGGGGGGGGGGGGGTCGTTGTAGGTTCATCATGTGAGAAAATGAATACAGCTAACAACACGGCAGTGTGTAAATTAGCTGCCACCTCTGGCTCTGACAAACATTCTGATTCATTCCAACTCTCAGAGACACATTTTGACGTGTTTAATAGTGTTTATTTCGGCAGAAATCTTTGACAACTTTAACTGTATGTTGTAAAAATATCACCCTTGTAATTCACTGTAATTTTTTTATCCTCTGACAGCAGTCATGTTCTGTCATCTGCGAGTTGCACCGTGAAGTTTATAAGCATTTAGTTAGTCAGTGGCATGCAGTCAATAGCTGGCCTGGAGATCCATAATTCATACCTGAAACCTGCCCCAATACAGCTTGGCTGAGCCTCTCATCACGTTTTCAGCTCCAGCAGCTTGGCCCATTTGCTTTGCTGGTGCCTCCCTCCCGGGCGCTGCAGACACCCTGCACACCGTGTACCGTAGGATGTTTCCTTCACCCATTTGCATTTCATTGGGAGCTAATGTTGCTATGCTTGATCAGCCCTTTGTGCAAAGTACCTGTGCAGCTGGGATATTTACCCAACTCCCAGTGGCAGTGCTAAACTTACCCAGGCCAGGAAGGGGAGCAGGGAGTCCGTGCCTGCTGTTTCAGATTGGAGGAAGCTGTCGTCCCTGTTACAGCTCCTGCAGAATAACCCCCAGTATAAACTCACAAAATATAAAGAGCTGGTAGCACAGCTTTCAGTAGCATGCCTGCTCGCTTGCTAAGACCGTCTGTGGATTGATGGATACCTTTTGTACGCCATCCATGTTCTACAGGCTCAGGGCCACTTTGTTAAACCAAACTAACTGCTGCAGAGTTATTGTTTTCACTATCAAGGTAAAAGTGATGATTCTGCCAAACGCAGCCTCTACCAGGCACATTGGATTTGCCCACAATTGCATTATGCTATCTAAAAATGGTGACGCTCACTAATAAATGGAGGCAGTAATACAGTCATATTTTTGTGTGGCCGTCAAAATTGCACAGTCTTCAGTTTTGTTTTGACTCTTTTGTGTTCATGGCCAAAATATTGCGGATGTTTATTTGATTGACCTCCTTGCTAAGCTGATATCACTATGTTCCTGATTTATGAGGGAACACTTCAGGTAGACTATGTATATTGTGGTCAAACGGTGGCCCTACTTCAGATGGCTGTTCCTGGGGCCACCTTCATGTCTCATTGTCTCAATATTCAGTCTGTTGCCTGCAGCTAGACCCAGACTCAGATCCAGAGAAAGGTTTCCAAACCCCATTTAAAAATAATACTGTTTTTTAGAAGATATTCGCAAAGCTCACAACTATGTCAAGAGTGAATGTGTTCTAGGGGCTAACGATGTGTCTTTTCTCCTCCTATTTGTGTTGGTCTTCTTCTCAGTTTGAAAACATGTGGTTTGGGTGAAAATATGAAAATACATGTAGAGTTTCTGTACCAGGGTCTAAGATTTTTCATTAATGGAAATTCACTCGTTGTTCAATATATTAGATATTTTTGCGGTGAAACTGAAAAGTCATCAGTCAGTCTGATTGAGAAATATGGACCTGCTGCAGAAATTAGGTAATATATCATAGTTTCATGAAGAAAATAAGCTGAAATCATAAGACTAAAGTACAGGGTTTCAGTTCAGCTGGAGAAGAGCTGGGTAATACTGCTCTAACAATGCCTTCACATCAGTACCTGGTATACCTAGGCTATTGGTATCCGCACAATGTGTCCTTGGTTCCTGGTATACCTAAGTTATCGGTATCTGCACAATGTGTCCTTGGTTCCTGGTATACCTAGGCTATTGGTGACTGCACAGTGTGTCATTGGTTCCTGGTATACCTAGGCTATTGGTATCTGCAAAATGTGTCCTTGGTTCCTGGTATACCTAGGCTACTGGTATCTGCACAATGTGTCCTTGGTTCCTGGTATACCTAGGCTACTGGTATCTGCACAATGTGTCCTTGGTTCCTGGTATACCTAGGCTATTGGTATCTGCGCAATGTGTCCTTGGTTCCTGGTATACCTAGGCTATTGGTATCTGCACAATGTGTCATTGATTCCTGGTATACCTAGGCTATTAGTATCTGCACAATGTGTCATTGGTTCCTGGTATACCTACTGTAGACTGTCCCAGCGCTTGCTGTAGATTTTTCTCCACCTTGTGTGCACATGGAAACTCTTTCTAATGTTGGGAGAAGGCACTGAATCTCCTTATTGAGTCATGTATGACTCTTTTCATCTCTGCCATTTTGCTTTTGGCCCCACGCTGAGTTTTTCGCTTTAGTGTTAAAATTACAGGAAAATCTGCATCGCTGTTACTTTTTATCTGGGCTTTCCCATGAAAAGGAACTCCACCGAGGGACCCTCACTCAGTTCTACAAATAAGCATGCAAATTTCACAGGTTTTAGCAACAGATCTGATGCAAATGTGTTCACATATAAATCCCAGTGTTTACGCTGTAGCTGCTGCAGCTAATCCCCGGGCAGCCTGGGTGCTCTTCAAAGCCCCTTCCCTGTCCTCCTCGGCGGCCTCCTGCCTCCAGACATGCTGAATGTGCCCCCAGCTAATCCAGTGTAATACCTGCTTGAGATGTCCACACCCCCCAACACTCTTTGGCTGCTGTGCTCCTGGTGGTCCTCCTGTCTCTGGACAGGTCAGCATTTGGGGTCACAGGGGCATAATACGATGTGAGCACTGCAGTCAGTCTTGCATTTTTGCACAGTGCAACTTGGGTTCTGCTTGCTCTGCAAGATCTCACGGACACTGCTGTCTCTGAAAGACACAGGGGCTTAGGGATAAACACATACCTGGGCAACTGAATGGTTACTGGCAGTAAGGAAAAGGTAACGTCATATTTGCTGATGGCCTTGAGAATTTGGAAATGCCCCAAAAATGCTACTTGGAGGGTTTACTAGAATGAAGTGACTACACATTAACGATATACATTAACGATTTCATCTTTCTCTGTACCGGTCTTAGATGTTAGAAATGCCCCCCCCAACCAGCAATGGAAACATCCGGTTATAGAGATGGTAATTTATAGAAATTTGGTCTCTCTCTGTCTCAGGCTGCTGAGAGAAGTTCCCTTTCAGAAACATGCTAACAGTTTTAAGCAAATGGTTCAAAAATATGCAATTACTTTAAAATTTGTATGAAATTCGACTCATAGAGAATTAACAACAACCTAGAACGGGGAAAGCAAGTACGTTGCAAAAGACTTAGGAAGCCTCGCGTGCATTTGCACATACATACACACGCACACACACATACTCACGCGTGCTGGTGGGTGGTAGCTTCCTTCCTGTGAAATGAGCTGGTATTTTTGGGCAGGACTGGAACTGGACAGTATCTCAGACATGCACAGGGTGCGCACAGAGGAGACAGTAGGCTGCTGAACCCAAATGACATACTGCATTTTGAGAAGCTCTCAAGCTACGCTACGCTATCCTACAAGGCAACTGAAGTGAAGAATGACACTTGCTCAAACATTAATGCCAGAGAAAATACCATCTTTGTACAAATTTAAGTAGAAAACAATATGCATAACATGCAATATGCATGTTATTTAAGTTATATATATATGTATTTTTTTATATGTTTTTGTATGTGTTATGTATTTTTTTGTTGATGGTTAATATACTAGGTATTATGCTTGATGCCGACCTTGGTGGGTCCAAATGCATGCATACTGATCGTATACAATATGTAGTGCGTTAGCAAACAAGTAGTTGGCTTCTGACGAAATTCAGCATGTACTGTGTAAGTGTGTGATTTTGGACGAGCCCACAGACTCCTGGAACGCCACATGCAGGGGGAGATGGGAGAAAGCCTCTCTCTGTTAATGCTTATGTTCATGCAGGCCCCAGCACTGTGCATGTGACTCATTTGAAATGTAATAATTCGCTCCCTGCAGAGAAGTTGGTATTCATGAAAGGTGACTGTGAAAGTGTGGCAGAAGATGGGGTTTGGAAATGCTGCGGACTCTCCTGTTAGTCTCTGACATTGGTCACTTGTTATTTGTCCCTCTCATTAATAGTTATTATATATTATTATATTAAATATAACATATAATAATAGTTTTGCATTTTTATTTAGATTTTATTTTTATTTAAATTTCACTTTTTGTTTTAAATTTTGGTTTAGTTTTTTAAAGTGGGGCTGCTAAATAGTTTAGTTTTTATAAAACGTGTGTTTACGGGTTTTCATATAATTGTGAGGACCAAAGGACCCCACACGTATAGCAAATTGTCAAAGAAAGGTCATTTTTTCAGTCCTCACTACTTCAGACTTCATTTTATAAAAATCTGTGAATGCAATCAAAAAAGTAAAAATGCCAAAGGTCTTGTATTTTGTTTGGTTATTTATGGTTAAGGTCAGGGTTGGGTAGAGGTTAAGGGTGTTTTCCCCATATAGACATGAATGGACATTCTCACTAAGATGGGAATACAACCGTGTGTGTGTGTGTGTGAGAGAGAGAGAGAGAGAGAGAGTTACAGAGATGTGGTTGTTCTCTTTCCCAAGCCTGAGATAAAGTAATCCCAAATGGGACTCCGATTTTGGCTGCTGTGGCCGCCATGATAGATGGACAAACTGACAAGTTGGGCGCTTTTCCACCGCACCAGGTACCATACTTCAAGGCGCTGAATAAAAGCACAACGCAAGGCCGGGTATTTTGTACTGAATTCTAAAAATGGCTGTAGGATACAGCTGGACAATGTTGGATATTAAATCTAACATCGCATGTTATGCAAATGCAGTTCTTACATCACTAGTCAGCTATATTTAGATCAGGCTTTTTCATACCTTCATTCTGTACAAACATTATAGCACTGGGGATTCAAGTTTCGCTAAAACATTTTTACCTAACTAGCTTTGCAATTTTAATAATCATTCCTTTTATAGATTGTCTAATATATGTTTTAAAGTCAGTTTAAAATTTGTCTCCGCTGCTTTTGCTTGAGCGCTGCATGCGTTCTCCGAGACGATCATAATCATTTTCCTATTATTATTATTATTTATTTATTATTTACTTCATTCATTGTTTTCTGAGTGTGAGCCAGTGGAGTCTTTAAGGCATTTGCCCCCCTGCATTCACCCAGGGAGTACAAACAAACACTGCTTGCTTACCACTTCCTCCTTCCTCCTTACCTCTTCTGGTCTCTTCATGATGTGGGCTTTTAAACTTCGTAGCAGATGCTTGTCATGCCCCCTGGTTGGGGTAGTTACTGGTCACCAGTCATGCTTTCAGACCCACGTGGTGCTGATCGCCCCCTGGTGCTATGCTAGTTTGCTATTAGCCAAGTCCAAGGACTCAGGTTCCCATCATCCAGAGCACCAGATATTAGTTACGACAGGCTGGGAAGGCAGCTATTTAAAAGCAGATTAGGGACATCGATGAGATCCCAGCTGTGTTGACTTTGAGAAGCTTCCTTGTGTATTGTTGAAGATGAGTGTTTTCATTCATTGGAAGGGAGTCCATAGAGTTGGACGGCACCATAGATCAATTAGGAAGAATACCAAATCCTGACGAGGAGAGCAAATTAAATAATGACAGATTCCATCAATATGAGATCCTTCATCAGTGTAGTTTCCTCATTCCTGACAAGGTCTGACTTTTTCTGTTGCAAAATGCTGCTATATAGTACTGTGCAAAAGTCAAAGAAAATGTTTACAGCTGTTTAAACTGGTAGTGAGTGTATGTACGAAAGGCACATTTTGACATCAGAACATATCAAATTTAGAGTAAAACAATAAAAACAAACAGGAATTCTCCAAAAAGTTGCTGAGATATCACTGAATGGTGAGAAGAACATCACCTTGGTTCCCAAACCTCCCTTCAGGGACATCTAAGCCATTTCATGTATTTAAATTTCTTCACCAGCTCTCTGAGTTAATTAGTTAGTTAAATAATGGAATGAAATATTGATTAGCCAGACAAGGTGTTAAAAAGTATATTGGATATATTGGGTGTATTGGATGGTTTCAGCAAATAAGAGGTGAGAGAGGTTTTGAAATGGCTAACAGTTTGACAGACATTGTGTAATAGTTTCACACACATGAAGGTCATTTAAACATAATTTTCTTTGACTGTCTAAGACTTTTGCACAGTACTGTAGTCTTTCACCCTTTTTCATAATGCAGTTCACCTGTGGGGTTTGCACATTCTGACGGGCGGAGGTAGCTCTATTCCTCTTTTGTAACACGCTCATTTAAAACTTTGCGCGTTGTTTCACGCGTATGTGCAAGTGGGGTTTGTCTTTTGTGTTTTTTTTCTTCTCCCTCCAGTCTCAGTTTGGTAAATTGTGAATAATGTGACAGAACTCTTCAGATGTTTGCTGGGTTTGGGAGGAAAGAGGAAACCAGCGGGTTGGGATTTGGCAGATACACAGTGGACCATATCTGCTGAAGGACAGTGAGCACAAAGCAATACAGCGGCCGAGATCAATTGGATTTAAAGGAGAAGGGGACTTTTTTTTTTTTTAATTTTCTCAGCCTCTGAGCGATGCACAGACTGGAGTCTGCTCTCCATCTTCTCCGAGGTGTGTGTGTGCATGTGAGCCTTAGAGGGGAGGCAATAAGCCTGTGAGTTATCATGTTTGTGGTACCTCCAGATGCCAGCCGTCAGAAGCTATTTCTGACAGCCCACATGATCGCAATTAGATCAAACATCCTCCACCTCCCACTCCCCTCTCCCCCACCCCCCACACGCCGCCCCGCTAGAGCGCTCCCTGTGGGCCGCTGTGGGCTTTACACGCTAATCTGTATGCTCGCCCGAGTTTTATACTTCCTTCCATAAGCTGAAGCAAATGGATTTAGTTGTGCATTTTTGTGTTTTACGCCCCGTGTCTTTGCCTAAGGGGGGAGAAGAACCTGCCATGTTTACAGAGACCCAAGCCACCCCCTCCCCACCCCCACAGCATGACTAAAAAGAGCTGTAGTTTCACTACGTTTTCTGGATGTATCACTAACTCGAGAGCCTGCCTTACACACTTGGGCTCTTGAAGATTACTGAGCTTTCCGTTTTCCTTTCAGAATCACTTACAGCAGAGAGAACAGGGTTTTTTTTTTTTTTTTTTTTTTAATCGATCTCTCTTCCAGCCGTGGAATCGGGCTGGTTTTGATCGCACACGTGCTCAGAATTTCCACACTTCGCTGCTCTTTTCGAACGTCTCCCGAAATTACATGTTGCGTTTGTCACAACTGCCCTGTAATCTCATTTGCTGGGGGAAGGGGGGATGATGCCCCACATCATGTACAGACTTGTGGAAATGTACTATTTCTGACACTAACTTTTTCGAGGTTGTTTTCAACGCAGGAAGCACTGGGTCTCCCTTCCAGCTGCACCAGCATCGGTTTAAACAAAAAGTGAAAGTGGGTCAGTCAAGCGAAACCCAGCAGAGTAACTTTCCCAGTTGGATGTAACAGATCTCCAATGGGGTCGGGCTGGGGGGGGGGCTTTATCATGCCACAACAAGCCCTGTGCACCTCATGTACGACCTTAGGAAGGTCAGTTAGCCGTCATGAATCACAGAAAACCTCAATTAACAAAGCATTCTCATTCCTTCAGAAGCTGTGGAAAGTGCTTACATTTATGCCTCTGGTTCTGTGTCGTTCTTTGTTACACTGACTAATGCATGGCGATCCATCTCAGAGGCAGCCAGCACCAGCCATTCCAGGCCAATTCCCTCCGCTGCAGAAGCTCGCCCGGCCCCCGCGGGCCCTGTTCCCCAGCCAAAGCCCCGCCCACAACTAATCACTGGTGTTTGGAGAAGTTCACAAAGCGATGCCTGGGAGATGTGAAAAAATGCAGCAAGAAGCAGTAGCATCATGCATAGCCTGGAGTGGCAGGCCGGAGAAATGGGAACATATCACGGGGGGGATGGAGAGCGAATCAATAAGGGTTCATGCTGTCCTGCGCGGCTGCGTGTGTGTAGGGGTCCGTGTCTGAGGGTGTGTGTCTGTGTCTGAGGGTGTGTATGCATGGGCGTCTCGGCGTGTGTGTGGGGGTCCGTGTCTGATGGTGCGCATCTGTGTCTGGGTATCACTATCTATCTTCCAACACATTGTATCTCTGTCCTGAAATGAACAAATAAAAAAGATACATGTCTGAATGAAATTCTATTGTTTATTTTGATAGTATTCTAAATTTGTAAACAAGAGTATGGATTAGGAGAAGGAATTGTAAAAAAGTAATGATAATAAGTGATTAGTGCATATAATACACCTATACACCTATTGTTTCCAAATCTTTTATTAAGCTGCTTAAAGAGTCCGTAGTGGTGTTTTTTTTTTTTTTTTTTTTTTTTTTGGTCAACAGCAAAGGAAATTAATTATTCTTTTTAAGGGTTGTGACATGTGCGGGCATATGTGGGATTTGCAAATGCTGCAAGTGCTTAAGGATCGGCTAATACTGTATCAGTGGCTGTTGCCATCATACAACTGTTTTGTACTTTATTCAAGGGTTATTTGTGTATAACATTTCCGCTAAGTGCTTGTGTATTGAACAGTACCAATCCAGTAGGGCCTGGTTGAATGTTATGGAACCTTTGACTGAAAATGGATTGTGGACAGTTGGGAAGAGAGTGACAATATAAAATATTGTTGAATATTGTATTTGTGAAATGTAGTCTATCATGGTGTATGGCTTGTGTGTGTGTGTGCGCGCGTGCGCATGTATTTTATATAGTAGAAAAAGGAAAGTTTCCTTTAAGAGAAAGAAGCAATGTTGTTCAACCCACTGATATTGTCTCTCTCTCTTTTTTCCGGTCTTTTCAGATCTGTGAAGTCTGCTGATTCCTGGCTTTTTTGTGTTTCTCTTTTGAGATTGAAGTAAAACACAAGGAGATAAAATATTTCTCAGCCCCTAAAATATGAAAAAAACAAATATTTTATCATAAATGCCCATCCCTCTGAAAAATCCCTTCAAAGGTATCTAAATCTCTCTCTGCGTCCATCCCTTCGTGCTGCGCATAGATCTATCTCTCGCTCTCCATTTTTCTCAGTTTCTACCTGCTGTCTCTCCAGTCTCTGCTGACTTTTTTACCCCGTGTCAGTCTCTGTACCAACCAGGCCCTCCTCAGTCTCACTCTCTGCCTCTATCCAGCCCATACGTCAATCTCTGTAGCAACCAGGCCCTCCTCAGTCTCAGTCTCTGCCTCTGTCCAGCTCATACATCAATCTCTGTGCCAACAAGGCCCTCCTCAGTCTCAGTCTCTGCCTCTGCCCAGCCCCACGTCAGTCTTTGTACCAACCAGACCCTCCTCAGTCTCTGTGTCTGACTCAGTCTTGCCCCACATCAGTATCTGTTCCAGCCAGGCCCCCCTCAGTCTCTCTGCCTAGCCCCACGTCAGTCTTTGTACTAACCAGGCCTTCCTCAGTCTCTGCCTCTATCCAGCCTCATGTCAGTTTCTGTACCAACCAGACCTTCCTCAGTCTCTGCCTCAGCCCTGCCCCACGTCAGTCTCTGTACCAACCAGACCCTCCTCAGTCTCTGTGTCTGGCTCAGTCTTGCCCCACATCAGTCTCTGTTCCAACCAGGCCCCCCTCTGTCTCTGGCCAGCCCCATGTCAGTCTCTGTACCAACCAGGCCCTTCTCAGTCTCTGCCTCTGCCCAGCCCCACATCAGTCTCTGTAACAACCAGGCCCTCCTCAGTCTCAGTTCCTGCCTCTGCCCTGCCCCACATCAGTCTCTGTAACAACCAGGCCCTCCTCAGTCTCAGTTCCTGCCTCTGCCCTGCCCCACATCAGTCTCTGTAACAACCAGGCCCTCCTCAGTCTCAGTTCCTGCCTCTGCCCTGCCCCACGTCAGTCTCTGTACCAACCTGGCCCTCCTCAGTCTCTGCCTCTGTCCTGCCCCTGTTATTCCTCTTTGTCCTTTTCTCCCAACCTCTCCCAACCTTATCTGTACCCTCACCCCCTCAGCTCTGTCAGTCGTATCTCTCTGAGATAGACCCGCTTGTTTGTGTCCTCTCTCCTCTCCCCCGAATGGACTGTTCTGCTCCTGTCTCCACCATTTATCTCGTCTGGGTGTTTCTCTATTTTCCTGACAAATGCACAGAAACATCAGAAGAGCCTGACTTTGTGGTAGGAGAGAGAGCAACATTTCCTTTATTTCCCTAGTTTTTTTGTGCCACAGACAACTATATTTGATCTCATTTCTTATTTAAGGAGAGAAAAAAGATTCAATTTTGTCTGCAGCGGTAAGGGTCTCATAGGGCAAGGTTAGTTTTTTCAACTTTGTTTTGCTGCATTAGTTGTAATTGAGTGGAATATAGCATATCCTCTATAGTAACAGTGTGAAATTTGAAAGAAATACACTATATATTTTTTCTTTTTTTTTTTTTTACCACTGTAACAATATATTAAGTTGTGTGCCGTTGACTGCAGACAGCTGTACTCCCCATCTATGCCCTGTCCCCCCCCCCCCCACCAAGAGAAAAAAAAGAGTGAAAATTAATCTTTTTGCAAATGTAGGGCACTGTTTCTAATGTTGTTGATGTTTTACTCTTTTTGACATACATACTGCAGTCTTTTGAGAATAGGGGGTGTTTTAGGGTTGGGGTCTTAGATTAATTTCCAGACTGGCAGTCTTTGTGGCCCAGCGCTTTATGGTTTCTGTTCATTTCTGCCTAGAGCACAGCCCTCCCCAAATCACTCAATGGAAAGACAGAAGCCTGCTGATTTGGTGGCCGGTTTTGCATTCGTTTGAGTCGTGAGTTTCTGTGGGTTTGTGTAAAAGGTCCCATAAGTCATGAACAAACAGAAATATGGATGATGTTATGAGTGAGTTATGTCTGTCTTTTGCACTGATTTAATAAACCTGTTACTGTACCTCCCACCACTTGGGGCGTGATTCTTTATTTGTGTTCTGTACGCTGCTCTCTCCTCCCCGCCCAAAGGCAGGCAGTCACAGTAAGCAGCATCACTCATAACAATCTGCTTATTTCAACATGGTATGGGTTAAGAGTATGACACACACATCTATGTATACGTATCTATGACCCCCCCCCCCCCACCATGCTGTTATTTCACCCATTCGTTTTTTGGAAGATGAACTTCTATAAAATCTTTTATTAAATGAGTAATTGAAAAATTCCATGGTAAACAACCACTAACTAAGCCACTTTTCCACTCAAAATATGTGCTGTCAAAAATGCCTTAAAGGTGTGATTGCGGGTTTCTGATGGATATCTTTTCCAAGAACCCGCAACAGGATGTCAATATGCATAGAGTTATTCTCATTAAATATACATAAAATCTGCTGCAGACTTTGCAATTTATTTGTATTGCCTTTCGGTCTGTGATTGTTCTGCACAGTAAGTCTTGACTGATTCGTTCTGGAAAGTGTTCGTCGCTGTAAATCTGTGATGTGTAAAGCTACGATGTCTAGGGCTTTTTGCAGCCCCAAGAGCAGAGCATACATCTTTATAGAAGGCTTTCAGGAGGATCGATGTAGCGGCTTCTCCTGGAAATCTGCACGTCTTGACTGGTGATGAGTAAATAAAGGTGGGTTGTTCCAGGGAGCAGAGCTGATGGAGGCTTTACCTCTGGCTCCCTGTGGTGTGTGTGTTTTTTTTTTTTTTGCTTTCAGATTCCTTCTGAGAAGAAGACCGTTGATGTCCCATGGAAGCCACACAGTGGTAGGTGTTGACATGACAGATGAATGCCAAGGGCCCTGAATCCTCAGTCAAGCTGAGAAACAGAGCTGTCAGTTACCTAATTGTTCCTCAACAGCGGCCAACAGAAAAATGCTACAGGTGCCCCTGGCATGTCTTGAGGTAATCAAGTCGATTCAGTTTATCAACAGACCCACGTGTGTTTCTGTGGGCAGGTAAGTGCTGCCAGCCCTGTGGCCATGGTGATTGGCCCACTGTCTTTATCCTGACAGTGAACATGCCTAGCCATACAGACATCGTGTGATCCACCCCTGACTGAGTGGCTGTAGCCTCAATGCTGCCATGACACCCAGGAGAGTCCCACCTTCTATCTGAGACTCCAGTGTTCCTATAAATTCTAAGGTTCCCTGTACTACAGAAGACTAATTTGCTCTGAGATCTTTAGTAGAACAGAAGATGGCTTGTACCTAGTGGCGCTTTGTATTACAGTAGGATCATGAAAGAATGTAGCTCGTTTGTTTTTACGGTATGTTGTAGGAGTCATTACCAATGGAAATTAATTACTGCTATTTCTGTATGCCATACTCTTTCCAATAAGCTGATTCACAGGCTCTAAAGGTGTCCATGCAACACCTGTTGGTTCCATGATTTAGAATTAACACGACTTTAATATTTTTCATTTTTTGGTGGTTAGCCTTTGGTTAGGTTTGTTTCGGAGACTGACCTTAAGAATGCTGGCAGTGCCATGTCGTCATTAGGTATACAGCTGTTCTTTTCAGGCCCCAAGGGAAAACAGAATTCTATAGCACGCTGGGATCATGAGTGGACCACCGGTACTGATCCAAGTATGGATTTGGAAAAAGAGTGCCCTGTTTCAAGTGAGATGGTAGGAACTGTACATTCAACGTTTCCACAAACAACTTTTATCCCCATAATTCTGCCAAACTTTGATTGATGATTGTAAAGGAATTATCAACATTATTCTCTCTCCTGATAGTGGCACTGAATGGCATGTGAATGCCATGAAATTCCACCCCCCGCCTACAGAATGTTCTTTAAAAAAGGAAAATAGCCAGAACCCCCTCACCAGTCAACTTTGTGGCAGTTTCCTTATTGTAATTCATTGTAATTCCCTGTGGTCAGCATCACTCTAAGCAACGCCTCCTGGTGATGGTGGCTGTGTCTCCCAGACAGTGACTAAGTGCTTCACGTGTGCAGTAATGGACACTGTCTGCTTTAAGTGCGCCTGCCTCTCACACAAGCATAAGTGTTCTAATGCTTGAGCTTGCAGGTCCCTAATGGTATCACCAAGAATAGTTAGCCCTAAGTATGTGCACTGATGTCACCAGGCTTAATTCTGTGAATACATCAGTCACCAAGCACTCACTCTCAGGTAGCTGCACATTGACAACAAGAGCAGAGCCAGGAATCATAGCGTGGGTGGACTGGCAGCAAATTAGGTGGGCCAGTGCCATAACAATTCACCTGGCGGCAAAATCACACTAGGGGGTCAACTGCATTAAAAAAAAAATCAGTTTTTAAATGACCGGTAGCATTACTAAGACCAAATGAACAATAGAAAAATAAATCTGCCTCTCAACGGCACTTTTCCTGATGGATCTGATCTATGATGATCTATCTATCTATCTATCCATCCATCCATCTATCTGTCTTCCTTCAGAGACCTTATGAGAAGAGGAACTGCATATTGTCAGAATCAGGTTTGTTAGATTTTCTTGACGCTCTCCTTCAGTAAATGCAGTCCAGTCACAATTCGGATTTATATCAAAACATTTTGCCCCAACTGTAATTGAGTTTTACCCTTCTTTCTGATTTGAGCACCATTGTCCACATTTTCTCTCCTAACTTCATTTCAGCACTCTGGAGAAGCAAGCGCCATGGCTAAGCTAGCAGATCATTGGGCTAACGCTACTGGGCACTCGCAGGGTTTATTCCTCTCCTTTTATTTAACAAGGTAAGTGCGTTTCTGTGGTTTCACAGGTCCTGGGCTTTCTGAGCTCGCAAACCATTTTCCCCAATATCCTTTTCACTTATTGTTTTATTGTTTGTGGTCAGCTGTACCAGTGACTTCTTTTCTGCTGCTGCTAGTTTCAGAGACAATAAAAAAGAAAAATATTCAACAGGGATCACCAAGGTGCTTGGATACATACAGTAGCTGGCCCTTGACTGTTAGGCAACCCAAGCAGCAGCTGAGTGAAAAGCACATAAATCATGTGGTTTCCCATTGAATGGATGGATGGACAGCTGTCCTGCTGGGGACTTTGTCTTATACATTCTTTACATTATCTTTTTTGATGTGGAGTGTATTATTGAAGATGTCAGGGTCACTGTATTTGTCTGTGTGGAGTATTTCTAAACACTGTACAAAATACAACCTGATAGGGAGAGCAGTATGATGGCGACAGTCAGTATCAGTTCTCGTGATCCTGTCTTCTTACCATTGTTAAAAGTACAGCCTGATGATGCATAAACCATTATGCATTAACAACATGACACGTTAGTTATTTATGGTGTGCGTTTCATGTGTAAAGAGTGGTGCGAAGTACTTTCTGCTAGGACACGAGCATAGGATTTTTATGCAGTTTAATACAATTTTTGTGTTATTTCTCTGCCTAACATAATGTATGGCCAATTAATGCTAGTTAATAACTTACACAAACTAGACTGGTGGAAATTAAGTGTTTGAGATTGGAAAGAAATGATATGCCTGTCACCTAGCATGGGGAAATATATATGTATAAAGTCAAAAAGGAAGAATGATAAACAAATTGCTTATTTGCAGTGAAATGCATTTTAAACTGCTATACTAAAACTTGGCAATATGTTAACATCTTAAAACCGCAGTCAGGGTCATAGGATGTAAATCTGTAAATACATCTTTGATTTACAGCTAATTATTGATTTTCTAGGAAATATGGACTTAAAGTATGGCTACAATTTCTAAACTTTAGCTTTTTTCATTAAAGATAGTTCCTCACATCATAACATGACAATGCCAAGGAAAGCACATTAAAAATATTGAAATACTTGATAATAACAAGAAAAGAATATTTCCTGTTTATAAATATGAGGTAATATGGTGGTGCAGTTCCTGATTTCATTTTGATTAGAGAGCACTGTAGACACACTTTCATCCTGACTTGTTGAGGGGAGTAATTACTTAGCTACATATTGTTTTTATTAAAATGATATATTTGATTAGATATAAGTAACTTGTTGTGTTCTTCTGTTGAATATATGTTGTGTTGTGAGCAGGGTTGCCTCTAGAGATTTTGGGCCCCATGAAAGTAGATTATATAGGACCCCCAACCCAAATCAGTCCAATTATGTTCCACATTTTTTTATAAATTGTCCTAACTCCGCCCCTGTTTGTGAGCCTTGGCTTATACAGTAATCTGCATTTGGGCAGTTTTCCATTGACAGTGCTATGGTTTCCATGCCTCCTTCAAAGAGCTCCCCACAGATCCTTTAAACGCAACTCAAGAAGAATATAATTCAATTGTCAGCAGCTACATGTGGAATGGGCCAATCAGATTCTTTTGTTCAAATTCAGATTCCTTATCTATCAAATTAGCTCACTTGAAGCATTAATACTGTTGCTGTGCCCTTGCTGTCAGCTTAGTGTCATACGGGCTATACAGAAAGGGGTGATGTGACATAGACATCCACTGAAATGCAAGTCTAGGTAGTCTGATCCGTTCTGTATATCTAGGTGGAAACTCACTAGGCATGTTCCAGAACAAAGCAAGGCTAGCTGGTGTGATTTTGGCACTCCGAGATGTAGGTCGTTATCACCCAGCTAAGATTACAGAAAAAAAGTAGTAATTACCACCCTGATGAGTCAATGCCGAAGGTGGGGATTACATCATACTACCAATGTAGTATAAAAAGGGATAAAATAGCCATTCTGCTCATTTTCCAGGCAATAGGATTATTCCCAGTCTGCTGAGCTGAAAGGAAACCGGCTAATTGTCACCTTGCTGAGCTTGCAGGAAGAATGTCACAGTCGCCATGGGGATGGTGTGGCTCTGCCAAACTCTGTACAGTAGATGCTATGTTACTTCTCAGATCTCCGACCTCCACGCAGCCTAGGGGCCAAATCAGGCAGAATGTCCTCTTCCTGGTGATGCTTTCCCTGTCATGGCCGAGAAGGTTTCTAACCTAAATAATTTCCTCGATAATGCATATACTCCTCTGAACGTTGCTGTGGCCACCAATGGGCCTTTTGCTTAAGGTCTCCCAGAAGAGCAGGGCAGAGGTGGTGGAGGACAGGTAATTAAGGATGATTAATTACTCAGAAAAACTCAAAAAATATGAGAAGCGGGACTGTTAGAGCTGGGGGGGGGCGGTAGGGAGTGGGGGTGGTCCCTTCCCCCCACTGCCCCGGGAATGTACTAACCTTATTCTGCAGTCCAAGACTCCTGAACATGCATTCTTTAATCTTCATATTCACCAGTTTTTTTTGGAGTACCTGCAAACTGCAAACTTTTAATCAACGTCAAATTTTCACATTTTGAAGATGCAAACTGAGAAACTATTAATGGAAGCTCCATTACCTGAAAGCACCAAACCCTGAAAAATCACTAAATAAAGTTGTACATCTGCGTGAAGTGGTTCTTTGTGGCAAGTCGAAAAAGAAGCAATTTGCACAACTATGATGGAAACAGAATTTGAAAATTTGTTAGATGCGTGGGACATGATAATTAGTTCTTCTACAGCTACTAACACGTGGAAAGCCCACAGCATGTTGAAGTGTGAGCCATGGCTCTTAATCTCACCTGATGATAAATGGCAAGAATTATTCACATGACATCCATTAATGGAAACGCCCTATTCACAAGTCCACCTCATTTATAATTTGCATAAAACTTTAGTGGAAAGGCGACTGCAACCATGCCTGGGATCCCGGGCTGGAATCACAACCACGGGGCTCTGAGGCAGTCATGTCACCCATTGAACTTGCAAAGACATCCATGCCTGGGAGCCTGCTCTTCTGGCCGTGGCACTCGCAGAGACGAGAACGTCGAATGGCCGTAAAGACACTGATTACAAAAGCACCGCAGAGACTGTCTCCAAACTTGCCTCGGTTTGCCTCCCTCCGGACACCTGCCTCGTGCTCCTTTCCCAGCGGGGGGCAGTTATAACCTATCGAGCTGCCCCGGCCATCCATTCGGGGCCCCTCCCTCGCATTTCCCGGGTGATGCGATCGAAGCGCATCGCCTCCTTACCGCTGGGGTCTTAACTAGCATTAATTGGTCTGCAGTTGGCTCTGACAAAGAATTCGAGCGTAATTACAATCACTTCACAGATAACATGTTAAATGGCGTAAACCAACAGGTCCCCATCGCGCATGTTAATCGGGGCTCCCGCCGAGCTGCGTGCTTGAGTGCATGTAGCGCTCCTGGATAGTAGTTTCTGGAAAGGCAGCCGGCCTGCGCTGTCTGGAAGCAGGCACGGCGCCCCGTTCTCCTCCCTGTCGGGAAATATCGGAGCCTAGCCGCTTTAGGGGTGCTGACCATCCCGCTGCGCTTCGTGCCTGCCGGGCACAGCCTCCGGAGGGGCCGCGATCGGTGTCCCGTCACCGTAATGCCTGACGGCTCAGAAAGAAGCCGCC
>JAODKL010000021.1:23364493-23376583 GCA_026780765.1 Petrocephalus schoutedeni | reverse complement strand
GGGCAGCAGGATTATAATGCGGCTTAGCTTCCTACGGTGCTCATTATCTCCCCAGCTCGCCTCCCTCGGTTGAAAAGCAAGGTGGGCGACGTCTCAAGGACACATTTTCCATAACAGCCCTTCTCACTGTCTTTGTGGCCTCTGTCATCCATGTGCATTTTTGCATCACTGACTTCCCATACGTATGATTCTCTACAGTTTATGCATCCTCTGGGGGGGTGCAATAGAGCAGCAAGAAAGATTTTTTTTTATAAATGGAGGAGAGGCTTTGTGCTCGATAACCTTTCGTTGCCGTGGAAGGTCCTAGGGCAGATTCGGGAATAAGGGAAATGTGAACGTTGACAGGAGGAAATGGCAGCTCCAGTGCTGTAAGGGTACAAACCCCTTTATTCCACATTTATACACCCACTGGATACACCCTCCCCTAAGACTGGGCCAATACAGGATGCAAAGCAGATACTACTGCAGCTTATTTTTTCCTCACATTACACATGTTACAGACAGACATTGTCAAGGAAGAGTTTCCAGAAATTCTGCGTAGTTCCTTCAGTTGTGTAATCCTTCAGACACAAAGAGATGCAGAGGCAGTTTTAAGCACTTATGAATTAACAGTTCCTCGCAATTTTCACAGAAAAGAAATTACCTGAGGGTTACAATCTGAGCCAGAGCTCTGTAGGTGAGACAAAGAGCCCGGCTGTATCACAGTTTGCTGTTCTTGTGAAACTGCGAGACCAAATTGAGCACCTGCTCAGAGGCTGCAATGATCTTTGTCTGCAGGTACGTGGCGCTGTTCACACTGGTCTCATTCAGGAAGTAGCGGTAGTTGACCATAATGCCACAGGAGTTGGCGATGCCACGTGGGCTGGTGTCTGCCAGCCAGTTGAGGCGCCACATGGTGGCGCCGTTCTGCAGGTGGAAGTTCGCGACTGGGTTGAGGGCATAGCCACGCCTCTTCTCGCCATAGAGGTACCACGCACAGAGTCGCATCAGTGCTGGCTCCAGCGTCCGGACCAGGTTCTGAGAGCGGCTCCACTCATTGGTGCCGAGAAGCTTACAGAAGGAGTCCAGCGTCATGGCACCCGCTTCCAGCCCCAACGCGGCCTCCACCTCCTTCCACTCCTGCTCTGACAGCAGCCCCGTCCCCCGGCCCTCCCTCCTGTGCTGGCTGAGGAGGCCCTGCAGCCAGGCGAAGAAGCCCGGAATGGGAGAGAGGCTGGAGAACTGGGACAAGTGGGGAAATTCACTCTGCAGGGAGACAAGAAGGCAGGCGGGACAAAGCAAGAATCAGGAAGAGAGGCGGCAAGACAATTCATTTGCAACCAACTTTTCCTCGACCTAATCGCATCTGAGCAGGTGCAGAGGAAACCACTGCAATTACCAGGGGACCCGAAAGCCATTTACGCAACAAAACAGTAAGTCTGTCAAGAGCTAAGCGTGACGTTAACTACTTATAGACTGCGGTTATGCTTCTGTGATGGAGTTGTATCTCAGGGATTAAACAGAAGAGGAAGAAGGGTTTCCGTACGCATCAGATTAGGCTTCAGATCACCGGCGGCCAGTTTTCAGGTCCAGATCGATTTTGTGGCACCATGAGAAGGAACATCATGTACACCGGCAAGAGGTGATCAGTCTGTAGTTAAGAGGCTAATGAAACACGGAGCTAAACCTGAACAGGCCTCGAGCAAGATTTCATTGAGTGACGACCGTCTCGTGGAACCAGCTCCCTAGTAACAGACCTCTGAAGCCCTGAAAACCTTTTTTTTTTTTTTTAATAGTTTCCAACGTAATATTTCCAGAGCATCATTTCAGATTCATTTGAGATCCTCTGGCCTTTTCTCCGCCATCCCCCTGATGTACCCTTGTCGGCCCGACCCCGATCGCCCTGAAGTAGCCTGTTTGCTCGATGGGGAGATGAGGGGCGGTGCTTGCTCCAGGCCCCAGCGGAGATGGGGAGACACGACCCCCTTTCCTCTTTCCCAGGATGCCTTCAGCGGGGAGGATAATTCAGCAGGCCGTGCGTCGGAGGCCGAAGGCTCCGTGTTCCTCTACATTGTCTGGACTGACACCCCAAGGGGCAGAAGAAAAAGAATGAAAGGGGGGAAGAAAGCAGAGAAACTCAGGGAGGGAAAAAAAAAATCAGCCAGTGGCCCTGATAAGAATGGATGACCCTCTTTACTCCTTCGCTTCCCTTCTCGCTTCCACCCTACCCTCAGCCACAGGCTCGCTTTCAAGATCCCACATTCCAATCCCAGTCCCTCTTCTTTTTTTCTGGCTGGGGAATGCTTTTCTTGTCTCCATTCTTTGTTCTTTAGCAGAACAGGTGTTGGACCTGTTTCCCTGGAGACGTAGCAGATGAAGCCTATTCCCCGTCAGCGGCGCGCAGGCTTGTCAGAAGATCCCAAGACGGAGAGCTGCGACTTGCCTTTCATTACAACAGCTCCACCTCGTGTTTCTCCATCATGCCGCCCCTCCAGGATAACTCGGGCTATTCACACGATCACACAGGGATACATGGCACTCCCTCATCATGAGCGGAGGGTGCCCTACACTCAGGGACGCAGCAGGGGGGAGAAGTTAGGACGCTCCTTAAGGCCCCTGAGTGGGAAGGACCCGAAAAAATAACCCTGGATTGGTCTGGGTCGGGGGCCCAATATGATATGCTTTCATGTGGCCCAAAATCTCCAGTGGCACCCCTGCCTTCGGTCCATCATCACAGCAACGCTGAGATACGTTCATACAGATCCAATCACTGGACTGTCTGCTTCACTTTCAAGGGATACCGTCTTGCTGCTTTTGACGGCAGAAGAAGTGTTATACAAAAGTCAAAAAGGTGCTTGTGGGGCTAGAAAGGCTGCTGGCATTCTCAAGAGAAGATGGCGGCTGGGTAATGGCGCTTCTCCTCTGGCTTCTCCCTGCCATGTAGGGATCTGCCGCCTAGATGGCATGCTTCACGCCCACTTTACCTTTCTCTTGTCTCCTCTTAAGCAGACCTCGCTCAGCCATGTGGCCCTCGAAACGTCATTTTGTTGAGCTCCTCTCAGCTTTAGACTTCCTGGCACTTCATGCTGGACCGAAGCGTGCGAAAAGTAGGCTGAATGGTCAACAAAGGCCGGTGGGTTCTCGTGTCCGGCCTGCCGAGAGCTGCGTATTCTATTGCAAGGGGCTCCAAACCCAACGACCTTTGGCCACCTGCTGTGCTCGCCGTTCATTAGGGGCCGCCGCATGAACATCTGCTCTAGTAAGACGGTACACATGAAGCCAGAGAAGCAATGACGTCCAGAATGGGTTTGTCACATGAGCACTGCCCGTGCCCCCTCCCCCCCTTTTAAAATGATACGTGGCCTTTCTCTCCTCAGAGCAGTAAACACAGAGCCGTTGTCACCTGGACATGACTTCTGTGACAAATGGCTTCGTTCTTTTTTAACGTTTCTTGCTGACCTCTGTCCCCTCTCTCCCGGGTTGGAATGGCCCGGCTGGAACACAAACCGATTTTTCATTTAGAAAACGTGAACCGAGTTGCCCCTTTGTCCGATTCCCATCCTCTGGGCCGAACCATCTTCAGGAGTGTCCCGGGGGTCCTCCGGGTTATAAATGGGAGCCAGCACAGTGCTCCGGGGGAGATGCGCCGTGTGGTAGAGGCCGTTCTACTCCAGAACATACGTTTCATTATTCGACGCTTGCTAGATGTGAGGAGGAAGACCTTTAAGGGGAAGTACACTTTATAGGGTATTATAAATAGTGGCATAGACTATTCCACCAAGCCCAGACCAGCTGAACACTAGCCTGTCCCGTCTATACATCAGAGTGTTTGTTTACTGGATAAGATCACAAAGCATCCTAGAGGTTTCTTTGAATCTTTACAGTAAAATATCCAACTGTATAAACAGGTAAAAATATTGAGTCACTTTAGATAAAACTGTCAATTGTACAGGGCCAAAAAGTGTCTGGCAGGTGAAAAATACCCCTCAATCATCAAGTAAGGCTGTAAGAAAACTGTCTCCTCTGAATGAATTCGACACCTCCCATCAGAATGTTTTGGGTATGAAGGACAGCTGTGGGAGGATAGAAAAAGGTTCTTTACTGCCTGTTTCCTAAGACTTGAAGCACTCATGGAAGCCCACTGTTCATCCGGGCAGAAGAGATCACATGGATGAGATCACCGAATTAATTCTATTTATGAAGTGAATGAGATCAGAAGGTCACCCAAGTGGGCCCTCTTCTCCGTCAAATGAGACCCCTAGCAGCCCGTGGTAAAAACAGGTTCATTCAAGTGTACACAATGTGCTTGATTTCTTCCAGTTTCCAGCTTAAGATTTGACTGAAGTAATACTGATTTTACACAGCTTTAAATCAGGTTATATGTGTTAAACAGAGAAAAATGTTATTTGGCAGCTCCAGTGGACGGCTACTGGCTGAGCAGCCCACAAGCCTCACCTGCAGTTCTCGGACAACCCTCTTGATGAGGTAATTGCCAAGTTCCACCCCCTGGAGCCCCGCCTGGGTGGAAGAGATGGAATAGAAGACTGCAGCGTTGACTTTGCTCACATCCTCTTCTGTGTCTAGAGTGGCAAACTCCCTCACGATGGTCTGTGACATACAAACAGACATTATGCACTTGTCCATAAGGGTTCTTTCAATAACTGCTGATCCATCTAGGGTTGTGATAAATTAATCTATTCTGCGAAACACAAGGCAGCAATGTTAGTCATGTAGAACATGGAATCTCACACGAAGGGCAATTTAAGGTCACCAATTCGCCTCTGCATAGTAGGAGGAAACCAGAGTACAGTTGTCATGATTACTCAGTTAAACTCGATTATTTAATAGCAATGATTCAAATTTTCCTTGTCGATTACTCGGCAATATGCCAGCAGGCAGAGGTGTCAATTTCAGGTCCAGAAAGTAAAAATCCCAACCAGGATTTTGTTTCAACCGACTAGTTGAGCACTCCATGACTGTGACTCTTTATGCTCAACTGGTTGGTTGAAACAAAATCTGAAATTGACACCTCTGCCAATAGGGAGACGTCTGAGCTTTATATTAAAAGTGAATGAAAATGCAGTATTGCATAGCAGAACTAAATATCACCACAGTAGGGCTACAATGCAAATACATCATAAAGGACATTTTTTGGGGTTTGACGGACTCTCCCAATAATGCAGGGATAGCTATAGATATGTGCCATTTAGCTTGTCGGAGCAGCCTAGCCTGTCCTTCTCATCACTTTGATTTAAATCATTTTGATTAATTTACTTTCCAAGACTCCTCTATGTCAAAATAATCGCTGCAAAACAAAAAATAGCCCCATCACTTAACCACATAATCTTACATAATACGGTACATATTAATTAGATACTATTTTTGAATAGTGTTTTTTTCTGAACAAAGCAGGACTGAATGATATTTGATGTTTCTGCAACATTTACAAGGTGAAAATGAACTATATAGCCAAGAAGAACATATCTACCATCAAAGACTGTCAGATAAGCTGGTGGTATTGCAGTTAGTTGTGCCAACAGACACAAAGCAGTGCCGACAGATCACTTGCTTTTGCTCAATATCGTCTCTATGGAATACAAAATATTTCCATGCATCATAAGACGGATGCCTTTTCGTGCAGAGATCTTGTTCAATTTTCTCCACTTCGCCCATTTTCGTTTAATTTCTCACAAACTCGCCGCACGGTCTATGACTGAGTCAAACAGCAAGGATGGAATGATTATGATAAAGATTATGGCAGAGAGAGCTAATGAAAAGCGGTAAGTGATTTTTTTAAACATATACCTGATGATTTTAAAAAGGAACAATTGTTAAAATTGCCAAGTTTGCTCTTTTTCTTCTTAAAAAAAATGACCAGAAACATTTTAATGCAACGTATTGATGGTTTCAACCCAGCGCCACTTTGTGTGTGCGGAGTTATTATATTCCTGCATATGACTGCTTGTTAATTTCCCCATTGTGGGATCAATAAAGTTCTATTCTATTCTATTCTATTCTATTCACCCCGTGTGAGCGTAGCTTTGGTCTCTGGTTTCCTTTCACTGTCCAGAAATATGCAACTTAAATTAACTGGAGTGCCCTAAATTGACCGTATGCGTCACCCTGCAATGGTCGGCTGGTTCCTACCTTGCATCAAATGCAATGTACCTATATTATATTGCGTTATATTATAAACGATTACTCAATGAATCGTCAGGTTAATTGGTAGATTACTCGATTATTGATATAATCAACAGTGACAGTCCTACACTGGAGTACTCTGGGTAATGCCTTACATCTACAGGGACTGGAGAACTCCTCATTCATAGTTTATTTACTTATATCTATTATTTAGCAAATGCACTGATCAAAACAGACATATGTTTTTGAGTGGAGGCTAAGGGCTTTGCTCATGGGTCCATCTGCGACAGCACTCTAGGATTTCAACCGTCAACCTTCCAATCACCGGCACAGCGCCCAAACCTGTTGAGCCCCCCACCCCCATTAAACCACAAAGTCACACTGCTGTGTGCTAAGCGGCCATCTGACCCCCCCTCCCCCCTTATTTTCCTTCTGTCGTTCCTGAAGGTTGTTATTATCTGTTATTCTGCTTGTCCAGCTGTATTATACATTTCAAAAGAAATAAACACAGGAAAATTTGACATGGAGGCACCGACTGATTTAAATAGCAGCATGCGCCCAGCCCACCCCAGGAAGTATTGCATTTTTTGATCATTGTCCCACCTTGTAATTTTCATTTCAGTTTTTTGATGGCTATGTTTTTTTTTGTATTTGTGGAAATGGTTTGGCAATATTAATATGTTTTTCATGCCCATCAGCCAACCTGAATGGAAGTCAATTCAATTGAGACAATTAATTCCCAAACAATGGTCTGTAAGAGACTTAATTAACTACTTCAATTTGTTCTGAGAGACAGGAGAGACTCAATAGACTCCCTAATGAGGTGCTGAGAGCAGGAACACAGTGCTTGAGAAGAGCATTGAATGCGGTCGATGTAAGAAATCAGGACCTGGAAATGAAATGCTGTCATACTGATGGATAAGGGAAATCTGATGAAATACAAACTATTATCATTATTATTATTAATAATGAATAACTGATGAACCCACAGATTAGTAAGTGAAATAATTATAGTCATTACTGCTATTATCACCAAGTTGATATGGGGATGGGGGTGGGGGCAGCGGACTGGGCATCTAGGACATCTATGCCTGTGATTGGAAGGTCACTGGTTTGAATCCTGTGCTTAGACGAGATACATCTCCATTGGGTAGGGCCAATGGTCCCAGCTGAAAGCCGATTGGTCATCGGATTGGTGCCCCTCCCCTGTCACTCACCGATTCAAAACATATCACTGGCTAAAGGTTGGTCCTTCTGTATGATCTCTGGCTACTCTTATGTCCCCCATTCACCTTAAAAAAAAGTCTAGAATTGCCCCCTGAGCAGGAGGATTCTTCAGCGAACCAAGTTAGTTAGGCTCTTGCCACTTGCAGGAGGTCTGTTCACCTGGATGTTACTGGAGATGTCCTGCGTCAGAGCGACGTGCAGGACCACCAGGGGCTCCCCAGGCATGGCCGAGTGCGTGAAGGCATAGCAGCGGCGGTAAGGGCCCACCCTGCGCTTGATGTCAGTCCAGTTCCTCACGGGGTGCACGGCCTCGTATCTGCAGATCACATTCCATCAATAAAGCATCCAGGGTAGAAACAGCACGACCATGACAATGGGGAAATCAGACCTCCATGGGCAGCCTTGGCCCTGAAGAGCCCCATTAAGAGCCCTCATTAAGAAGGTTTTACTGCTTATGGCAAAATAGTTGTTTTGTAGGAATACTAATGTAACAATCTCGTACAATACTGCAGCAGTTAGCTGCCTCAAACCCCAGTGGCCATCTAGAACAGCACTGAACACAGCATCTCTTTCTGCCTCTCAGCTTAAGTGTCACAAGTTGATCAGACGCGGACATCACTCCTGATAGATCCAGCTGGACATAATGTGTTGCGAAGACTTTCTGGTGGCTTTCTGCATGCTCAGGTGAGTAAAGGTAATAGTAAAAGCAGGATGCGTGTTACTAGATAGTATCTATCGGTCAATTATATGTATTTTTGGTAAAACTTCACATTAACTGCGCCTTCATAATGCTTTTATAATGCATTTGTAGAACATTCAATGCACCTTAATAATGCTTTCACAGAACATTCATAAGCAGCACCTAAGTATACCACTTTAAATTAAGAACTTTACTATACATTAATAAACATTACATGATTATACTAAATGTTTTAATCACATGATGTTTCTTATTAATGTATATTGAAGCTGTTATGATAGGATGTTATGGTATACTTACATGTTGCTTATGAATGTTCTATGAATGCATTATAAATGCATTATGGATTATGAAGGGGCACTGAACGGTCTATGAATGCATAGTGAATGCATTATGTAGGGGCAATTAATGTAAATGGTTACTGTATTTTCTAGCAAGTAAATAACTATATCGGCTTTTGACCTACAGGTAGGTGTTTAGATCTTCTAGGTTATGTGCCATGCCTTTACAAAGCAGTTAGTCTTACTGGCTGATCTTCTGCAGGATCTCGCAGGGTGACTGCCACGTGATCCTTTCCAGACGAAGCAGCCCCACCGAGAACCACTCAGACAGAAGGCTCTTCAGGGTCCCACTCAGGTCCTGGGGGGACAACCAGCCAGTGGGTCAGAATAGCTGAGGAAAAAAAGACAACCTTCCGGTACCTGTCTCTTACTTGCCTCAAACCCCAGAATCTCTACTGTTTTTCCAAGCCCATTGAGTAAAATTCAGGTATAAAGTAGAGCTGTCATCATTACTCCTTTGCTCAATTATTAAAAAGCATCAATTAATAATTTCCTTCTCAATTACTCTGCAATATGGCAGAATGAAGACAGCACATTGCAGATGCGGGTCCAAAGACCAAAGGCATTAGTTGTGTGGAAGTACTTTGCATTAAAAGTACTGCAAGGCAGAACCTGAATATCACCACAGCACGTTTGCAATGCAAATAGATCTTAAAAGGAGACATTCAGGTTTGATGTACTCACCCAGTAATGTGAGGTTAGCCAACGAATTAGCCTCTCAGAGCAGCCTAGCCTGACTTTGTCATCACTTTCACTTAAATTATTTAGCTAAATCTAAGATCTGTATTTATGCTGCTAAAACAAAGGTTAGATCCGATGCTTAGTTGTGTCATCTTACATAATTCAATACATAATTACCATATAATATTTTTTGTGAGCATACAGGATTGAATGACATTGGAGACATTCACATTGTGCTTTTTGAACTATTTTAGGAGTTGAAAATTGATTATATAGCTATATAGAACTTATCTATCAACAGAATGTTAAAAAACTCTGTGGCGTTGCCCCGAGTTGTACCAACAGACACAAAGCAGTGCTGACAAATCACTTGCTTTTGCTCAATGTCGTCTCTATGGGATACAAAATATTTTCATACAGTGGAAGATTAATGTCTTTTAGTGACCAGCTCCTGTTCGCTTTTCTCCTCTTCACTAATTTTTGTTCAAATTCTCACAAATGCACCACACTGAGGATCTCTGAGGAATGTTCCAAGCACCTTGTTGAATCAATGCCATATAGAATGAAGGCAGTTTTGAAGGCAAAAGGAGCTCCAACCTGGTACTCGCAAGTAGTAATGACCAAATGAAGCTTCAAGGACCATTTTCTGTATTTTTTGACCTCACTAGGTGGCACTCTTGGTTTGCGTTGGGGCAAGAATTGAGCCCTTTTTTGAATAGAGACCACCATCTAATGGTGTCAGAAAATACAGCAAATGGTTCATGAATCACTACTAGCAAGGTGTACCTAATAAAGTAGTCAGTGAGTGTATATTGTTATATTAATTATATTACATTATATATAAATGATTACTCGATGATTCATCAGATTAAAATCGATAGATTACTCAATTACTCGACAATGACAGTCCCAATATAAAGAACATAATTTAACAACTATAAATGTTGAAAAAAAACTCACACTGTCTGGCTTACTTCCTGTTATGCTCTTTCCTCCCTATCGTTGTATACTCCTTGTCATCCTGTTTTCGCCTGTAGAAGCAGACACCCCAGTATTAGCATGCCTTGGTATCTTCCCTATCCTGGTGAAATTGAAGTACTTTTCTCATACCGCCCAAAATTTTAGGCAGATTTTAGCAGAGCAAGTGACACAAGGCATGTCCATGGCCTAGCGTGACTCCACTACCCAGAAATGTAGAATAAAAAATAAAGAGGTCTATTTTCTTAGTTATCATCATTCATTCATTCATTCACCAGAAAGCCTTCGAATGGAAAAGAACACTTCAAGTATTAAACAAAGACAAAACATGCCACACAGACAGAAGCTGAACACTGGGATCAGTGGCTTGGAGGTAATTCACCGCGGAGATTCAGTGTCGGCGGGAACCTCCCTCTGGAGTGAGCTGAATCACAATCCTGGCGGACTGAGAGGCAGAGATGGAACTCTGCGGGTTATCTGATGCTAGGTGTAACCCTGAAACAGAGGGAAAGCTCTGGGAGGTGAGAGCTACCACCTCCTAGTCCCGCAGCTCCTAGAAACAGAGAGTAGAATTTGGCAGAAGATGGTGGAAGAGTCTATCACACAAAACAACTTGAAGAATTCTCATCAAAAAAAGTAAACTGATGTATAATTTATTCTTTGGTTTCGTGCTGTCAAAGAGCAAGATGTTATTTTGGAGAGGGATTTTCTACCGTAAAAATCGCACTTGTGTATGACAAGGTGCAGACTTCGCAATTAAATAATACACCTTCCGCAATCTCAAAAAGCCCACGATGCAATGCGACATCCCGGTGTGGTGACAAATGACAGTCATTTCATCGCCGTGAAATGCAGCCCAATGGAACGTGGTCTAGAGGAAGAAAAAAATAATAATAAATGGAGGACAGCCGGCTACATCCCCTCCACAGGGTGTCACAGGTTAACGACAGAGGAGAATGAAACACCAAAGAGGTAAATCGGAGAAGAAAAAAGTCAGCGAAGTGGGATGGCGTTGGCTGGTAAAATTTAAAGTGGAGTCTGTCAGCTTTTGTGAACACAGTGCTTAGGTTTGTGGCCGTTTATTTTTGTTTTTTTTTAATTCACACTTTTTAATTATTGCTGTTACATATTCACACGGATGATAAAAATAGAGCTTGTGAAGCAGCTGAGACAATGCTATTTCATATTACCCTTTTATGCAGACGGCCACTTTGAATCTTTTTAATATTTTTTAATCCCTGAGTTTATCAATCAGTAGGGATGGGGTGAAGCATGGTCCCACCCTTCTCGTTGTCTTATGCTAAACTTTTTTATGAAGAACATCATTTATGTGGGGCTACATTCACAGTAGCACTCAAACACTACATATAGTGCTGGAATCAACTAAAATTAGTCCCAACAATGACATCCATGAGTATGTTTGCGGAACGACACGTCGCGTATTTTACAGGGCATTTCACCACGTTAACGGATGTCTCTTGGTTTTTTTTGGAGACTCTAATTACGGGTAGAATATGGGCCAAATCAAAACTTATGTTACAGGTTTTCCGTTCATGTCTACATTTTATTTGAGACAAGCTTGAAACGTTTCCTGTTAAACGGAACAATTTCCATTAAAAGCAACCCAGCAGAACCACATACAGTACTGGGCAAAAGGCCATGGCAGAAAAATGATTAAAGCTATTTATCTGGCCAGTAAATGCATAATTGCTACAGAACAACTTAACATCGCAATATGTACAAATAAAATGTAATATTATAAAAGCATAATAATTTCTTCTGATCCCCGAAAATTTACTCATATCTTGTTGGAACATTGCCTTTGTTGCCAAACCTCTCCTCGTGGGCACCACAGCCATTCTAAACTCACTGAATAACTTTAGTTAAACATCACTGATTAGGCAAAAAAATTGTGCTGTTGGTCCAGTTCAACAAATTCATGGGTATTTTTAATAGCAGCTGCAAATGCAGGGGTAACTTGAGGAGAGGCTTTGAAGTAGCTCAACTGATACACTTTGACAGACAGTTTTACACCAACATAAA
>JAODKL010000021.1:23330808-23343072 GCA_026780765.1 Petrocephalus schoutedeni | reverse complement strand
GCATCAGTGTGGTACTTGGGCTTGACTGTGCCGTGTTACACATCGGGTATGGCATTTGTGGGATTGGTTTCAGTTTGACAGCCCCTCTGCAGCTGATCGAGCCATAGAGTCTGGTGAGTATGTTACTTGGGTAGCTGATGTTTGACGATCACTAGCGTGGTAGCTGCGACTTCCTTGGACAGTGTCGTTACATGAGACTGACAAAGCAAGAGGAAACTGCTGCCATTTGCACTGGTATAATCCTGTTTTCCAGTCATGGGGGCCTGTGTTTTGTGTAGTGTCCTATCTTGTGCCCGGTCACCTGAGGCGGCTGGTTCTCTGTGTATTGGTGCATGCTAATGTGGCCACAGATTCCATGTTCATTTCCATGACATAGAAACACTAATCTCTCTTCCTTGAGTTGATTGAAAGAGTGGCTTTCCTTGCACCTCTCCCAAAGATTGCCGAACATCCACAGCAGAACCATCTGCGCTCGTTACTCCCTCATCTGAGTGAAATGTGTACATCCCATGATGTGAGGCTGGGGGGAAATGTGGACTGTCTGACAGAGCACGGAGTGAGCAAAAACGTGGACTGGCTGAGGACCGGATTGCGAAACACTGCTGAATAGAGCTCATAATGACTGGAATTGCTTGTTATAACAGTTGCTAGCTTGACTGCTAAATTAACTGCAGGTTACTGAAGCAGTGGGTCCCTTGGTGCCCACTATGCAATATAAATAAAGCATGGGTTACTTGTTTGTTTACATACAGGTGTGTTGCTCATTAGTTGAGACGCTCTTTCCTCAGGAGATGACTCATGAGGAGAGGCAGCTGATAACCAACCTGGACAAGTGTGACTTTGGAGAGCTCTTCCAGATGCACAAGGAAAAGGTGGAAGCCCGTCGCAATATGGGCAAAGAGGAGAAGCAGGTGGGGGCTCTGTCGAGGGCCTGATTCACACTAAGGCTCTCTGGCCACTGCCGACGAGCCTGATGGTTGGTTCACAACAAGCTGATTCAGATTATTCAAATTATACTTGACTTGATCTCTGGTGGGGGGGGCTGCTTTGCCCAGTTGGGAAGTACAATAAAGGATAATAAATAAATAAATACAACAAAAAGATAATATGAGTAAAAATAGAAAATAAATTCATAAAGGAAAAACTGTTCTTATATAACAGTACTCAGTTTAAAGAATAAATTACAGAGCTATGTAGGTCTCCAACTATGGCTTTAGTTATAGAATACTCTATTTACATTTAGTGTCCCCTCAGCATAGGAGTGCTGCTAGCAGAAGCAGCATTGTGTATTCGTGTGGTAGTGGGTTAAAAAGTAAACAAGAAAACAAAAAAAAACATTGCACGTTTTCAGTAGGCGGTAGATGAGTCTGCAGCTGAATGCTCTCCCTTTCATGACATCACTGTTGAGGATGTGGTCTTTATTACCCCTTGAGCAGAGCAGTCTGTAGCTCCACGCTTACTGCAGTGATGGCCTTTTTAATCACCGCGTTAATGGTGCCGTAAATGATGAGATTTTCATCTTTCCTTACCATTCATGTTGGATATCGTTGGTTTTGGCATATCATATTTTGCCCTCTTTTGAGGCGTGCATGCACGCAGTTAAGGACAAGCCTTGAAGTCAGAGTGCAGAATTAGCAGTTGATCTAGCGCCCCGGCGCTTTTCTGGCAAGGATGGGATTTGAACCAGTGACCTTCCGATCAAAGGAACAGAGGCTAAACCTGCTGAGGCGTGCACCCATTAACAACTAAGACACATGACTGAATCCCTTGAGTAAACTTGGTGAATAATAATTGAAGTGATTATGAAATGTATCCTCTGCATTTATGCCATCCGTGACAGCAGTGGGCAGCTAATTCAGCAGCTGGGCAGCAGTACCTTACTCAGTACCTTGCTGGTGGGAGAATCAAGCCAGCAACCTTTTGATTCTACGTGCGCTTCCTTAACCATTAGGCCTAGTTAATGGTCATCCTTGACGCACCACTGCCTAATAAATTATAAAATCTTTATACTAGTGGTTATTAAGGTTCCATTAAAGACCAGGCAGTCCCCGATAGCTTGATCTGCAGGACTGTATGCTGGGTAATTTTAATTGCGTTTGTAAGTCCTTCGTAACGGTGTTGGGCGAGTGTGTCGACTAGGGATGGGTATCGCTAAGATTTTGACGGTACTACTACTCTTTCTGGTGCTGCCTATTGGTCCAGTCCTTTAACGGTATTGTTTTCGGTACGTTTTTAAGAAAAAATCTAATTAGCAGCATAATTAACATTCATGCTTTATTTCACAAAAAAATACAAGCATTTCTGATAATGGAAATGTAAAACAAACCTGATAAATGATTTTAATGCAAAGCCTTTAATGCCTTTGCACTTGTTGCACTTTTGGCAACGAGCAGTGTCCACATTGAGGTGCAACCACACGTTTGGTCTCTTACCTCCATCATCACTAGTTGCGCCTGCCAGATCTGCGGTCCCTGCCTGATATGCGTTGTTTGTTTTACGGTACTGCAGATCTGTATAGCAGTGCGTTAGGATCCGTCCTATTTCTGAATGTAGGGACAAACTTATCATGCAATAAAAAAGCCCACGTTTTTGCTCCCTCTGAGCTCCCAGCCAATAAGGAACACCGAATACCTGGTACAGGTGTGCTGGGAGCTGAGAGGAAGCAGAAACGTGGACTGTCCGGTGTTCCCCGAGGACTGGGTTGGGAAACATTGCTCTAGATTAACGTTTATCGATACTCCGGTCTTTAACAATTTAGCCCCGGGACCAGTTTAGTACCGGGTAACACGATGTTCTCAAGCACATGTTTCCCAGAATAACTGTTGCACCCCCCTCCCCAGGTCATGAAGGAGACCAATCAGAAGATAGTGGAAGAGTTTGGCTACTGCGTTCTCGACAGCCACCGCGAGCGCATTGGCAACTTCAAAATTGAGCCGCCGGGCTTGTTCCGTGGCAGGGGGGAACACCCCAAGCAGGGCATGCTCAAGAAGAGGATCCGCCCAGAAGACATCATCATCAACTGCAGCAAGTGAGGCAAACAGCTGTGCAGCAGAGGCGGGGCCATGAGGCACTGGCCTCCATCTGAAAGCTGATTGGCCCCTGATGTGTCCCCTCCCCTGTCACACAAAAATTCAAAACATACCATTGGCTAATGAAAAGGTTGGCCCATATATATGAATTATGGCCCCTCTAATGCCTCCATTCTCTAAAGATGCTGTCGGGGTGTGATGTGTGACAAATTCTGAAACTGACTCAGACTCCCCTCTGACACCCCCACCCTCCCCCATCCCCAGGGACTCTCGCATCCCAGAGCCTCCCAAGGGACACCAATGGAAAGAGGTCCGGCACGACAACACGGTGACGTGGCTGGCCAGCTGGATGGACAATGTGCAGGGCTCAAGCAAGTACATCATGCTCAACGCCAACTCCAAGCTGAAGGTAGGACTGGCGGGCAGCTGAACAGGCGAGTTGACGAGTTGCCGGTCTCTGGGTTCTATGTACCCACCCCCACCCCCATGGACCTGGTCTAGAAACAGTGTTCTATCTAATAAAAGTATCTTGCGAGAAGACCCAGCAGTGCAGCACTTACTGGGCTTTTGAGGTCATCCTTCACAGCCCAGGACTGCACTGGCTAAGGACCCAGGTTTCGGGGCACAGAGTCCCTGCTGTAGTACCCTTGAGAAAGGTACTTAACCTAAACTGCCCCAGTAAAGTACTCCGCTGTATAAATACGGTTAAAAAAATGCTCTGAGTCTCAGGCTGGCCGGGGCTGCACACTGGGACTTCTGGGACTGGGATATCATGATGAAACCAGATCTTTTCATGGTCACTATATTTTTAATATCAGAGTTATAGTGTCTATTTAAGATGGCTAATTGTACATTTTGGAGCAGGTAAGGCCGAATACTAAGTAGTGAAAAAGTAACGAACATCAATTCCTGTAATTTTGACTGGAATTACAATTAAAACGAGACAATAGTCTGCTCTACTCCTACTCTTTGGGGTTTTGCACCAGAGCAAAGCTGTTACTGCAGATAGGGGCTTTTGGGACTTCTGAAACGAACCAAAAATGATATGGAAAAGACGCCTCTCTTCCGGCGATGGGGGATAAAATCCCCTTTCTCACAACCTCACGTTCCAGAGCTGACCTATGTCATGTCTCACTTGATGCTGAATTCCCTTCCTGGAGGGCAGTTGATAACCATCTCCTGTCCTCCGCTATTCATGTCGGAGGCATGTTGCTGGGAGGCTGTATCATTTTTTATTTTTTTTTTTGTTTTTCTACATGGGTTTTCGCCTTGTACTGTTTCAGTGGCCCTAAGATAACAATGTATTGCATGCTCCCTGCAATGTGCCGTGCCTCTGGCGATGGGAGAGATTCCATATGACTCCCCAAATTGCTGTGGGGTCATTTCTGTAGCGCCGGAGGAGAAAATGTCCGATCAGTGTCGCACGGTGACACCTGTTGATGGTTGTGGACCTGCTCACAAGCTTCAGAATGACCCGTGGATCCATCTGTTACTTGGTATTAGTTTAAATATCATTGGCCTGTTACAGTAGTAATTATTCAAAAGAGAATTAAGAAAGATTGGAGCGTATAAGGGTGAATGTAAATGGTAACTACGGCTCTCAGATGTTTACGTATGCATTCTGCAAATCTCCAAAGTGATCACTAAAATATTTTAATTTAAACGCTTTCTGGGGTAGTAATGGTGTTATTTGAACAGTGTATGCATTTAGACTCCTTTATTCTGGTATCGCACTATTGTCCAGAATTAGCTACGCATGAATTCATATGGAATACAGAGTGGGACTGAGCTGAGAATGAAGATGAGGTGTCTCAGCTTGTGATTGGCGTGCCTGCCTGTTTAAGGTCAGCTCTGAAGGCTTTATACCTTTGGGACCATGTTAATGGGGTCCCACACCGTCAGTCACTTCCTGTTTAGGAAGTCACATAATGACTGCGCTACCAGGGGGGTGTTCCCCAAAGCAGAATTTCCTGATTAGCTGGATAACTTAAGGCAAGCATAAAAACTGTCCAATCAGAGCACAGGTAAGTGACATTCCTATTGGACAATTCTTACATTTTGTGTAAGTTATCTGGCTAATGGAAAAATCCTGCTTTGTGGAATACCCCCCAGGTTTTCATACCTGAGTGCTTATTACTTTCGATACAGGTACAGTATATAATTGGAATTATTTTTGGTCTAAGTGTCACCATTCTACAGGATCCCCCTAGTGTCCTACCAGCTGGTTTGAAACAATCCCTCCAGCATATGCTGGGTTGGCAGCCTCAGAACTGGACTTCTTTAATTTGCTGAAAATGTCAGCAGGTTCTGAGTTATGAACATGCAGACGCCAGTAAGCAGACTCAAGACGAAGGCATTGGAATATCCATCGGCATGCTCTGAGTCAGCAGTGTAGGCCGAGAGGTGCAGAGCCGTTATCTGTGCCCATAGCGCCGTGCTCTATAGCCTTGCTCGCTCCTCCGCGTACGCGGCTCCACCTGCTGAGCACCACTTAGCGTTTTCACGGCCTGACGTCCATGAGGGGTGGCGCCCATTAGATGCGCCCGCTCTAACGGGAAGCGCCTTTATTGCGCGGGCTCTGTGCCTCCACTTCCAGCCATTTGTCACCCTGCTTGTTCCAGCTGAATACTTACACGGGCCTGTTGTCACATTATGAATTTCTTTCCCAAGTGTTGTAGTGGGTCTAGTCCGTGCCTACTCATATGTGTGTGAAGTGGGTATCTCTGTCGGTGTGTGTGTGGGTTTCTCTGTCCATCTGTCTGTCTCTATGTCTGTGCTTGTGTATCTGCCTGTATGTGTCCCTGTGTGTGTGCACGAGTGTGCCTGTGTGTGTGCTTGTGTGCTTTTCCTCATTTGCTGTGTGCCCCTGTGATGCAGACAGCCTCGTCGCTGGGTTACAGGGGCCAGTAAAGATTGAACAGAGTGCAGGTGTAATTTACCATTGGGGCTGAGACTTAGGCCCCCGCACCCGACTCTTTCACATCTGGGTGTTCAGGGGCGACAATGCACTTTCTTTTCTGTCCTTGGGGCACGCTTCTCTGCACCCTGGATAATAAGTAAATATCGCGTTTGCCGACAACACATCTACACTCAGTGGCCAGTATATTAGCTACTTGTTAACACAAACATCCTGTTCCTCCAGACAGCAATCATGTGGAAACTGAATACATACAGCATGTAAGCAGAGTAAAGAGGTCCAGTTAGTTTGACTGAGCATTAGAACAGCTATGATGCCTGCTCTAAGTGAATTGAATGTGCTGTGATTGCTGGCATCCTGGGGGCTTTCACACAGTGCAGTGCCTAGAGTTTACAGAGAAGGGTGCAATAAACGAAAATCACCCAGTCAGCGGCAATTCTGTGGCTGAAAACACCTCGTTAACGAGAGGGATCAGAGGTGAATGGGCCAGCTAGTTAAAGCTAACAGGAAGGACACAAGTGCAAAAATAGCAGCTCTGTACAGCAGTGGTGTGCAGAAAGGCCCCTTTGAACACACTCATCTACTCTCGAAGCAGCTCTAGAAGTGGATCGTCCCTGGTGGGAGCTAGGTGTACCTAGAATGGGAGATAGGGGTACCTAGAAAAGTGGTCCCTTTTGCATCAGTCTCTCCTAATATTTCTGATCCCCAGAATGTGTTAAAAACCTGTAACTTTATACGTTATGGGGTCATTTTTACAGTCCTAACCTCAATTTTAGAAAAAATCTGAGAAAGCAATAAGAAAAATAATGCCAGAAGTCTTGTATTTTATTTGGTTACTTATGGTAAAGGTTAGGGCTGGGTAGGGGTTGTCATAGCTGGGATTTCTCCATAGAAATGAATAGATAGTTTCCAGAGTGATAGGAATATATGAACAGTGTGTGTATGTGGGTATTTAATCTGGGGAAAGGTGTGTACAGAAAACTCTCTCAAAAAAGAACAGCTATGACTTATAGAAGTGGAAATCCATCAGAGTCATACAGATGTACGCAATTCTTTCCTGTCTGATTGGTCCATTGATTTGCCAGAAATACTTTCACAGTGGGAGGGGGTGTATTGGGACATATGTTGTATGAAAGTGCAGTCAGAGGGGCATGCAGGTGATGTTTGTCCCCTATAAGAGGAGTCTGCTTCTCCCGTATCTACATACTGGCCATGCGCTGCTCTGTTCCATAACAGAAATGGTGACGACTTCTCCCTCCTGGTGGTTTCTCCTCACCTCTCCTCTCCTGATCTACGCCCCGTTTCCTCCCCTCCTTATCGCTCTCCTCTGCCCCTACGTCTATTCATACCCCCCCTTTATTTCTGAAGGTTAAGTTATTCTGGTTTATACCCGTGACGTTTCTTCGCCAGCAGAAGGTAATGCGATAATTAAACAGCCTGAGGTGCATCACACCTGATATTACCTCATTGCACCCCGAAAGAACATGGAACGGTGTACTAAAGTTTTAATTAATTTACACAATCTGATTCCTTTAAATGTCGTGTTAGGGCATTTTTCTAACCCATTGCAGTCTCTTTCTCCAGCTGTGAGGTTTTAGCTTGGAGTTCAGTCCCTCATAGTTAGGTGGATTTAGTCGGATGTGTACTTTTACAGTTTCATTTGTTTGCCACTTGTTCCCCAGGAGAACATGCCGCAGTTGCAGGGTAGGGCACCAGGAGATGGGGCAGATAGCAGTGCAATACAAGACAAGACAGTGCAGGGCAATGCAATATAAGAATAAGTAAACATGTGCAATAGGTACACAGAAAATGGCAAATGGACCGCAGTTTAAGCAAATAAATACAGTAAAACTGCTTATAGTGATCAACCACTTATATGGATCAAAAACCTTGGGACTGAACCATGGCTGTAAAAATACTGTTTAAATATTTTGCTTATAGTGATCAAGTAGTCTGCTTACAGCATTCGTTTTGGGGTAACAAATCATTGGTTGGGATATTTATATTGCATCCACCAGGTCTAGCCTGCCTTTCTTTAGACTAAACCAGGCAGTGGTTGAGAGTTCACAGCACCCCCACTCATTGTAACTGCCTGCAGATCCCTGATGAATGAGCTGGGAGACCCCGCACTCACCCATAGCAGACGTATGAATTGTCTGCTTTAATGCTCTGTATGGTTTAACCCAGCGGGCATATGTACACAAAAGGGCAAACCCACTCTGGTGGCAGCTTCCGGAATGCCACAGGGACCATTCTGTGAGGGGCCAGCACCTTCAGCTACAGCGCCGCTGAACTGGAACGCTCCCAGCATGTCACCGCTGCCATCTGTGAAGGTCACGTCCGGAGAAACCATCCGAAAATGAGCCACTGTAGCCCGTAGTGGAAGTGACCGGCAAGCCGTGGCACGTGGGGCTATTTCCAGCTCCGACCTGTCTCATAGTCCCGTAAAGACGGCCGTTCTTTTGCCTGCTGGGGCTGTAACAATGACAGATTGTTAGAAGGCGGTACATTCTGGCAGCCCATCTGAGACGAATGCCTTTAAACGAGAGCCGTGACGGCGACGTAAAGACACGCTGCCAGTTAGCCAGGTGTGGACGGGAGGCGGGAGCACTGTAGCATCGCCACACACAAGCTGTTAAGGTAGGAGCTGCCCTTGATGAAATGTTTTGATTAATAAGTAACCTTCAGTGTCCATACCTTGACAAATTCGCCTTCATATTAGACGGGGAAGCGCGGTACTGCCTGCCGAGCCTTTAGCCACCTGTCACAGCTCTGGTTGCCCTGACAGGAACGCACTTTTTTTGATCAAAAGCTGTAATTAAGCATTAGAAAAGTGACTGATGCTTCAGTGGTAAACGGTAGAGAGAAGAGGCTGGGTGTTTATCTTTGATGAACATCTCTGATGCATAAAGGCGACTGATGTTCTTTTGAATGTCTTTTGATGTCAATTAGGCAGTAAAAAAAAAAAATGCACGTGTTTGATGTAGGTGTAAATTTTGGTGATGTCATGGGTCCCTCAGGGTGAGAAGGACTGGGAGAAATATGAGGTGGCCCGCAAACTGAAGACCTGCGTGGACTCGATCCGCTCCCAGTACCAGCGGGACCTGAAGTCCAAACAGATGAAAACGCGGCAGCGGGCCGTGGCGCTCTACTTCATCGACAAGGTGAGGGCGCGCTGCTGGGGATGCCCACATCGGTACCCAGAAATGCGTGGATGTCGCTGTCCCTGACAGACCCGGCAGGCTGTGTCTCTCCTGCCTGAAATATCCCTAAAATACACTGACTTTATCAAACAGACATCCCACATGCAAAGTGTGAAATGGCACATCTTGCTCTCCCCTGCCTCCTGCTGGGCTGATTTCTCTGGGGCTAGGAGGTCCGCTTTGTGCCGCCATTGTGGGTTTGACCGAACATGGGCAACCCTCAGGTCACACCTCTGTCTTCCTTCTCCCTAGCTGAAATCCAGGCTGGAACAAACCGAACCTTAGGATGATATTATTCCGAGAGTACTGAGACGAGAAACACCTCAGTGCAGTGAGTTTGGCTCGTTCCGGCTTTGATGTAGTGTCTTGCTTTTGAGATGATGAGGACCCTGGCCAGGAGGGGTGCCAGGATGCTTTTATTCTTCTGAATCGGTCTATAAAGAGAGTGAGAGAACATTTGCATGGGTGAACACAATAGGAGGTTTGGGATGGCTGCTTTGGTTTAAAGGACACACAACAGGCAGCAGTGACCATGCGTCAGGTGGCTCCAGCACTGCGTAGTTGGTATCTCTATGCATTTCTCCTGGGCCTTGGGGAGGGGGGCGTCCAGGTGAGGGCCTAGGGGTGAGAGAGGCCTGGTTGAAGTAATTTTGTTCTAGGAATTGTGTGTGGCAGGCCTGCCTGTATGTACTTGCTTTGTGTTTATCCTCTGTGGGTGATGTGTCAAATGAAAATGTGCTCTGGTGTCGGGTTTTATTTGTGCAAGTGAGGTATGTCTCCAGGTGTGTGCGCGCGGGGGCATGAAGGAGCAAGGGTGGGGGGAGGGGTAGTTTTCTCTGGGGAGCGCCAGTCAAGCCCCGTCGACTTGTCCCCACCCCCCCATCCCCCGTGCAGCTGGCCCTGAGAGCGGGTAATGAGAAGGAGGAGGGTGAGACGGCGGACACGGTGGGCTGCTGCTCGCTGCGCGTGGAGCACATCGCTCTCCACCTGCAGCTGGATGGTGACCGCCACGTGGTGGAGTTCGACTTCCTGGGTAAAGACTGCATCCGGTACTATAACAAGGTGCCCGTCGCCAAGAAGGTGAGGCCACTTAGCGGGACCGGATAACGCCAGTGAGATGCTGATGAGGCACTGATGTTGCCATTACGGACAATAGTGGGCTCTTAAGCTGACCCTGCACTCTGACCCCCAGCTTCACGCTCACCTGTATATGAGTCTCGGAAAGAGGGCAAGATGGGATATGCAGGAGAAGCATTCCAATGTGCCTGTACTCGAAATATTTGTACAAATGGCAAATTTCATTTGATTTTATTTTACACCTGAATGCAGAAATTAATTATGCTGCGTTAACCTCGTTCTCATCGACGAAACATGCTGCGTCCACATTGGTGTGTAACTAGTTAGAGGCGCGTATGTTTGCTCCATGGAGACGGCAAATGACACGGCCCTCCCCTGCGCTAGCAGACTGGCTGATACATTCTCCACATCCGGCGCCTGTTCACATCGGAAGGCTCTCTGCATCTCTGACTCCCACCGCACAGGATCGCACAGTTTTTATTTTACAACTAGGGATTGTGCATTTAATTCATCTGAAATCATTTCCAAAATGAAGCCAGATACGCTCTTACTTGACAGGCATGTCTTCCTGTGCCGTTTATTTTTTTGGCTCAAGGTTTAATTGTTATTCAAATTAGACTATTTAAAAGCAACACAATGGATAAAATTAATTAGTTCCCAGGGTATTTTAGCTGGTTTATTTGGAGAAAGGAAAATACGACTGCTCGGAAATGTCAAATATAATTGAGAGCATCTTAATTCTGGTCTTGATGAGTGAATAGAAATGAATGCCTGTTTGATGGCATTAAAAAGCATCTTTTTAGTGCGGCAGCTCTGCCTGGTTGAGTTTTGCTTGTGTGTTTGGATCTTTCTGGCCTGCACATTCGTTCTGGACAGAGGGCAGCCTGTTTGTGGGACCCTGTGAACCCATAGTGCATACAGGGAAGCCTGCACAGTACACTAGTCGCCTCTCGGGCCGGATCTGAGCTGTGGTCAGTACCACTACAGATGCCTCAGGTGCCTCTAGACCTTGTGCAAACACTCTACTAAGCCTGGTGTTACAAGTTTTGTCTGGATTAATGTGTACTTTTTTTAATTCCTGGAATTACAAATCGAGCATCGTGTTGACTCCATGCTGGGGTTGGTTCCTCTCACCTCCAGGGATGGGAGTTCTCATCCTCCAGCGGTACAGAGACATGCAATTAGGCTAATTGGTGTCTCTAAGTTGCCCATGGTGTGTGCGCCCTGGCACTCCATCCAGTATGCACCAGTGCCTTTTGCTCGTCGCTGACCCACCCACCCCCACCCCCCGACCCTCTGCAGGATAAGCAATTGGAAGATGGACGGAATTATTGTAATTAAGGTTTACGTTTATGTTGCAAAAAAGTTGAATACTGTACACGTGGTTAGTATTGATGTTCCTGCATAAAACAGAAATTCATATGAAACGAGACCAAACCAGAAACCAGCTTCTACCAGAAAGCATTTCCAGATGCCACCACCCCCCCAAAGTCTAATTGTTATTCAAATTAGATTATTTAAAAGCAACACATCAGGTAAGATTAATTAGTTCCCTGAAATGTTTTGTCTGGTTTACTTGGAGACGAAGGAAACAAGGTGTCTTTGAAATGTCACATATAATTGAAGGAATAATTGAGGAGTTTTTTTTTTTTTTTTTTTTAATCTCTTTGAGCTGGGAAAACAGATGAGAGTTGGTGAGCCCAGGTTCAATAACCAGCATTGGGTATCCTCAGAGTGAGATCACCTTTTCTAATGCAGACGTGACCTTTTTTATTTAATTTTTTTTTTGCAGGTCTTCAAAAATCTGAAGCTTTTCATGGAGAATAAACAGGAGGGAGATGACCTGTTTGATCGCCTCAGCGTGAGTCCTTCACTTTGGCGCCTTTGTCGTCGTCGAATGCCGTGGATGGGTGTCAGTCAATAGATGCGGGGTACTAGATAGAATAGGCTCAGATCCGCAATTTATGGCGCTTTTCCACTGCATAGTACGGTACGGTACGGTTCAGTTCAGCTCACTTTCGCGGGGTTTTCCACTGGG
>JAODKL010000021.1:23315753-23330708 GCA_026780765.1 Petrocephalus schoutedeni | reverse complement strand
CCCGCCCACTCTAAAGCGGCACTAAACTGCGGTCGAAACGCAAACCGAGCCGAACTGAGCCAAACCAAAGTGAGCTGTACTGAACCGTACCGTACCGTACTATGCAGTGGAAAAGTGCCATTAGTTGCGGCTGGCCGGTACTGCTCAACGGGTTAGGATGCTGTGCCAGTGATCAGAAGGTTGCCGGTTCAGATCCCTGGGTTTGAAGAGCGATTTAACCATTGGGCCCCTGAATGAAGCCCTTAACCTCTAGTTGCTCCAGGTACTGGCTCAGCCTAATTTCTCAATCGTAGGTCGCCTTGGATTAAAATGAAACTATAAATGTTCTGCTCACAACTTGGCAGGTCCTTGGTGTTCTCTGGTGGCTTTGGAGGTCACTGTCCACCATGCCTGACTTATGTAGGCCAGCTTCTGTGACCTAAGGTATAAATCAGGGCAGCGTTCTCCATCCCTGTGTCTTCCCAAATTGTAGTCCTGTGCTGTTGGTTCATAGATCAAGATAAAATGCTAAATGACGGAGTAATCCCTCTAAACAAATAACAGTTGCCATAATGTACTGTTTCAGTAGTGCCTTCCAGAGTCATACTTTAAACATCATTTTATATGGCACAAAACTTTTACTGGACCAGGTTACTAGTTAAATTGTATCATACTGTCAGTAACAGCCAGCAGGAAAAAAACATTATTTAAATGTGCAGGTTGATGCATAGACCATGTGTTTGATTATTAGGCCTCCGAGTCTCGTTTGCTTATCAGACAGAAATAGGTGCAGTAAATTTGGTACCTGTTTTAATGGGTGCTTTGCTCAGTAATATTTAAATTGCAATCTGCGTGAAATCCCACTGTTGGCCACTAGACTCCGCTGTTTTACATGTTTTTAGTATGAGCTAATCAGATAAAATGGCATGGAGTGGGTAGTGGATCTTGGGGAAAATTCCTCTCTCTGCATGCAAAAGCTTATTGTGCAACTGGTAACTGAAAAGACTGTTTCATCACTTAACGCTAATATAATATGTCCGTTGACTTTTGCTTCAGCCTGTACAGCGAAATGAGTAATAGGCCCACTTAACTTTCATTATGCAGAGTAGGAGACGAGTCTATGGCAGCTGACATACAGATAAAAACATTCAGGCAGACGGTGCTGAACAGTGTGTGTAAAAATACTCATCTCTCCTTGACTCAAAAAGTCGTGTGACTGGCCTTTATTTATTAATTTATTTATCTGTTTATTCATATGAAGGCGACATTCAGTAGAGGAAGCAGGACCTGACAGGGCCTGGAGCGATTGGGGATTAAAGATCTTGCTCGAGGGCCCAACAGTGAAATTAGTCTGCCTTTGGGGTTTGAACCAGTGACCTTCTGGCCTCAGGCCCAGTGCCTTAACTCCCCTAGCCTCACATCGGCCGCCGAAAAATGTGGCCAGAGATGCCATGAAGTAGGTGGCAGCGCCTGAACCATATATATGTTGAAGGTTACTAGGAGCTCTTCCATGCTTGTCAAGGGGAGTGCTAACCTTTTCTCCATTCATACACCCAGCAGAAAAGATAATGGTGGTTATATTACCATGTATCCCACAGCACTGAAAACTGCTAAACTTGAGTGCAAATTGGGCAGGGATTATATCAGCTATTTAGGAAGCATATGTAATGTGATGAGTCGGCTTTTTTATGGCTCATCAGGATTCTCCAAACAGATGTGAAAATGCATCACTATGGACTAGAGTGTCTGCAAAATAAATGGGAAGCGCGCATGGCGATTATGGGTCACAAGGTCTGTAGCCTGGGGCCCGCTCTTGTCAACAACTCGGTCTGATGAAAGGGAGAACATCCGGTGATTTGCACAAATGCAGTGAGTGCTGCCATTGCATCAGGGAAGTGAGGAGCACCGCCTGTTTTCCTCCTGGCATTAACAAACTAAAGTGTCTTTTACACACCAAGGCCGTTGACAGACACATGCACAGCTGTAGTTACGCGCCGCCTTGTTGGCGACACTGAGAGCGTGGCCCATGCCGTGCTGTGTGCCAGCCCATTGCACAGAGTCGCTGTTTACACACCTTAAGTGCTTCCAAACAGACCACTTTGCCAGAAAGCAGTGCCGGTTTTTGGGGAAGTAATTTGGAATGTGTCGGATGCCCGCGTGTTTTGGCATCGGTCGCTTGTTTGCTTTGCACATCGGTTATCTCCATCTGCAGATAGTTGGGCATGCTTGTAGCTCTATGGTGGAGAGATCAGCAAATAGCGGCTCTGTCTGCCGGTGTGGCTAGAAATTGAGTAAGAGCTGCTAGGAGCTGCCTGACAAGCCTGACAGCATCACGCTTAATGGCACATAGATTTTTAGGAGGGCGTCTTCATGCATGTCAGTTTTTATTTATTTATTTATTTTTATTTTGGCACGAGTCAAACACTGATGGAATTCCCTGTGGGCTATCTGCTTCCACCGAAATTTTATCATAGTTTTCAAAGCTGTTATCTTCTCCGTTGGACCTTGACGTTCCCTTGTTTGAAGTGTTCATTGGCTTCCCGAGATCTGATAATAAAAAAAAAAAAGCAGAGACGTGGTAGGTGATGTAGGCCATCGTGCTCTTCATCCTCTACCTCGTGTCACTAAAACTTTGGATGAAATAAGCCGGTTTAATTTGTCAGTGTTTCAGCACAGTGTCCCAAGCCCTGCATTCTGCAGCTGTTAATTGCCAAAAAATTTTATTGTGACTTTAGAGTTGAAATGCGTCACGTTTTTTTTGGTGTTTTTTTTTGCCTGGTATGTCTTCTGATGTTTGACCGCGAGCTACATAGCTTGTGGATGCGGCATGTATGTTGGCGGTGTGCTATTTGCTATTTGTCACTGTACAGCAGCTTCTGCTAAATTTTGTACCTGTAAATGGGTTCACCATCATCACCATTTGTGATGTTAGCTGATTAATGGAGCTCCAGAATATCGACATAAATGCAGAGGGCCAAATAAAGCAAAAATCTAAGCATACGCAATATAATAAATAAAAACAGTAATGTTTGCATTTTCTTGTTCTAAATATTCCCGATGATTGATGCGCTGTACTGTCCTGCAGTGAGTCACTTGCTTCATGAAGCCACGTCACATGGATAGATATTGAGAGACATACTTTTGCCACCATTGGTGAATACTGCAGAGCGCTTTTGAATGTGTGTTGACCATTTGGTCGAGCCTACTGGTTGTATTACCCCCGGGAATGCACTTCCCGTTATTTACTCGTTGTGGGATATAATCTTGCTCCTGCCGTTGTCATTTTTACACAATCTGTTTAATATCCCTCACCCTTTTGTCTAATTAACTAGGAATTATGGGGTGTTTTTGCCATCACGTGCACCCAAACTCTTTGGCGATGTAGTGCGTGCGGGTCTGTCATTCATTGGACCATTAAAGGGCTCTGTTGGGAATTCTGAAGTAATATCTTAATGAATTGATATGACACTGGCCGTCAGTCAGGCAGAGTGGTGAAGATGATGTAGCAGGCTTTGGGATCGCTCGCCTCATCGCTCTCGTATGTTATCAGCCACGCACATAGCGTCACTGATGCACGTTAGAGCTGCGAGGGGTCCCTCAACATGCGGCGGTGGCAGGCTTAGCAGCACCTAGCCTACTTCTCCCGATAAAATGTGTGAGGAGTCAACGTTCTGTTTCTGAATGCAGGTGTATCATTTTCAGTTTGTGAATGATCTGTAGTTTGGGCGCAGTCACCGATTTTCAGATCCTGACAGCCTCTCTCTCAGTAACTGTGTAGACAGAATTGGTACTACAGAGGCTACTGAATCTACCTGGAAGGTATCGTGATACAGAGGCTACTGGTTCACCTGGAAGGTATCGTGGTACAGAGGCCACTGGATCACTTGGAATGTGTTGGAGGTACAGGGGCTACTGGATCACTTGGAAGGTAGTGGTGGTACAGAGGCTGCTGGATCACCTGGAAGCGATTGTGGTACAGAGGCTGCTGTATCACCTGGAAGGCATTGGTGATATAAGGGCTACTGCATCACATGGAAGGTATTAGCTGTGGGCTCGACGCCCCTGGCTCTGAATTTGCCAGGCATGCCCATCAGTTTATATGCACTGCGTCTTATGACCAAACTGCTTTGTTGGCCCAGTCAGATCATACAGGTGGATTAAAGATGCAAAATGTTCTTCGTCCCTCTGCTTTCCCGATGTCAGCCTCAGCTGCGACTCTGCTGTTTAAGAACGGCGTAGGGATCTAAATGTCACGGCGAGATTCTAGGAAGGTTTACTTTTGAGTAGCAGCCCCAATTTCCTGGGGTTGTCTTCTGTGTTTGCTTTTCTTTTTAACAACCCCTTATCTCAGATTGCCATGGTACTGGGTCGTAGGGTTCCTCCCTGTCTATTCTGATACCGCGGTACCGTTGAGCCCTAGAGCGAAGGGGATCGGCCACATGCCATGCCTCTGGTATGGGTGGCAGGCACCCAGTGCCCATGCTGTCCAGTGCGGTCATCCAAAGTTTCACAAGGTCTCAGTGCCATGGCGGGCATGTGGTCCTGCAGATAAGACCCAACCCCGGTCCCAGGAAACCCTGCCGGGGAGGTGACCAGTCAGAGCGTGCTAGTGTGCCCATTCGCCTCTGTCACCTTGACCTCACATCATGGCTTCGAAGAGGCCTTGCTGGGGATGAGCAACCTATGCACCGCTGGAATTGTGGGCTTGGCCGTTGGGCCTATGTGTCTACTTGCCTTGGCACATTTCCCAGTCCCGGGGAATGAGGAAGTGGGGAGATCGTGGTTCTGCAGCCGTGCCGGTTTGGCGCCTCTGGACCAGTGGTGGGCAGAAGGGTGAACGGCTTTTCCACGCACGTCTCTTATCCACTAATTAAATGTAGGAGCCGGCGTTGCATATTTTTGATGGCATTCCAGGTCTCGTTAAAGGGTCCGAGGTCGGCTCGAGGCTCTCGCCAGAGGCTGCACTGAGAGGCCCAGCCCCTCTGCCTCGTTAGGTAGCTGTCCAGGTGCCCGCATCTGCTCAGGATCACTTTATTTTAAGGCTTCGGCGCCGGGATCTTATTTCATGCCGCAGCCCTTTGTCCCAGCGTTTGTTTTATTTATTTCCATCACCGTTTCCAGCGTCTCCCTCTGAGTGCCCCTGGTAATTAAAGCCGGGCGCTGCAGTGGAAGGTAGATGCATGCAAATCCTAAGAAACGACACCCAGTCTGCCTTTTGGAGATGTTCATTAAAATCAAGAAAGCGATTTGCAAAAAGTGTAATATGCTCTTTAATCCGCTTCTCATTTTAAATAATGATAATAATAACCAATATGGAAGGACTATTTAGTTGTCTTCCTACCCCCCCCCCCCTCCTGTTCCCCTGCCCTCAGGGGGAGGAGAAGCAAATGTTGTTTGTTTCCAGTGCCACACTGCCATCTAGTGCCCGGGTTGCTCAATGACACCTTCCTTGGATAGTGGACTGAGCTCGTTCTTTTGAAGAAAAAGACATATTTCTCAGTCAGAGTGAAGTAAATATACAGCGTAAGGTCTCGCACTTTGTACTTTGAACTTTGTAACCCTTGACCCTCTCTGCAATGTGAGAAATTGATGTGCCCCCCACCCCCTTCTGTCCCCTTCATACAGACTTCAGAGCTGAACAAGCATCTCAGCTCTCTGATGCCCGGGCTGACGGCCAAGGTGTTTCGAACCTACAACGCCTCCATCACCCTGCAGCAGCAGCTTGGCGAGCTCTCAAACGGTCGGTGTCTGCGCTTCACCGCTAATGTCCACTATCGCGCACTACTGGTTTATACATGCACTCAGTTTAACTTCTTTTCTGCATTTCGTACTGTAGTATATTTTACGAAGGTACATGTGTTTGCCCTCCGTACCAGTGCCATGCAGTGACTTCAGACTTTTTAAGGGCCCAGGTGCTCGAACGAAGGGAGAGGGCGTGGCTTCCGGGAGGGGCAACATTCCTGCTTTTTGCTGCCCTTTTTTTGTTGGGGAGGGGGAGTGAGGTTAGGGTTATCGGGCAGCAGGGTGCAGATGGGCCGTCCCAAGTGTGTGCTTGCACTGATTAATGCCTGCGCAGACGTGTGGGTTGTCGCTGCATACCTGTGGTTGTCGCAGTCCTGCCCTGTGCTCGCACTGATTAATGCCTGCGCAGACGTGTGGGTTGTCGCTGCATACCTGTGGTTGTCGCAGTCCTGCCCTGTGCTCGCACTGATTAATGCCTGCGCAGACGTGTGGGTTGTCGCTGCGTGCGTGTGGTTGTCGCAGTCCTGCCCTGCATTGCAGCCAAGCTAATGATGCATGAAACCAGGAGAAAGGATGACATCACAGTGGCGCTGTGCCCACGCGCAGGTGGGACAGCCAGGCGCACCTTCCCCAATCATCTTTTCAGAACCATCTGCCCAGTCATGTTCCCATTCTGACCGCTTAGAGACTGGGGGAAAACCTACATGCAAGAGCATCACTGCTTGTGAAGAATCCTCTTACTCAACAAAATTGTATGTTAACCGTTTTTCCTTAATTCTGAATTGGTGTAATAAGAATCAAGGTTTTTTTCTTGGAAGAACTTTCCCGTGGTCTAAATTATTTTGCCAAGCAACATAGAAAGAAATAGAGCAAAGGATTAAGTAAGCAACAATAAATCCAACAAAGGACAATATATCTAAAATGGCAATAAATGCATAAATAAAAATCGATAATAAAGAATAAATGAGGACTACAATGTACCAATATGGTAAATGTAATGCAAAGTCAGATTGTGCACATAAAGCAATGATATTCTTACTATGGAACATAGCACCAAATAAATCCAGCATACCAGTACAACAGTTAATGGTAAATAATGTTAAATAACAAATGACAGACAATAGTGCCACTGTAGGAAAACGATACTCTGAGGCTGGATTGCAGCAATAATTAGGACTATTTGTCTGGGGAAAGAGGCAAAATGATTTGTTTGTACAAGTGAAGACCAGGACTGATTTGGCCTAACAATGCTGCGATCCCCTTTGGCATGTAGAACGCTGATATTCTGGAAGGCAGTTGAGTGAACCTTGCTTCTCGAATTCGAGCCAGCTCTGCCACTGATTAAACAAATCTGTCATCTTGCACAGCTACGGCATGTGTTGGAATCCAGGGTAAGAGCAGATGTCAAGTATGGGCATCAAGAGGCAGGCTACCGCATAAGGTATTCCAGGTTAATGGCTGAGTCAACAGTTGGCAAATGGAGAAATCATGGATGTGTGTAGCATGCTTATTACAGTATCTAACCAGAGATGACCCTTAAGGTGTGCTCCGCTACAGGCTCCACACACCGTAAATTTTAATGATGCTCTCTTATAAGCAAGTAGCTCATTTGTATTGCCAGCTGGCTTCTTAAATGCTAATTGCCTCTAGTATGTTATCATTCACCGGTCCGTTTTCTTTTCAAAGCATAAAAGCACTGCATTTTTACAGGCTATGAAAAGTTCCAGTAACTGACCAGCAGTGGGCACTGCGTCACATTCTTTTGTTGGAATACTGTGTCATTCAGCTGAAATATGGGCTGCGGTTTTTCCATATGTGCCGTCTAATAAGGGGCGGTGGACTAATGACATTTTTTAAATACTTAGAAGTCATTTCTCAGTTGTTGGTAATTTATGCTAGGTAATTTTGTTGGCATGCAAACTTATAAATATATTTTGCTTACCCTGTGCATTAGCAGACAATGCATTTTGCTGATTCCTGGTCGATGTAGCACCCCAATAAGCATTCTGTCGGAGCTTAGTTGAGGCTGGCTAATTGAGCTTCAGAGCAACTAAAGCCAGCACTCTCAGTGCCCTTGGGACCGTGATCCGGAAATGCCGCCTTATGAGAACTGTACAATGCTCAGTAGAAACCAGTATGAACCATTCAGTGCTCAGTACCAAGCCAGTAAGAGATCTCACCTGGAAAAGGGCATATATTGAAATGTACGCTTATAATGAGAAGTAAAACTTCCTTTTTTGAGACTGGTTGTATAACAACTGTCATAACAGTGTGTTAATGCATAGGTCACAGTCAGGTTTGGCACAGCGAGCGCCTGCATCAGATTTATGTAGGTTTCCTCGACCTAATTACGCTCCGCTGATGTCGCCGTCCTCTTCCACGGCTCATCCGCCTCCACGTGTTACATCTCCATCTCTGCCTGACGTCTAGTCGCCGGCAGCGTTTCCGAGCCAAGCTGCGTGTCCTCCACGGCGCCGGCTGGCCCTTTCCCCCGCTGACATTTCATTTGTAACACCACTAGAGAGAAATATAATGTGAGGGTTTGCAGCTTCTGACTGTGATGAAGCTTCAAGATGCTGCCTTCAAACATCTTCAGTCAGTTTTTCCGTTGTTTCCATTACCCTTAGATGAATCTTAATCTGTTTCTTCTATATCCCTGCCACTCACCTTTTGCTGATTCCTGATGGGTTGTGCTCCTGACACAGCAACACTTGTCAGTTCTGACTGTCAATTATTTTGTCTCTTTTTCCTCCTTATTCACTGCTGCACTCCCAACAAATCTCCCAGCGTCGGAGAACCAAGCCCAGAAGCTGCTCAGCTACAACAGGGCCAACCGAGCGGTTGCAGTTCTCTGCAACCACCAGCGGGCGCCGCCAAAGACTTTCGATCAGTCCATGGCCAATCTGCAGGCCAAGGTGAGATTGATCACAGACGGAAAGTAGAGAAAAAGGGCCAGATGGAGAGGTGGGTATTGTGGAATGATCCAGAAAGAAGCTTAAAGGGGAAAAAAAAAGTCAGAAGCCGTGAATGTGGGTGACATGCTGACGGCTGCCTAAAATGAGCCCCGGAGCGGAAAATGACGTGGTGCTTGTAAATCTGCCTGTATTTTCCGGTGTGTCCTTCAGGTCCTGTGTCACTTGCCACATTATCTGTCTCTCGCAGATTGACAACAGGAAGGAGCAGTTGGCACTGGCCACGAGTGAGCTGGAGCAGGCTAAGAAGGAAGTCAAGCAGGACCCAGATAAGAAGCTGCTGGGGTGGGTGTCGCTTAGGGCTGGGTAGGAAGAGTGCATGACACCAGAGTGGCCGTGCAAGGCCATGAACTAGGGGTATGCAAACATTTAGAGTAAGACCAACCCTTTTTAAGGAAGCACCATTAGTCATTTGGAGATTTGAACCTCTAAAGTCCTGATTAAGCACCATTCTACCTTAACCTGATAGCATTCCTACTATGCAATTCAATCAAAGTCTTAATTCCCCAGTACCGCTGAAAAAACGTGCAGTTTGTAAGTGTAAGAATTTCCATGATTCCCCTATCTGCTGCACTTAGTTTTTTTTTTTGAGCTGTGTTACCTGTTTGAGGGCACTATATCCTTTATAAAGTGCTATGTGGTCTATGTGTGTGTATTAGTGTGATGGAGAGGAAGAAGAGGGCAGTTCAGCGATGCGAGGAGCAGTTGTTGAGGATGGAGGTGCAGGCCACAGACAGGGAAGAGAATAAACAGATAGCCCTGGGCACGTCCAAGCTCAACTACCTGGACCCACGCATTAGCGTGGCCTGGTGAGCCGCAATTCTGCGGACTACGCATTAAAACCCAATGCTCGTTAGAACTTTTTCACTCCTCTCTCACCCATATCTTCTCTCAGGTGCAAGAACATGGACGTGCCCTTGGAGAAAATCTATAATAAAACCCAGAGAGACAAGTTTGCCTGGGCTGTGGACATGACCGAGGCTGACTTTGAGTTCTGAGGGCCCTCCCTTTGTGTGTACTCAGTGGTTGCATTTTCCTAGCTCGTTACACTATTTCCAGTTTTATTGTATTTGCATTTATTTTTAAAAATTTCAATCAATATTTTATAATATGAAAATATTCCTTTAAAATTTCTAATAAAGTCTGTTATTGAAGTCATGAATATTGTATCGATAGGTTGTCACTGTAGAACTGTAGTGATAGGAAAGCTTATTTGAGTCTGTCAGAGAGAGTCTGTCACCCTGTATTCTAAAATATTCACTACCCTGCAAATTTGGCCATATTACTTTTAAATATTTAGGCTGCAATGCAGGATATTGCACTTTACTTGAGTTGTCAGATCTTCCCTCCAACCATCAAAGGTTCATGACAATCATATTTTTTTATTTTCACGAATTGAACATCAGTACTGAGCATTTGCTACTTCTGGTGAATAATGGCGGGTCAAATGATTGCCAAAAGGCAGTATCCAGTTTCAAAAGTACCAAAGGCCTTAGATGCAGAGATGCACTCATTGTATCGGCCAGCTCAGCTGAACTCATGATGCTATGCGTGATGCTATGCTCAGCAGAGTAACTGCATTTCCGTTGGGCCCCTGAGCATGGCCCTTAATCCACCACCCACCGGAAAATACTTCAGGGGTGCTGGATGGATTGCTCCTCGGAATGTAGATCATGATGGGATATTTCAAAAAACAAATGTACCCATGTCCCAATGTGCCTGTTCTCGAAAGAAGAAAGAAATCGAAAGAAGTGTATCATTTTTTCCACTTCATTTTAATGTGTACAGACCAGGTCATGCACTCTAATTGCACAGGATGGCGCATCTCAGTGCTGTCGCTATAGCAGAAGGTCCAGGCAGCCAGCCAATGGGAAGGAGAGTACCCCCCCCCCCCCCATGCCATTGTCTAAGCATTCAGTTGTACCATCTTAGCTTAGCTAAACTTAGCCTAATTTTTTTATTTAAAACTGCAAGTGCTTCACAAATGCCAGCCACTGATTAGTGTCATACTGCCCCACCATTTCTTTCCACTCTGCGGGCTTGTGCATCGGTGCAGACTGAGCCGCCTCCGACCTCGGCTTGCAATCTTACAACAACCTTTACCTCAGTGTTTCCCAATCTGCATGGTCCTCTGGTCCATGTTCTTGCTCTGTCCAATGTCCCTGCCACAGTTCACATTTTTGCTCCCTCCCAGCTACCTTCCAGCAGCCAGGAGCTGGGAGGGAGTGAAAACGTGGACTGTCTGAATTGGGAAATACTGCTTTAGATAATTAGCAATTTTGCTGTAGTCCTACAAGTATGCTGACTGTTATTAAGGCTAAAATAATGGCTGAAAAGTTGTTTTTCTTAAACTGCACTGCAACTTTCCATTGTGTGCACCACATGTCTACTGGAAGATGTCACAGACGATTAGGACAGCGTGTCTGAACGGCGCAGTTGTCCCGCAAGGCTGACGCTTAGCCCCCCCTCTCTAGTACCTTCAAGGTATCGCGATGTTATTTAGAACGCAATGTCGAATCGAAAAGTTTGTAATTTGTAGTCTTTTCGAAGACATTTTTTTTCGGTTAATCTGCAAAAGCATCCTGTTTGTTCTTTCATATTTTTAGTAATCCATATTAAATATTTGCGTTGAAATGTAATCACACTTCGCTACGCTTTAAAAAATTAATTTATTTTCACATGTATTAAGTTATTTTTTTCCTGCTTTTTACAATAAATCACTTGCAGTTTTATTTTAATTTCGTACTGCTCATGTGGTTCCGTATGTTTTTTTTTTTTTTTTTTTTTTTACTTTTTTGCAGCTTAGAAAAATGTGATAATAGTGTGCATGTTAGTAGTTGTGGTGTCACGTCCAAACCAAAATCATGGTAATACTATGTGTATAGGCTTTAGCTGACCCGTCGAGTTTGACGCGCGGTGCCTGAATGCTGCGCTTAGTAAACTGTACATTACATACATTACAAACTGCAGACTGTACATAACATACATTACAAGTTGCAGACTGCAAATTACATACATCACAGACTGCAGACTGCAAGCCGCTTTGACGCAGCAGCTGTCAAATGTGTCCGCGCTCCGAGGCATAAGAGTCACTTCTCTAAAACTTCCTATGAACTGTCATAAGAAACTGTGCATGAAAAGATTTTAATGTTAACTGGGCAGTAAAAGTACGACGCAAGCCAAGAACACTTTCAAGGTAAAAGTAAGTAAAGCGAAGTTTAATATTAAAATGCCAGCGTTAATGTTGTTGGTTTAGTTTCTAAACTCAAATTGTCATAAGTTTAGTACTATCAGATTGGCTTTAGTAGTTAAGCTGAAAAACGCGTGTTTAGTTTCTTTTCTAAAAATGTAAACGTTTTAACCAATCGTACAAGCTGAGTAATCATGATTCAAATCCATAGACGGTTCAGAACTATTATTTCTGAAAGACTGTTTTGCAGTGTTACGCTGAACCATCGTTAATGTCAACTGAAAGAAATTGCCAAGCTTACATCTAGATGAAAAGGTGTTGTCTAAAATCAATAAAAGGTCACATCAGTCTTGGCTCTTGTATCTTTTATAAGATCAAAATGGTATTTTACAGACACTGTGTTTCGGGCCACTTCAGTGGGAAATGCTATTCTGATATTATATGAGCTAATCGAACGTTTAATATGAAAGGATATTCTTATTGGAGAGAATTTATAGGCAATTAATTTATTAATCTTGATTTCGCTAGCGACTGCTAATGCAAATCGCGTTAAACCTTCAGACGCGGCATTTCTAGCGAGAGATCGGTAAAGAGGATGAAGTGTGAGTGTGTTTGTGTATTAAAACGATCAATTCAATTTCATTTTTTTCTGTTAACCATAGGTTACGTTTATCCTTTATCAAGAACCGCATACACTATCATGTATTTAACTTTTTATTAGACGTGAAAAATTACTACTGTAGTAAAAACAGATCAACTGAACAGGCAAAACTAGCGAATCCTAGGGTTGGTCTATTGAAAGGTCCGTGCATTTGGTCATATGAATGGTCGGCTACTCAATAAACCATAATAATTCTTCTTTGGAAGTTCTCATTCAGAGGAAGCCATTTTATGAATGTGACAGGTCTAGACAGTATACCATCACGTGGAAATTGGAATACTTTTAATCCAGGTACTATAGGCCTATTGGTTGCACTGTGAATTGAAATATACGTCACTTGCTGATGTCATACGCAGTGTGTTTACTTCGGAAATTCCTGCCTTTGGATTGCACTGCATGTTATATCTTGAAAGTAAAACACTATGCTGCTGCCTAAACTGAGTTGCATGACTGGGACACATTTATCATCTTAGCACTAAGGATTTTAACCAGAAAATTAAGTTTGCTGGCAGAGTAGTCATGCTTATTCATTACATTTGTAGGTGTCTAAATAAGAAAACAATGTTTCAGCAGCAATGATGAAATGTTGAAGTAATCTTTCAGCGACCTCAGGAGGACCTCATTTGCTCCTGATTAACTTTATCCATGTCATTCTCCTGAACATCTACACCGATCAGCCATAAAATTAAAACCACTTGCTTAATATTGTCGGTCTCCCTCGTGCCACCAAAACAGCTCTGGCCCATCGAGGCCCGGACTCCACAAGACATCTGAAGATAACTTGTGGTATCCGGCATCAAAATGTTAGTAGCAGATCCTTTAAGTCTTGTAGATTGCAAGGTGGGGCCTCCATGGATTAGACTTGTTTGTCCAGCACATCCCGCAGATGCTCGATTGGATTGAGATGTAGGGAATTTGGAGGCCAAGTCAACACCTTAAACTTTTTCATGTTCCTCAAACCATTCCTGAACAACTGGCATTAGGGAATACTGTTGCCATGAAGGGGTATACTTGATCTGCCACAGTGTTTAGGAAAGTGGTACGTGTAAACATAACATCTACATGAATGCCAGAACCCAGGGGCCTGCCATAGTGCCGTAGTGAACCCTATTGCCATCTCTTCCCTGCACACGCACCTGCCCGTCCACATGATGTAACAGAAAACATATCTGATCTGACCAGAGTGCTTTCTTCCATGGTCCAGTTCTGAGGCTCATGTGTCCATTGTTGGCTTTTTGGTGGTGGACAGGGGTTAGCATGGGCACTCTGACAGGTCTGCAACTATGCAGCCTAATACACAAGAAGCTGCAATGCATTGTGTGTTCAAATTGTGCTACAGTAGCTCTCCTTTGGGATCTGCCCAAATGGGTTAGCCATCGTTCCCCACACACATCAGTGAGCCTTGCACACCCATCGGCAGTTCCAAGATTGGCCTTCCTTGGACCACTTTTGGTAGGTACTGACCACTGAATCTTGGGAACACCCTGCAAGACCTGTCGATTTGGAGATGCTCTGACCCAGTCATCTAGCCACCTCATTGTGGCCCTTATCAAAATCACTCAGATCCTTATACCTGCCCATTTTTCCTGCTTCCAATACATCGACTTCAATAACTGACTGTTGACTTGCCTAAAGTATAATGGCACCCTTGATAGGTGCCATTACAACACGACAATCAATGTCATCTGCCAGTAGTTTTAATGTTATGGCTGATTGGTGTATAGGCCTACATAATTAATGCCAGTCAGTAACAATGATTGCGTAACATCATTAATTCATATGTGAATATGAATGTGAGGCAGAAAGCTTACCAATGTCAATGGTATGAAAGAATGAAATCAATGGTCCACATCAAGGAGGAAGTTCTGTATTTCTTTTAAATTATAAATCCAGTAGATTCTATTAAAAGTCTTCCCTAAGAAAAAAAAAGTCTGAAATCTTTAATGTTCATTTGAAGAACATGACTGTAATAAAAAGAAAATGACTGTTCAGTCATTTTGACGCATTCTTGACTGGAAGTCAAAATTATAACCCATCTGCAACAATGGCATAAATCACATTTACCAAGATGCAACCACAAGGGAGATAGGGGCTTCCTTGTATTGATAATTGATAATGGGATTGCTTGTATTGATAATTGATAATGAGCTTGCATCTGTTAATAATTGATAATAAGATGGATTGCATTAGTGTAGCTCATTTTATATGTGTTGTGTTGCTTTAGCTCCCTAAGAAGGTTGACCCAATCAGATTTCTAATGGTGCTGTGAACAGACAAATGTGCAGAGGAAATGAGAGTTTACAGCAGAGAGCGAGATGAGCAGAGCTGAAGGCATGAGGGTCTCCACAAAAGAGCTATGAGCAGAGATGCAGGTGTGAGGTTCTCCACAAAAGAGCTATGAGCAGAGATGC